>JAKSZT010053828.1:945750-1036678 GCA_026826555.1 Tolypeutes matacus | reverse complement strand
ATTTTACTCCTGCATCCTTGGAAGCTGCACCTTACTTATCCTTCAGAAATCTGAAGGTTCCAGGGTTGACTTATGGGGTGTTGTTCTGTCCCCATCATAAATCAAGTGCTGTATCACTTCCCTATTTCCTAGATATGAAGTCACCAAACTGGATGTGAGGTTCATTTGAAGCAAGAAGAGCCATGAATGATAGAACAAATAAAAATGAGATATTGTTACACTACCAAAATTGGATGTTTAGATTATTGATATTGGATCTTTCCTCTTTTATAATGAATGCATTCAATGCTATAAATTTCCCTCTAAACATTGCTTTTGCTGCACCCTACCAACTATGAAGAAGCATAGAACATTAAGAAGCAGAAAGAACCACATAACAAAAGGCTTGTGAGTGAAGCTATATCCTCTTCCACAACAGTACAGACTTAAGATGAACTCAGAGAAAGTAAGAAAGTTGGGAAAATATTTTATCTGACCACAAGCATTGTTTCCTCAAAATAACACTTCTATGAATGTAACTTCACTTTGAAGGAATTTGCATCATGCTTACCTAAGCATTAGGGAATCTATGTCAGGAAATAAGAATGAAGACAAGGGGTTTTGCCAGTTTGCCCCATATGTTAGTCCTCCCCTTTAAGTGTAATGAGTGTGAAGTTATCATGGAAATTTAACCTCATGAGATACCTGAGAATTAATCCTTCAGAGAAACCATTTGGGATTTCATGAACTTGAGGAAGCTAGAGTCACATCAAAGAAACATGCAGGAGTAAAATCCTATGTATGTAAGGAATATTGGAAATCCTTCAGCCAGGCATTAAATCTCATTGAGCATGAAATACTCATACAGTAGTTAGTATTGTAATGAACATGGGAATGCTTCAATCTGAACCAAAACCTCATGGACTATTAGAAAATTCAAACTAGAGAGAAACCACATGAGTGACCTGAAGGTAGGCTGCTCTTTACCGTCATTTTTTACTCCCCATTTTAAAAGCCATACAGGGGAACAAGCATAGAAATGTAATACATGTGGGAAATTTTTCACCCTGACAGAAAACCTCTTTATTCATCAGAAAATTCTTCCTGAAAAGAAGTTATATATATGTGGGAAAGCTTTAATTCAAATGTCAAATCTCAGAACAAGAGATTCCCTACACCAAAGAAACCCTATGCATGTAAAGCATGTGAAAAAGCCTTTAGGTACAAATCAAAACTCACAGAACATGAACAAACTCATAATAGAAAAAAATGAATGTAAAGAATGCAGAAAAGCCTTCAGTAAAAGCAATAGTTCATTAAACATCAGAGCATTCATTCTGGAGAAAAACCCTACATATGCAATGAATGTGGAAAAGCCTTCAACCAGAAGGACAACCTCGTTAACCATCTGAGAATACATACTGGATAGAAACCCTATGAATGTGATGAATGTGGGAAAGCTTTCATTCAGAAATCAAGCCTCATTATACACCAGAGAAGACAAACTGGAGAGAAACCACATATATGTAAGGAATGTAAGAAAGCCTTCAGTTGCAAATCAAATCTCACTGACCATCAGAAAATTCATAGTGGAGGGAAACCCTATATATGTAAGGCACATGGAATAGCCTTCAGCTAGCGGCAGTATCTCATTAAACATTAAAACATTTGTACTGGAGGGAAAACCTGTGAATGTATTGATAGTGAATCTCCAAAGAATCTCCACCTCCAGTCTATGCAACTTGTTGCCAATCTTTTAAGGAAGTGGCTGTGACTGTGCAATTCAGGATGTCTTTCTACTCTTGGAACATGCACTCACAATTTGTTCTGAGAACTGCTCCTCCAACATATTCTTCCACACTCATCTGTGTTCAATTTGTTATGACTAATTTATACATCAGAATTCGATATTTCTCTTAGTTTATGTAAAGAAGGGCTTTCAACTTATTTCAAATTATCCTGGTTGTTTTCACTCGTTCTTCAATCCATTACATTCTGGGGAAGCATTTAAAAGATTGCCATTTTAAAAATAATGCTGACCATTATTGTAGTATTTTCTTAAAGGGCACCCCAACCATTTATATTTTTTCAGTTTCTTCACCTGTTTCTGATGTGGATTCAAGTTTAACATCCACTGAACTACAGTTGCCTGCTTTCTACTTAACTCCAATTTTCCTCATTTTTTAAAATCAGAAATGAACCTTTCACAATAGGAGGATATACATCTAATCTTAAGTATTTTAATAAGTTAGAAAATGTATTTGTATTCTTAAGTTGTACTCCAATATTTTTCTCATATGTTATAGGGTGTGGGATGGATGAAACTAGAAAATGCATGTATTTACAAACAGAAATTTGTACCCAATAGAATCTGCCAATGCAGATAATTTTATACTCTTTGCATGGATAATTTGGTTATAATTTAAAAGAAATTATGAAAATAGTACACAATGAAATCATACATAGAGGTTATTTGAAGAAATCAATTTGTATCTGCAACATTACTGGGGGGTGCTTCCCCTCACCTTTGCAAATTCAGTTATCCATAAAGGAAAAGTTCTCCCTCCCTTTGGCCCTCTCCTCAGCTGCCTGGACGGGTTCAGGCCTCCCTCAGCAAGAGTGAGCACAGAGTATCAGGAGCAAGGATGCGAGAATGTGAAGGCCACTCTGCTCTCTACACGTGTCTGGTTAGAGAGCTGTTAGCACCACAGGAGAAGATGGACTTCCTGCTGCTTACTCCGCAGTGAAGAGTGGCTAGAGTGACTCACATCACTAACAGAGGGTGTGAGTGATGAGAAGGGCTTTCTCCCCTGTCCTCATTTGCGGATAAAGAACCTATGATGATGGTTTTCATTGGGACTCTGAGAGTTTGGTTCCCATACAGGACACTCCCTCTCTGACTTGGGGGAATTGCAGTGAACACCTGTTACATTCCAGCTTCTTCAGTTGTTCGTCAGCTTCTTCCCATCCAACCCCTCCGTTCTCTTCTGGGATTGAAGAGGTCTGCATCATTTTCATCTCTTTTAAAATTTTGTTGAAAATTTAATATTTAATTAGTCTGAGAAATATCTGGCATTTGCACCCTCTGAGGTTTTCTGCAACATTGCAGTCTCACAGCCTCACTTCTATTCTTGTCAGCCCTAGGTCCCAGAACTTCCTGGGATTCCCATACTATTTATTAGTGTCACTGGCCTCATGATGCTCATTCCGGTGATGTTATTGCTGTAGCCAATCTTGTAATGTGAATTTTGACATTTCCTTCCGGATACCAACAGGTTTCATTTTGGCATTGCTGTTTCTTCAGCTGCCCTAAGATTGGAGAAGTTGAATGTTGAATGGCAAGCAGGAGAACTGAATCTGTGCCTGAGACCCAGGTGGTGTACAGGAAGTTCAGCCTCCTCAGAGGGTCAATGCTGGAGGCCAAGGGAAGGAGGGAGGGGCAAAAGGAGCAGGAGCAGGAAGTCTTCTCTCTGTGCCCTGACTCCTCTGCTGCACCAGACCTCAGTTTCCATGCTTTTATCTGTCCCTGCACACCTGGCCAACCCCTGCCTGTGGCAGTACATAACACTGGGGCATCTGTGACTTTAGACTACTCCCCAAACCTTGTGACTCCCCTTCCTGCCTCCCTGTTTTGTAGGTCTTGCTGGTCAAGAGCCCTTTCCCCTCCATCTTACCAGTACTCATTCCCACCTAGTCTGGAGACACCCACAGTTTACAGGTAAATTCACTGTGCAGCAGCATCACACTGCCAAACCTGTGTCCCTAGCTGTGTGAGTTTGCCAAGTGTTGTCAATTCAAAATACAAGAAAGAGGTTGGATTTTATTGGAATTTATTAAAGTTAAAGCTTACAGTTCTGAGGCTGTGAAAATATCCAAATCTAGGCATCATCAAAAATGCTGTCTTAACAAGGGTCAGCTGCTGCTGGACTCCTGCCAAGTCAAAAGGTTGGGCCTGCTTGTCTCTCTCTGCCTTCTCTTCCAAACCCACTTTCTCCCTGACCTCAAAAATTTGCCACCAGAAACAATTGCTCACACATCTCTCTTCTCCTCTGGCTTGGATTTCTTTAGCTTCAAGCTGCTCCATGACTCCAGCCTCTGGCCTCTCCCTCAGCCTCTCAGGATTTCTGTGTCTCTCCACAACTTTAGGAGATCCTGGAGCCCTCTCTCACATAGCAGGGTAAACATGGCAGCAATTTTTCTCTGAGTGATCTATGTACGTAGGACTTCGGCACAATGATTGGGGTTCATCCTGGTTCCTGAAATTTAATCAGAAGCCCTTAACTAAACTAAAGCAATCTAACAAAAAGTGACCTAACTGAAAGGTCCCTTATCTGAATCTAACCAAAATGTACTCCATGCAACAGGTTTACACACACAGCAGTGGGTTAGTAAGAACATACTTTTCTGGGGTCCACCCAAGACACAAATGAGGGTGTTAACCCATGGTATGGGAATCAGGAGGGGTTTCCTAAGTCTGGGAGAAAGGAGAACTCAAGAATCAGTGGCTGTACTTTGGGTGTGGCCATCATTGAGCAAAATGGTGTGCTGACCACCCTTGCACTGGTCCCTAGAATGGTCAAAAGAAAAACACAATAAACTGCTTCCTCCACCAAATCATAGCTCCAAAATCAGGTGTGCAACTTGGAGAGCTGTGCCATTATTCCCATCCCCAGAGGCAGCGCACACAGATTTTGCCTGGGTGGTGAGGGGGGCAGGAATCAGTTTGTAAAACTGAAAGCCATGTATTTCTTCTCCAAAGAACTGATTATGTTTACAACAGAATGGAGAAATTTGACACTAAGTGTTCTCTCAAAATCAGTGGAGATCATCGAAGGCCTGAGGTTTAATTCATCTCAATCCTTCAGGAAGAAGTGAAATAAATACATTTACAGATTAGTAAAAACTAATAAAGTTTGCTAGCAGCAACTCACTTTGAAAGAAATGTAAATGAATATTCTTCAGGCAGAAAGAAAATAATCTCAGAAGGTTCAACATTCAGGATGGATGGAAGAACAATATCTATTTATTATATTCATATATCTAAATGATTATTGAATGGATAAAGTAATAATGATATTCATGGCCTAGGAAATCAACAAAGTGTTAAAATACACCATAAAATAATATATAGCATAAGATGGGTTTTATGTCATTATGAATTCCAAAAATAGATATTGCTTGTAAACTGGTCTGTTAATCTGGGCATGATTAAGTGATGATAAGGCATTGACTGGGCCACAGTCGGTAGGGCGTTGAGCCCCGCCACTTGCTGGGTGGGATCTGAAATATAAAAGGACATGGCAAAGGACAGAGTTTGCGTAGTTTTTGCTGTTGGAGTTCTGATGAGTAAGGACAGAAGGCCCTGGAGAACAGAGACAAACCATTCACCTTACAGTTCACAGCTTGCCTTTTGGAGAGAGGCAGAGCTTAGAGAGCCTCATAGTCTACAGCTGACCTTGTGGAGTAAACAGAGGATCTGATCTCAGTGAAAAATGCAGCCCTGGGAAGTGTGGAACCCAAGAAGCCAAAACCCTGTCAAATGTTGGCAGCTCTCTTGCTCCAAGACGGGGTAACCAACTTTGTTAAAGGAAGAAATTTATGCTTTATGGCCTGGTAACTGTAAGCTTCTACCCAAAATAAATATACTTTATAAAGACTAACAGACTTCTAGGTATTTGCATCAGCACCCGTTTGGCTGAATAATACAGGATATAAAATATTTTAAATATATATTATTTGGCAAGTCAATAACAAATAATTAGTGCAGATTTGGAAAGGCATGCAAAAGTGTTATAATTTCCCTGGTAAACTTTAAAGAATATTAAATAACATCTCATCCAAATAAATAGAAGAAAAAAATTGAACAAAAATATTCAGTCAAAAACAAAGTATTCAGGATTTCTTGGTTTGCCATTTTGGCCTTCTTTGTGGTGCCACCTTACTCGTGCATCTTTGGTAGCTGCACCTTTCTTATCCTTCAGAAGCCTGAAGGTTCCAGGGATGATTGATGGGGTGTTGTTTTGTCCCCAACATAAATCAAGTGCTGTATGACTCCCCCGTTTCCTAGCATCTAGCATCACTAGATGTGATGCTTATTTGAAGCAAAAAGAGCCATGAATGATAGAACAAATAAAAAGGAGATATTGTTGCACTTCCCAAATTATTGCTATTGGAACTTTCCTCTTTTCTAATGAATGCATTCAATGCTATAAATTTCCCTCTAAGCACTGCTTTTGCTGCAATCCACAAGCTATGAAAAAGCATAGGACATTAAGAAGCAGGAAGAACCACATAACAAAAGGCTTGTGAGTGAAGATATCCACTTCCACAAGAGTACAGACCTAAGATGAAAGCAGTGAATGTAAGAAAGTTGGGAAAATATGTTCTCTGACTGCAAGCATTGTTTTCTCAAAATAACAGTTCTCTGAATGTAACTTCACTTTGAAGGAATTTGCACCATGCTTAACTAAGCAAGAGAGAATCTATGTAAGGAAAAAAGAATAAAGATAATGACTTTTGCCAGTTTCCTCCCATGTCAGTCCTCCCCTTTAAGTGTAATGAGTGTGAAGTTTTCTTGGAAATTCAACCTCATGAGGTACCTGAGAATTAATCCTTCAAAGAAACATTTGGGATTTTAAGAATTTGGGTAAGCTAGAGTCACATAAAAAAACATGAAGGAGTAAAACACTGTGTATATAAGGAATATTGGAAATCCTTCAACCAAGCACTAAATCATATTGAGCATGAAATATTCATACTTTAGTTAGTATTGTAATGAACATGGGAAGGCTTCCATCTGAAAGAAAACCATAATGAATATAAGAAAATTCAAACTAGAGAGAAACCGTATGAGTGCCCTGAAGGTAGTCTGCTCTTCACAGTCATTTTTTTACTCCTTATTTTAAAAGCCATGCAGTGGAACAAGAATAGAAATGTAATACGTGTGGGAAAGTTTACAATCTGACAGATAACCTCTATATTCATCAGAAAATTCTTAATGAATAGAAATCATATATAAGTAAGAAAACTTTAATTCAAATGTCAAATCTCAGATACAAGAGATTTCCTACTGCAAAGAAACCATATGCATGTAAGTCATGTGAAAAAGCCATTTGGTACAAATCACATCTCACTGAATATGAAAAAACTCATAGTGCACAGAAAGAAAATGAATGTAAAGAATGCAGAAAAGCCTTCAGCCAAAAGCAATATTTCCTTAAACATCAGAGCATTCATTCTGGAGAAAAAACTCTATATATGCAATGAATGAGGAAAAGCCTTCAATCAGAAGGAAAACTTCGTTAACCAATTGAGTATACATACTGGAGAGAAACCCTATGAATGTGATGGATGTGGGAAAGGTTTCATTCAGAAATCAAGCCTCATTACAAATCACAGAAGACAAACTGGAGAGAAACCCTATATATGTAAGGAATGTTGGAAAGCCTTCAGTAGCATATAAAATTTCACAGACCATGAGAAAATTCATAGAGGAGGGAAACCCTATATATATATATAAGGAATGTGGAATAGCCTTTAGCCAGAGGCAGTATCTCATTAAACATTACAACATTCATACTGGAGAGAAACCCTGAAAATGTAATGAATGTGAATCTCCAAAGAATCTCCACCTCCAGTCTGTGCAAATTGTGGCCGGTCTTTTAAGGAAGTGGCTGTGACTGTGAAATTCTTGATGTCTTCTCCTCTTGGAAAAGTGCACTTGCAGTTTGTTCTCAGATCTGCTCCTCCCACATCTTCCTCCACACTCATCTGTGTTCAACTTGTTACCACTAATTTATGCATGACAACTCGAGATTTCTCTTACTTTATGTAAAGATGGGCTTTCCACTTATTTCAAATTATCCTGGATGTTTTTACTCATTCTTCAATCCATTACATTCTGGGTAAGCATTTAAAAAATTACCATTTTAAAAATAATGCTGCCCATTAATGTTGCATTTTCTTATAAGGCACCACAACAATTTATATTTTTTAAGTTTCTTCACATGATTCTGATGTGGATTCAAGTTTAACAGCCACAGATCTAAAGTGGCCTGCTTTATACTTAATTCCGATTTTCCTTACTATTTTAAATCAGAAATGACCCTTTCATAATTAGATGATATATTTCTAATCTCAAATATTTTAAGAAGCTAGAAAATTTATTTATATTCTTAAACTGTACTCCAATATTTTTCTCATATGTGATAGGATGTGGGATGGATGAAACTAGAGAATGCATGTATTTACAACAGACATGTGTACCCAAAATGATCTACCAATGTAGATAATTCTGAGGAAGGAGGAATGGAGGTTGAGGCCAGAGAAGGAATTTGGCTGTTTGCCATACAGTTATAAATTATTTTTATACTCTTTGCACGGATAATTTGGTTATAATTTAAAATAAATTATGAAAATAGTACACAATAAAATCATACAAAGTGGTTGATTGGAAGATATTGACTTGTATCTGCAACATTACTGTGGTTGGGGCACTTCCCCTCACCCTTTGCAAATACAGTCACCCATAAAGGAAAAGTGCTAACTTCCCTCGGCCCCCTCCCCTGCTGCCTGGACGGGTGGAGGCCTCCCTCAGCAAGAGTGAGCAAGGAGAACGAGAAGCATAGGTACGACCGTGTGAAGGCCACACTGCTCTCTACACGTGACTGCTTAGAGGGCTGTTAGCACCACAGGAAAAGACGGACTTCCTGCTGCTTACTTCCCAGTGAAGAGTGGCTAGAGTGACTCACATCACTAACTGAGGCTGTGAGT
Source organism: Tolypeutes matacus (assembly GCA_026826555.1). NCBI lineage: Eukaryota > Metazoa > Chordata > Mammalia > Cingulata > Chlamyphoridae > Tolypeutes > Tolypeutes matacus. Next base: position 1,027,927 of record JAKSZT010053828.1, on the reverse strand, counting down.
GATGAGCAGGGTTTTCTCCCTTTCCTCCTTAGAGGACTAAGAACCTATGGTGATGGCTTTCATTGGGACTCTGAGAGTTTGTTTCTCAAACAGGACGTTCCCTCTCAAGATTGGGGTGCTGCAGTGAACAAGTGTTACATTCCTGCTTCTTCAGTTGTGCATCAGCTTATTCCCATCCAACACCTCCGTTCTCTTCTGGGATTGAAGAGGTCTGCAACATTTTCAACACCACTATAAATGTATTGAAAATTTAATATTTAATTAGTCTGAGAAATATCTGACATCTGCACCCTCTGAGGCTTTCTGCAAACATTGCACAGTCTCACAACCTCACTTCTACTTTTGTCAGATCCTTTTGTGGGATTCCCATAGTATTTATTATGGTCACTGGTGTAGTGTTGCTAATTCTGGTGATGTTATTGCTGTAGCCAATGCTATAATGGGAATTTTGACATTTCCTTCCTGACACCAACAGATTTCATCTTGGCATTGCTCTTTCTTTAGCTGCCCCAATATTGGAGAAGGTTAATTTAGAACTCAAAGCAGGAGACCTGAGTGTGTTCCTGAGACCCAGGTGGGGTACTGTAAGAGCAGCCTCCTCAGAGAGTTAATGCTGGAGGCAAATGGAAGGATGGAAAGGAAAAAGGAGCAGGAGCAGGAAGTCTCCTGTTTGTGACCTGACTCCTCTGCTGCATGAGACCCCAGGTCCAATGCATTTATCTGCCTCTGCCCACCTGGCCAACCCCTTCCTGAGGCAGGTATATCACACTGGGGCATCAGTGACTTTATAGTATCCACAAACCATGTGTATCCCCTGCCTGACTCCCTGTCTTGCAGTCCTTGCTGGCCAAGAACACTCCCCGCTCCATCTTACCAGTAGTCATTCCTGCCTAGTCTGGACACACCCACAGTTTACAGGTGAATTCAATGGGCAGCAGCATCGTGCAGCCATTTGGGAAAGGGCAAGTCTCCAACCCTGTGCCACTAGCTGTTTGTGTTTGCCAAGTGCTGTCAATGCAAAATACCAGAAATAGTATGGCTTTTATTGGAATTTATTAGGGTTAAATCTTACAGTTCAGAGGCTGTGTAAATGTCCAATTCAAGGCATCATCGAAAAAACTGTCTTAACAAGGGTCAGCTCCTGCTGGTATCCTGCAAAGGCAAAATGTTGGGCATGCCTGTCTCTCTCTGCCTTCTCCTCCAAAGTCACATTCTCCTTGAGCTCAGCAGTGGCCATCAGACAAAACTGCTCACACCTCTCTCTCCTCCTCTGGCCTGGATGTCTTCAGCTTCAAGCTGCTCCATGATTCCTGCCTCTGGCCTCTCCCTCAGCCTCTAGGGTTCCTGTGTCTCTCCACAGCGGTAGGAGACCATGGAGCTTCCCCCACACGGCAGGGTAAACATGGCAGCACTCTTTCTCTGTGTGTTCCATGTATGTAGGACTTCAGCACAATGATTGGGGTCCAATCTGGCGCCTGAAATCTAATCAGAGGCCCTTAACTAAACTAAAGCAATCTAACAAAAAGTGACCTAATCAAAATGTCCCTTATCTGAAACTAACCAAAATGTCCTACATACAAAAGGCTTACACACACAGCAGTGGGTTAGTAAGAACATGGTTTTTGGGGTCCACACAAGACTGAAATGAGGGCATTAACCCATGGAACAGGGACCAGGAGAGGTCTCCTAATTCTGGGAAAAATGGGAACTCATGGAACAGTGGCTGTACTTTTGGTTTGGCCATCACTGAGAAAAATGAGGTGCTGAACACCACTGTACTGGTCCCTAGAATGGTCCCAAGAACAACTCAATATATTGTGCTTTCTATACCAAATCTTAGCTCCAAAATCAGGTGTGTAACTCAAAGAGGTGTGCTATTATTCCCATCCCCAGAGCCAGAGCACACAGATTTTGCTTGGACAGTGGGGGGGGGGGCAGGAAGCAGACAGTACAACTGGAATGCCCCTAATTTCTTCTCCAAAGAACTGATTACACTTACAACAGAATGGAGAAATTCAACCCTAAGAGTGCTCCCAAAAGTAGTGGAGATCATAGAGGGCCTGAGATTTAATTCATCTCAATCCTTCAGAAAGAAGGGAAATAAGTACTTTTACAGATGGGTGTAAACTAATAAAGTTTGCCAGTAGCAAGGCACTTTAAAAGAAATGTAAAAAATATTCTTCAGGCAGAAATAAAATAATCTCAGAAGGTCCAAGATGCAGGATTAATTGAAGAACAACAACTGTTAATTAAATTGATATATCTAACTTACTATTGAATGGAGAAAGTAATGATATCTATTGCCAAGAACATCAATGAAGTGTGAAAATAAACCATAAAATAATATATAGCATAAGATGGGTAAATGGATATGTAGCGGTTTAATATCCTTATGAATTCCAAAAATAGATCTAATATGCTGGTAAACTGGTCTGTCAATTTGGGATGATTAAGTTACGATAAGGGCTTTGACTAGGCCACAGTCCGTAGGACTTTGAGCCCCACTCCTTGGTGGGTGCAGTCTCAAACATAGAAAGACATGGCAAATGACAGAGTTGGAGTAGTTTTTGATGTTGGAGTTCTGATGTGTGAGGACAAAAGGTCCAGAGGAAAAGAGACAAGCCATTCACCTGACAGTTCACAGCTGGCCTTGTGGAGAGAGGCAAAGCTTAAAGAGCCTCATAGTGTACAGCTGACCTTGTGGAGGAAAAAGAGGAGCTGAGCCCAGAGAGAAATGCAGCCCTGGGAAGAGAAGAAACCAAGAAGCCTGAACCCTGTCAAATGTTGGCAGCATTATTGATCCAAGATGGTGTAACAGATTTTGGTGAAGGAAGAAACATATGCTTTATGGCCTGGTAACTGTAAGCTTCTACCCCAAATAAATAACCTTTATAAAGGCCAACAGATTTTTGGTATTTTGCATCAACACCCCTTTGGCTGAGTAATACAGGATACAAAATGTTTTAAAATACATTATTTGGAAAGTCAATAACAATAAGTGCAGATTGTGAAAGACAAGCAAAAGTGTTATAATTTCCCCAGAAAACTTTAAAGAATTTTAAATAGTGCATCTCATCCAAATAAATAGAAGGAAAAAAACAATTGAACAAAAATAGTCCTAAACAAAGTATTCAGGATTTCCTGGGTTGCCATTTTGGCCTTTGTTCTGGGGCCACCTTATTCGTGCATATTTGTAAGCTGCACCTTTCTTATCCTTCAGAAGCCTGAAGGTTCAAGGGTTGATTTATGGGGTGTTGTTTTGGCCCCATCATAAATCAAGTGCTGTATCACTTCCCCATTTCCTATTTATGAAGTCACCAAACTGGACCTGATGCTCATTTGAAGCAAGGAGAGCCATGAATGATAGAACAAATAAAAGCAGATATTGTTGAGCTTCCCAAATTGGACGCTTAGATGATTGATATTGGATCTTTATTCCTTTCTAATGAATGCATTCAATGCTATAAATTTCCCTCTAAGCACTGCTTTGCTGCACCCCACAAACACTGAAGAAGCATAGGACATTAAGAAGCAGAAAGAACCATGTAACAAAAGGCTTCTGAGTGAAGCTATATCCACTTCCACAACAGTACTGACTTAAGATGAAGGCAAAGGATGTAAGAAAGTTGGGAAAATATTTTATCTGACTACAAGCATTGTTTCCTCAAAGTAAAACTTCTATGAATGTAAGTTCACTTTGAAGGAATGTTGTAATTCAAAGTGGAGGTAGACAATGCAGGGAATGATCCAAAGAAAGCCTGGGATCAGGGGACATCACTCCATGTGGAATGCAGGCAAGTTTATTTAGGCTGAAGCTGCTTTTTATACTACAAAGCTGATTTTAAAAAGTAGGGCATCCTTCGCTAGTTCCTCTGCTTGGCACATAAGAGCACTGCCGGTTTCTGTGTTCCCAGACAATCTTTCTTAAGAATTCAGACAATAACATCTTAGTGGTGGGTTCATTCCGCTCTGCCTCCTCCTACTGATGTCTGCAATATGCAGTGTCCTTGGAGTTATTTACTAAAGTTTCTCTGCCAGCAAATATGCTTTTTAAATGCTTAACCCTTTATGCTCTGGCTCTCAGCACCTTTTCCAATTATTCCCACTTTTTTGTTTTTTTTTTCCAGAGAGACTGTGCCTGTCTTAGGTTGCCCTCCTCTGAAGGTCTTATCCATCACCTGCCACCAGCCAAGCTCCATGCACAGGGGTCATGAGAGTTAAGTGTTTAAAGCAGAATCAAGTTACTGGCATGGCTGTCCTTTTCAGCCCTATTAATGTGGGTCAGCAGGGCTTTGCAGATTCCTCCTAATACAGTTAAGAGTATCAGAGCACCAATGATCACCACACCGAAGTTATCAAGTACAGAGATTGATTTCCACCAATGTAAGGGTTTTGTTTTATTTAATTGATCTGTCACAGATTGCATAAATTTTCTACCTGTAAGCATAGTAAGTTGATTCTGAGACATGCTCAAAATCCGTTTTTGCAAATCTGTTATTTCTATAGATAAATTTGTGTGATGATGTATTAAATGATTTTTAATTTTTCCCATTCATAGTGCGAATCATTTGCATGAGAGAGGAGTGATAGAAAAAGCACTTTCACTACAATCACACTTCAAAACTTGTTTTAAATTTAGATTATATACCTGATTTCCCATTTGCATAACAGCCATTTCTAAGTCACTAAACCTATTATTAATTTTCTCATCTCTCTATGCTTGATTATGCCATAGCTCACTAGCATTATGATGCCAATTTTTAACATATTGTTGTGTTTGGATATTCTCATGAAGGGCAGTTTCTGCCACAGCTGCAGCTGTAATAATACTTATAAGCCCTAATACAGCAGCTATAATTAATCCAATTAAACATTTCCTTCTTTTCAAATAATAATTTAGAAAGTGCCAAAGGCTTTGACTGTCACTGCCGTCAGTGATACATGTGAAATGGAAGCCATATTCAATGATGCCGTTGCCCCATTAGAAACACAGTAGAACTCTCCTGAAAAACAGATTCTGATACACAAGTGTAAAGGGATCAAGTGCTGCAGAAAAACCATGTTTGATTAATGCTCACTGTTCCTACTATAAAAATAATGGGTTCCCATACACATACTTTAAGAAATTAAGTGGATTTTTTTAAACTGGTAATATTAATTTTACTGACTTGCCATTGAAAAATTGGGCTATTTCCCCAAAATAATTTCCACAAATACTTTTTATTTTTGTTAAGTTTAGTGTCCCATAGTTGTGGGATATATCTTCCCTGATGAGTCCAATTTAGTGACATATTTATACTTATGACATTCCCAAAATTCCAAAATTAATGAGGGCTTTCATTAGTTGTTTTTGTTGAATTACTAATTTTTCAATTTATGGTTGTGTTTACATTAGATTTAGGTATCCCTATAAGGGCCCAATTCTTTACAATTCTATAGGAATTATTAAAGAGCACAACCTCATATGAAACTTGGCATGTATACAATTTATCACTTTGTACTATGGTTTTGGGGCCGTATACATGGATCGATGGATCCTATGCAGATAGGTCATTCAAGAAAATGCAAGGTTAAATTTTCAATAAATTTCCCTTCCTCCTCAGGTTTTAGAGGAAGGCGAGAATCAATGAGCCCTGGAAAATGAAAAGACTAAATAATATACACAGGGTAGGATTTGTTCCCCAAAGTCAACAATTCTAAAAGAGGTGAATTAGTAATATAAGCCCAAAATGTATAGTTATGTGAAGGTGCACTACTTACTGCAGTGGTTGTCAAGGTAAGCATAGCAAAGAATAACTGTGTTAGAGTGACATTCTGACTTTTAGAAGTTACCATCCTTTCTGCTTCTTGTGTCAGTTTCTTCGGCTTGTTTAGTTCTAGGTTTCAGATGTCTGGACAGGACCCAAAGCTGGTCTCCTTTATCTGTAATAATAAGAGCAAAATCTCGATCCTATATCCTAACTTAACTTCTGCCTTCTCCCATTTATTATTATCTTTATTTTTCAATATACTAGTTGTCTATTGTTTTGTATTTTTGCCTGATTTTTGTCAGAAATGCTCAGCTGCTGAAGTATATTATTCTGGCCTTTGGCTTAAAAAATTTATTGTAAATAATGCTTGATATAATTGTTCTGACATCTCACCATTTTCCCTTTTTGTTTATGTAGCATTTATAAATAGAGGTTTAAATGTTAATTTTTTATGATGAGTATACATATATTCACAGGCTTACAGAATCAGTGTATATACTGATATAATTGGCTTATTTTTTGCTAGAGTCCTGGATAGATAACAAGATAAATGTTAATATATATTTAGTTTAATAAGCTTATATTGACAATTAGGGTGAGAAACAAATAACATAACTAATTAAAAAATTAAGTCAATATTGAACAAAGTTACAGAATTACAGATAAATAGAGTAACCTTATATATATATACTTAGCAATATTTAGCTTTTAGCTGAGAAGTGTTGAAGTAGCAACTGATACAAGAGTTTTAGTTGACTGTGTTTAGGATTAATGAATTTGATACTATCGATGCCAACTTGTGAGTATTTTGCTAATTCCTAAGGAAAAGGCAAGATTCCTCAGGAAGGAACACAACAATCCCTGGGCAGTATATTTTAAGGTTTATGCATCAGTACCTGGGAGAGTGGCCAGCTCCCCAGGGAGGTATACAACATCCGTTGAAATGCACTTTCTATTTTTTAATTTGTTACAGAACATCCTTGAGGTGCTTACTATTTTAATTATCAATATGTTTCCTGAAATAAGAAAAGTCTTAACTAGTAAGGCATTGGTTTGTTGATTAACAAAGTTTTAATTATGATGCTTTACTTTTAGGTTTGAACAATGCTTACCAGACTTGTTTTTTAATACATTTGATTTTAGGACTGTCAAAACACAAAACAAGACGTTTTCATGTACATTTAGTAAAACATATTTACCTGTAAAATACAAGTTATTAAATTACTTAAGTGCACAATGTATTGTATTAAAGTTTTGATTAGTATTTAAGTATATTATACATAATTCATAACTATAGTAGATAATACAACAACAGATGTCCAATCAATAAACTTATAATTCTTAAGCATTTAAGATTCTTGGTAGCATGATTAGAATGACTTCAATTTCTTTATTTTGCATAGTTTGAGGCATAGGTAAAAACAAATTAGTATTTCCTATTTGGGCTGTGGGGTAATACACTAACTTGCAATTTTAATACTTTCAATAGTTTTGTTGTTAACAATATAAATTGAATTGGGTTTGTTGCTTACAATGTTGAATATAAACTTGATTTATTGTTGGCTATTTTACAGGAAGGGGAATGTAGGCTGGCTTGACTTGTTTAAGAAAATATGAAAGAAAGCTTTAGCAAGTTTTAAAGCAAAGTGATAGTGACATAACTGGATATTAAATTTTTTGCAATAAACTAGAAATATTTGGGACTACTGCATGCTGTAGTGGTGTTATTTTATCTTATTATAATTTACTGTTATGCGCTACCCAAGCAGCCTTTAATGGCTGCTTTCTTTTGGTAGTTATAACTAAAAATTATGATTAGTAACATTATATTTTATTTAATATTATATTGAAACATTATTATATTTTCAGGAATTTTATACACTTTTAAACTATTCAAATGAACTTTTTATTCATATAAATTTGTTATAAAATTAGAAAATTTCTTATAATTATACAACAGTTTTGAATACTTCATTCAACTTATATCACATGAACATAACTATTTTTAGTATTTTACATTTTTTGGTAAAAGAATAACATGTCACAGTTTGAAATAAAAGAATCTTTCAGGATTTGACTTTGAGAAAGCAGGTTCAAACATTGTGTTCTTTTTAAAATTGATAAGACCTGTTTCTCTATGGAAACGATATGGTTGAAGTACAAGAAGTTATTTTGTTAAAACAGACTTTATCAAACAGCAGCTTTAATACAAGCCAAGTCATAGACTGAAAGTAGCTTGCAAAAGTGTGAGGGGGAGAGTGTAAATTACAATGTAAACTATAATCCACACCTAATGGCAATGCACCAAGATGTTTTCATTATTTGTGGCAAATGTACCACACTAATGAAGGATTTTTTTTTAATTAAAAAAATTTTAAAGATACTTAGATTACACAAATGTTAATGCATACTGATTATTTAGGAGAAAAACTTTGTAAACATTTACTAAAACAGACTACTGACTTGAGAAACTTTGAGAAAGAATAAAACTTCAACTTCATTTTATTATATTGTTTGTCACTAAAGCTTTTAAAGTTTTATAGATAGACTGCTTAAATTTTACTTAGCTTTGACCATAAAAATTCCTTTTTTACTAGCCTTTTGCACTTTTATATTTATTCAGGTATTGTCCCACATTTTACTTTGTTTTAATAAATTGTTATTTTATCTTAGGATAAAATTACTTTATTTTCTTTCATAATAAAAATACATTCTATATACTTTCCATACTTGTTACCACTATGATTTTGGAAACTGCTTCCAAGTAAACTTCTGACAACATATAATTACCATCAACATTAAACAGACTCCTTAGAATAATGATTTAATTTGAGTAAAATTATTTTTATTATTTTAAACTAATATCCATATTTATTTATTGATATAAGTGCTTATTAGATTTTTGGCCATTTGAATAGAGCTTTTATAATAATCTTCATTTATCAATTTAATATTACCATCTGGAGGTATCAAAATATACACTGACACTGAACAAACAGACAAATACATAAAGAATTATGACACAATAACAGAAACATAAAGCTTACTAATTTGACCTATAATTTTCACTCTTTTGGTATGGCTGTCTTCAAGCCCTCCATCATTTCACATCTTTGATTTTACTGTTTTTAAGGTTTTTTCTGGAATCTGTGTTACCTGTAATATATAAGCTTGTTCTTTGAAACAATTTTGTTCATAATCAGCAACCAACCAGGACAACTTAAACAGCATAAATACAGTTAAGTTATCATTTAGCAGTTTATACAGATATTTAACATGCATATTTTGGATTACTACTCTTTAGGAGTACACTTAGGCTTAAAGTTCAGATTTCTGGGATAAGCTCTTTAATTCCTATTCTTAATTTTGGCTATACTCAGTTAAGGACTAATCAACTTATTTTCAGCTGAAGAAGGATCGACAGCTGTACTGCTTTTGGCAACTGCCTTAAGTTCTTTTACAGGCCAAAGTGAACTGCTCTGTTGCTGACTGGATAGATTTGAGCAAGAATGGAATATGTGCTTATATTGTTTGTCTGAGGGCCTTGAGCAAGGCCAGCATGGTTGTTTCCAGACTTATTAATGAGACTGCCATTTTTATGATATTTAGAATGGCATTCCTTGGCCCAGTGTAAATTTTTTGGCATTTTGGACACACACGACTTGGTATTGATTTATTATTGCCCCTAAATGGAGCTCTTACACTAGTTTTGGCTCAGTAATCATTTTTCATATGTCCTGGTTTTTCATATTTAAAGCAATTTAAATTATTAACCAAAGGACTATGTCCCTGTAGAGCAGATGAAAAAAGTGTAATATTATAGGTATTAGGCCAAATGTTTTGGCATGTTTCTATATAATCTTGTAAAGTACTTCTATTTGCCTTTATTGAAAATAAAGCCTTTTTACACTCACAGTTAGCTTATCAAAAGCCAACAATAGAATAAGCATTTCTTTAAGATCAGATTGAGTTACTGTCTTATTGACTAAATCTGCCAGCCTAGCAACAAATTCAGCATAAGGTTCAGTATTTCTTAGAGCAACTTTTGAAAATGATTTTACAGCCTGTCCATGGATGGAGATTCATCACCAGGCAGCACAATCGCACTTGTATAATGGCAATATAATTATATTGAGCTTGGTGACGAATCCCAGATGATTGAATTGCTCCTAATATTTGTTCAGCAGTAATAGGCACTGGTGGATTTTGCTGTTGATTTTGTCATGCTACAATATTAGTTTCATCATCCCATCAAGTTTTAAATTGTAAAAATTCTGCAGAATTAAGAACAGCTTGAGGCAAAAAAATTCCACGGTATTAATCTGTTTGCTTGTGCTATTTCTTGCACCAATTCTTGAGTATAAGGAGAATTTACACCATATTATGGGCATGCTTGTTTTAAATTTTGAATAGTTTTAAAAGGAATAGGAGCATAGTCATATTGTACAACCCCTTGGGGATTGTTAGCATCTACTGGAATTTGAGTTACTGTTACTGGAAAAGTAAACAAAAATGCATAGCCTCTGAATTTCCTACTCTACTTTCCTGTGCTATATTTTTCATAATTGAAGAGGATAGTGATGGCACAAAAAGAGAAACTTTTGGAGGGTCGGCAAATATTGTAAAGAATGAATCAGTAGATATATTCGGAGGCACAGATGGTGGCTCAAAAGACAATAAATCATCTTTTGGAGCGGACAGCTTAACTACCACTGGGAAATTTCCATAAACACCCTTTTTCTTTTTTTTTCTTTTTATTAGACATGAGTTTATCTGTTTTTGCCTGTTCATTAATTTTTTCATATATATTTTCATTAAAATAATCATTAGCTAGTTCTGCTACAGTGTTAGCAATAGCAGTATCCATTTTAATGTCTTCATTTTCATCTGTCTGTAATCGTTCAAGAGCAACAGAAATAAAATTACACCAAGAACATACATGAACGGGAATTATTTTTCCCCTTTGAGAAATTCTTTTTAAAGCTTTCATTACTAACTTCCATTGTTTCAGGTTTAAAATATTCCACTCTTGTGGCTGAAACCAATAATAATGTGTCTGTACAAGAGAAAAGAGTTCTAGTAACTCTAGGGTCAACACAGGGTTTTAAAATGGGAATATTCCTCTAACCGAGTTGACTGATTACCCATTACCCTCATGATCAAGATTATTTGACTCACCAACAGAATGTAAGGACCGTTCAACCCAGCAGTCCTTGTTTCCATGACACTTATCGAGAGAAAAGACTAGTCGTACCCAACATTGGGCGTCATCTGTTGAATTCAATGTGGAGGTAGATGGTGCTGGGAATGATCCAAAGAAACTTTGGGATTAGGGGACCTCACTCAATGTGGAATGCAGGCAAGTTTATTTAGGCTGAAGCTGCTTTTTATACTACAAAGCTGAAAACAAAAGATGGACATTCTTCACTAGTTTTTCAGCTTGGTACGTGAAAGTGCTGCCTTTTTTGTGTTCCCAGACAACCTTTCTTGGGAATTCAGACAATAACACATTAGTGGTGTGATCATTCTGCTCTGCCTCCTCCTACTGATGTTTGCAGTATTCAGTGTCCTTGGAGAAATTAACTAATGTTTCCCTGCCAACAAGCATGCTTTTAAAATACTTCACCCTAATGCTCTGGCTCTCAGATTCTTTTCCAACATTGTTGCACTTCCCCAATTGGACACTTATATTAAGTATATTGGATATTTTCTCTTTTCTAATGAATGCATTCAATTTCCCTCTAAGCACTGCTTTTGCTTCATGCCACAAGGTATGAAGAAACACAGGACATTAAGAAGCATAAAGAACCACATAAAAAAGGCTTGTGAGTGAAGTGAGTGAAGCTATATCCACTTCCACAACAGTACAGAATTAAGAGGAAGGCAGAGAATGTTAGAAAGTTGGGAAAAATTTTTTCTCTGACCACAAACATTGTTTCCTCAAAATAACACTTCTATGAATGTAACTTCACTTAGAATGAATTTGCATCATGCTTACCTAAGGATGAGGGAATCTATGTAAGGACAAAAGAATTAAGACATTGAGTTTTCCAGTTTGCCCCACATGTTAGTCCTCCCCTTTATGTGTAATGAGTGTGAAGTTTTCTAGAAAATTCAACCTCATGTGATGCCAGAGAATTAATACTTTAGAGAAATAGTTTGAGATTTCATGAATTTGGGAAAGCTAGAGTCACATCAATGCAACATTGATGCAGGAGTAAAACGCTGTGTATTTAAGGAATATTGGAAATCCTTCAGCTAGACATTAAATCTCATTGAGCAAGAAATATTCATACATTAGTTAGTATTGTAATGAACATGGGAAAGCATCCAATGAAACAAAACCTCATGGAATTTGAAAGAATTCAAACTTGAAAGAATCCATATGAGTGTCATGAATTTAGTCTGCTCTTTACCATCATTTTTCACTCCTCATTTTAAAAGCCATACAGGGGAACAAGCATAGAAATGTAATGCATGTGGGAAAGTTTTCAACCTGACAGAAAACCTTTATATTCATCAAAAATTCTTACTGAAGACAATCATATATTTGTGGGAAAGCTTTAATTCAAATGTCAAATCTCAGATACAAGAGATTTCCTACTGCAAAGAAACCCTGTGCATGTAAAGCATGTGAAAGCCTTTAGGTACAAATCATTATCTCACAGAACATGAAAACACTCATACTGGACAGAAGCAAAATGAATGTAAAGAATGCAGAAAAACCTTCAGCCAAAAGAAATAGTTCATTAAACATCAGAGCATTGATTCTGGAAAAAACCCTACATATCCAATGAATGTGGAGAACCTTCAACCCGAAGGAGAACCTCATTAACCATCTGAAAACACACACTGGAGAGAAACCCTATGAATGTGATAGATGTGGGAAAGGTTTCATTCAGAAATCAAGCCTCATTACACACCAGAGTAGACAAACTGGATAGAGACCCTCTATGTGTAAGGAATGTAGGAAAGCCTTCAGTAGCAAATCAAATCTCAATGACCATGAGAAAACTCATAAAGGAGGGAAATCCTATATATGTAAGGAATGTAGAACAGCCTTCAGCCAGAGGCATTATCTCATTAAACATTACAACATGCATACTGTGAGAAAGCCTGTGGATGTAATGAATGTGAATCTCCAAAGAATCTCCACCTCCAGTCTGTGCAACTTGTTGACAACATTTTAAGGAAATGCCTGTGACTGTGCGATTCAGTATGTCTTTCTCCTCTTGGAAAAGTGAACATGCAGTTTCTTATGAGATCTGACACCGCCCACATCTTCTTCCACACTCATCTGTGTTCAATTTGTTACCACTAATTTATGCATCAGAACTCGAGATTTCTCTTAGTTTATGTAAAGATGGACTTTTAACTTATTTCAAGTTATCCTGGTTGTTTTCAGTGGTTCTTCAATCCATTACATTCTGGGTAAGCATTTAAAAAATTACCATTTTAAAAATAATGCTGCCCATTAATGTAGCATTTTCTTATAAGGCACCCCAACCATTTATATTTTTTTCAGTTCCTTCACCTGATTCTGATGTGGATTCAAGTTTAACATCCACTGAACTACAGTGGCCTGCTTTCTACTTCATTCCAATTTTTCTTATTTTAAATCAGAAATGATCCCTTCATAATTAGACAATATACTTTTAATCTCAAGTATTTTAAGAAGTTAGAAAATTTATTTATATTCTTAAGTTGTACTCCAATATTTTTCTCATATGTGATAGGGTGTGGGATGAATGAAACTAGAGAATGCATGTATATACAAACAGAAATGGGTACCCAAAAGAATCTGCCAATGCAGATTATTCTGAGGAAGGAGGAATGGGGGTTGAGGCTTGAGAAGGAATTTTGCTGTTTACGATAACAAACATAAATTATTTTTATACTCTTTCCACAGATAATTTGGTTAAAATTGAAAAGAAGTTATGAAAGTAGTACACAATGAAATCATACAAAGTGGTTAATTTGAAGATATTGATTTGTATCTGTAACATTACTGGGTGGGGGGACACTTCCCCTCACCCTTTGCAAATACAATCGCCTAAAAGTGCCCACTCCCCTTGGCCCCTCCCCAACTGCCTGGATGGATGGATGATTCCCTCAGCAAGAGTGAGCATGGAGCACGAGGAGCATGTATGCAACTGTTTGAAGGCCACATTGCTCTCTACATGTGTCCAGTTACAGGGCTGTTAGCACCACTGGGGAAGACAGACTTCCTGCTTCTTACTTCCCAGAGAAGACACTAACTGGGGCTGTGAGTGCAGAGCAGGGCCTTTTCCCTCTCCTCCTTTGCAAATTAAGAACCTATGATCATGGTTTTCATTGGGACTCTGAGAGTTTGGTTCCCAAACAGGACATTCCTTCTTGGCTTGGGGGAACTGCAGTGAACACGTGTTACATTCCAGCTTCTTCAGTTCTTCATCAGTTTCTTCCCATCGAAAACCTCCGTTCTCTTCTGGGATTGAAGAGGTCTGCATCAATTTCAACAGTGTTAAATATGTGTTGAAAATTTAATATTTAATTAGTCTGAGAAGTATCTGGCATCTGTACCCTCTGAGGTTTCTGCAAATATTACACTATCTCACAACCTCACTTCAATTCTTACCAGCCCTAGGTCCCAGGACTTTCTGGGATTCCTGTATTATTTATTAGAGTGACTGGCCTAATGTTACTCATTCTGCTGAGGTTATTGCTTTAGTCAATGCTGTAATGTGAATTTTGACATTTCCTTCCTGACAACAAGAGATTTCATCTTGGCATTGCTCTTTCTTTACCTGTTCCAAGATTCAAGAAGGTAAATGTAGAACTGGAAGCAGGAGACCTGAGTCTGTGCTTGAGACCCAGGAGGGGTACAGTAAGAGCAACCTCTTCAGAGGGTCAATGCTGAAGGCCAAGGGAAGGAGGTAAGTGCAAAAGGAGCAGGAGCAAGAAGTCTCCTCTGTGTGCCATGACTACTCTGCTGCACCAGACCCAAGGTCCCATGTTTTATCTGCCCCTGCCTACTTGGCCTAACCCTGCCTATGGCAGGTACATCAAATAAGGGCACCTGTGACTTTATACTAATTCCCAAACCCTGTGATGCCCCACCTGAATCCCGGTCTTGCAGGCCTTGCTGGTCAAGAGAACTTCCCCCTCCATCTTACCAGTACTCATTCCTGCCAAGTATAGAGACACACACAGTTTACAGGTGAATTCACTGGGCAGCAACATCACACTGCCATTTGGGATCAGGGAAGGTCTCCAACTCTGTGTCCCTATCTGTGTGAGATTGCCAAGTGTTGCCAATGCAAATTATGAGAAATAGTTTGGCTTGTAATGGAATTTATTCAGGTTAAAGCTTACAGTTCTGAGGCTGTGAAAATGTCCAAATAAACGCATCATCAAAAATGCTGACTTAACAAGGGTCAGCTGCTGCTGGACTCCTGCCAGGGCAAAATGTTGTGTGTGCCTGTCACTCTCTACCTTCCCCTCCAAACCCAATTTCTCCCTGAGCTCAGCAATGGGCCATCAGACACAATTGCTCACACCTCTTCCTTCTCCTCTGGCCTGGATGTATTCAGGTTCAAGCTGCTCCATTTCCCCAGCCTCTGACCTGTCCATCATCCCCTCAGGGTTTCTGTGTCTATCCAAAGCTGTATGAGATCCTGGATCCCTCTCCCACATGGCAGGGTAAACGTGGCAGGACTCTTTCTCTGTGTGTTCCATGTATTTAGGACTTAGGCATAATGATTGGCATCCATCCTGATGCCTAAAGTCTAATCAGAGGCCCTTAACTAAACTAAAGCAATATAACAAAAAGTGACCTAATTGAAAGTTCCCTTATCTGAATCTAACCAAAATGTATTACATACAAAAGGCTTACACACATGCAATGGGTTAGTAAGAACATACTTTTCCAGGGTCCACACAAGACTCAAACAAGGGCATTAACCCAGGGCACAGGGATCAGAAGGGGTCTCCAAAGTCTGGGAGAAATGGTAACTCATGAAGCAGTGACTGTACTTTTGGTGTGGCCATCATTGAGCAAAAGGGGTGCTGGCCACCATTGCACTAGTCCCTAGAATGGTCCCAAGAAGAACTCAATGAACTGTGCTTTATCCACCAAATCTCAGCTCCAAAATCAGGTGTGTAACTCAGAGAGGGGTGCCATTTTTCCCATCCCCAGAGACAGATTGCACAGATTTTGACTGGAGAGTGGGGTGGCAGGAAGCAGGTTGTAAAACTGAAAGCCCCCGATTTCTTCTCCAAAGAACTAATTATATTTACCACAGAATGGAGTAATTCAAACCTAAGGGTGCTCTCAAAATCAGTGGAGATCATAAAGGGCCTGAGATTTAATTCATCTCAATCCTTCAGGAAGAAATGAAATAAATACTTTTTCAGAGGAGTAAAATCTAATAAAGTTTGCTAGCAGCAACTCAATTTAAAAGAAATTTAAAAGAATATACTTCAGGCAGAAAGAAAATAATCTCAGGATGTTCAAGATTCAGGATGAATTGAAGAACAATATCTGTAAAGTAAATTTATATATCTAAATGACTATTGAATGGATAAAGTAATAATGATATCCGTGGCCTTAGACATCAATAAGGTGTTAAAACACACCATAAAATTATATATAGCATGAGTTGGGTAAATGGATATGTAGCAGTTTGATATCATTATGAATTCCAAAAAGATATTGGATTATTCTTGGAAACTGGTCTGTTAGTCAGGGTATGATTAACTTATGATAAGGGCCCTGACTAGGCCACAGTCCATAGGGCATTGAGCACCGCCCCTTGGTGAGTGGGTTCTCAAACATAAAAAGACATAGCAAAGGATGGAGTTGGAGTAGTTTTTGATGTGGGAGTTCTGATGAGCAAGGAGAGAAGGTCCTGCGGAAAAGAGACAAGGTATTCACCTGACAGTTCACAGCTGGCCTTGAGGAGAGAGGCAAAGCTTAGAGAGCCTCATAGTCTACAGCTGACCTTGTGTAGGAAACAGTGGAGCAGAGCTCAGAGAGAAATGCAGCTCTGGGAAGAGAGGACCCCAAAAAGCCTGAACCCTGGCAAATGTCGGAAGCTGTCTTGCTCCAAGATGGGGTAACAGAATTTGGTGAAGGAAGAAACTTATGCTTTATGGCCTGGTAACTGTAAGCTTGTACACCAAATAAATACTCTTAATAAAGACCAGCATATTTCTGGTATTTTGCATCAGCACTCCTTTGGCTGACTAATACAGGATATAAAATGTTTTAAAATACATTATTTGACAAGTCAATAACAAATATTAAATGCAGACTTGGAAAGGCAAGGAAAATTACTATAATTTCCCAGGTAAACTGTAAAGATAATTAAATAGTGCATCTCATCCAAATAAATAGAAGAAAAGAATTTTGAAGAAAAATATTCAGTCCAAAACAAAGTTTTCAGGATTTCCTCGGATGCCATTTTGGCCTTTGTTTTGGTGCCACCTTACTCATGCATCTTTGGAAGCTGCACCTTTCTAATCATTCAGAAGCGTAAAGATTCCAGGGTTGAATTATATGGCAAGTTGTTTTCTCCTCATCATAAATCAAGTGCTGTATTACTTCCTCATTTCCCAGTTATGAAGTCACCAAACTGGATGTGATGTTATTTGAAGTAAGAAGAGCCATGAATGATAGAACAAATAAAAAGGAGATATTGTTCCACTTCCAAATTTGATGCTTAGATGATTGATATTGGATCTTTGCTCTTTTCTAATGAATGCATTCAATGCTATAAATTTCCCTCTAAACACTGCTTTTGCTGCACCCCACAAACTATGAAGAAGCACAGGACATTAAGAAGCAGAAAGAACCGCATAACAAAAGGCTTGTGAGTGAAACTATATCCACTTCCACAGCAGTACAGACTTAAGATGAAGGCAGAGAATGTAAGAAAGTTGGGGGAAAAATTTCTCTGACTGCAAGCATTGTTTCCTCCAAAAATCACATCTATGAATGAAACTTCACTTTGAATGAATTTGCATCATGCTTACCTAAGAATGAGGGAATCTATGTAAGGAAAAAAAATGAGGGCAATGGGTTTTGAAAGTTTGACCCACATGGTAGTCCTCCCCTTTAAGTGTAATGAGTGTGAAGTTTTCTTGGAAATTCAACCTCATAAGATACCTGAGAATTCATGCTTTAGAGAAATCATTTGAGATTTCATAAATTTGGGAAACCTAGAGTCACATCAAAGAAACATGCAGGAGTAAAACCCTGTCTATGTAGGGAATATTGGAAATCCTTCAGCCAAGCATTAAATCTCATTCAGAAAGAAATATTCATATATTAGTTAGTATTGTAAATGAACATGGGAAAGTTTCCATCTGAAACAAAACCTCATGGAAGGTGAGAAAATTCAAACTAGAGAGAAACCATATGAGTGTCCTAAATGTAGTCTTCTTCTTTTTTTTTTTTTTGTAGTCTTCTTTTTACAGTCATTTTTTACTCCCGATTTTAAAAGCCATACAGGGGAACAAGCATAGAAATGTAATACATGTGGGAAAGTTTTCAACCTGATAGAAAACCTCTTTATTCATCAGAAAATTCTTACTGAAGAGAAATCATATATATGTGGGAAAGCTTTAATTCAAATGTCAAATCTCAGATACAAGAGATTTCCTACTGCAAAGAATCCCTATGCATGTAAGGCATGTGAAAAAGCCTTTAGGTACAAATGATCTCTCACAGAACATGAAAAAACTCATAGTAGACAGAAACCAAATGAATGTAAAGACTGCAGAAAAGCCTTCAGCCAAAAGCAATAATTCATTAAACATCAGAGCATTCATTCTGGGGAAAGAAACCCATGTAACCATTGACCAATTTGATGTAATTATGAATTCAAAAAATATAAATGGATCATGCTTGTAAACTGTTCTGTTAATCTGGGCATGATTACGTTATGATTAGGGCATTGACTGGGTCATGTCAGTAGGTCATTGAGCTCCATCTATTGGTTGGTGGGGGAATCGAGTATAAAAGGCAAGGCAAGGGACAGTTGAAACAGTTTTTGCGAAGCAGTTTTGAGGTTGGAGAGAAGGCCCCAGGAGAAGAGAAGTGAGCCATTCACCTGATAATCTACAGCTGACATTGTGGAGGAGAGCTAATCCTGGAGAGAAATACAGCGCAGGGAGAGAGGAACAAAAGATGTCTGAACCCTGGCAAACATCAGCAGCTGTCTTGCTCCAACACGTGGCAATGAACTTTGGTGAGAGGATAAACTTATGCTTCATGGCCTGGTATCTGTGGTCTTCTACCTCAAATAAATACCCTTTATAAAGACCAACCCATTTTTGATATTTCACATTAGCACCCCTTTGACTGACTAATACAGAATTTGGTACCAGGAGTGGGGTAGTGCTTTTGTAATTACCAAAATGTTCAAATGGTTTTATAAATGGGTAAAGGGCATTTTTTGGTGGAATTGTCATATGCTTCATGGAAAAGGCCTAGATCATTTTGAAGAGACTGTTGATAGTAATATGGACACTGAAGAGACTTTCTATGATGACTTAGAAATAAATGATGAAACTATTGTTGGAAACTGGAGGAAAGGTGATCCATGTTTTAAAGCTGCAGGAAACTTAATAAGATTAACTCCTGGTCTTATATGGAAGATAGAATTTGAAAATGGTGAACCGGAGCATTTAGCTGAAAAACTTTCCAAGGTAAACTCAGAGAATGTGGCTTGGCTTCTCCTTGCAACTTATAGCAAAATACTAGATGAGTGAAATACACTAAGGATTGAACTTATGGACACAAAGAAAACAGAAACTGATTCCAGACCTTCCAAGTTTCTGGAAATTAAATTCCCAGATGAAAATGCCCTATTTGAAGACTTTACTAAACTTGGAACTTGTAAATCAGAATTGAAGATGCAGTTATCTCAGAAAGACTTGTGGAAAGTCTTATTTGTCTGATGGTTTGGACCCCTGCTTCCTGCATGCTAAACCAACAAATTGTTTGAGAGAGCTGTATGAACAAAACCACTGTCAACTTGGACAAAAGAGGATATTGAAAGGAGAGATTGAAAGAGAAACACCTTTAAAAAGAAAATCATGGAAGCTGAGGTCTGGGATTAAGACATCTCTTTGGGCCAAGAGATGAGCCCCACCCATATATAGACAGGGTGAGTTTGCCCCTGCAGTTGAGGAGGGTGGATTCCTCACCCAATGTTCAGGGAGAGTTTTGATGACCCATGGTGCAGAAAGGTTGGACCACATTCCTCAAAGATTAGGGCGGTTAAGGACAACAACCCATATGTCTGAGAGGGGTGTACCTGTCCCCCATGGATTTGAGAAGGCCAGGTTGTCAACCCATTGTTCTTAGAGGGTTGAACCTTTATGCCAAATGTTAGGGGGAATGTTATCTTCACCTCACTGTGTTAGGGGGGCTAGGACTCTAACCCAAAGATTGAGCAAGGTGTGAGGTTTGTAGCTTGGTCCACACCCAGATGCTTGATGTGGTTGGAATGAAAAAAATGGCCATTGGGCAAGCCTGTGGAAAGGGTGGTTTCCCATGTGGCCCCAAGGAAAACAAACCATCATCTTAGAATGACTCAGACTTTAAAATCGAATGGAGGATGCCCTGCAGTTTTACTGAGCTATAAAGGATCCATGACTCATGTTTAACGTCCTAATTTCTTCTTACAATATTGAAAATATTTATCCTTTGTCTTTCCATTTGTGTATTGGGAGAACTTAAATGGTTTTGTAAGTTTCAGAGGTCTACAGCAAATGTGATTATGCCTGAAGACAATCTGTATTTACTTAAAACGATTTTGATATGATTTTGTAATTGAGTTGTAACTGATTTAAGGATTTTTAAATATTTAATGTATTTTTGGAATTCCGAGGATAGAGTGTAACCGTTGACCTATTTGATATAATCATGAATTCCAAAAATATAATTGGATCATGCTTGCAAACTGTTCTGTTAATCTGGGCATGATTAAGTTATGATTAGGGCATTGACTGGGCCACATCAGTAGGGCATTGAGCCCCACCCCTTGGTGGGTGGGGTAGTTGAATATAAAAGGCAAGGCAAAGGACAGTTGAAACAGTTTTTGAGAAGCAGTTTTGATGTTGGAGAGAAGGCTCCAGGAGAAGAGAAGTGAGCTATTTGCCTGATAGTCTTCAGCTGACATTGTGGAGGAACCAGAAGAGCTAAGCCCAGAGAGAAACAGAGCCCCAGGAAGAGAGGAACACAAGAAGCCTGAACCCTGGCTAAGGTCAGCAGTTATCTTGCTCCAACATGTGGCAATCAACTTTCATGAGAGAAGAAACTTAGGCTTTATGGATTGTATCTGTGGTCTTCTACCCCAAATAAATACCCTTTATAAAGCCCAACCCATTTTTGGTATTTCACATTAGCACCCCTTTGGCTGACTAATACACCCCATATATGCAAAGAATGTGGAAAAGCCTTCAACCAGAAGGAAAACCCCATTAACCACCTGAGAATACATACTGGAGAGAAATCCTATGAATGTGATAGATGTGCAAAAGCTTTCATTCAGAAGTCAAGCCTCATTACACACCAGAGAATACAAACTGGAGAGAAACCCCACATTTTGAAAAATGTAGGAAAGCTTTCATTAGCAAATCAAATCTCACTGACCATGAATATTCATAGTGGAGGGAAACCCTATATTTTTAAAGAGTATGGAATAGCCTTTGGTCAGAAGCGATATCTCATTAAACATTATAACATTCATCCTGGAGTGAAACTCTGTGAATGTAATGAATTTGAATCTCCAAAGAATCTCCACCTCCATTCCGTGCAACTTTTTGCCAATCTTTTAAGGAAGGTGCTGTGACTGTGCAATTCAAGATGTCTTACTCCTCTTGGAAAAATGCACTTGCAGTTTGTTCTGAGATCCTCTCCTCCCACATCTTTTTGACACTCATTTGTGTTCAATTTGTTACCACTAATTTATGCATCAGAACTCAAGATACCTCTTAGTTTATGTAAAGATGGGCTTTCCATTTATTTCAACTTATGCTGGTTTTAACACTGGTTCTTCAATCCATTACATTCTGCGTAAGCATTTAAAAAATTACCATTTTAAAAATAATGCTGCCCCTTATTCTAGCATTTTCTTTTAAGGCCCCCCAACCATATATATATATTTTCTGTTTCTTCACCTGATTGTGATGTGGATTCAAGTTTCACGGCCACACAACTAAAGTGGCCTGCTTTCTACTTAACTCCAATTATCCTTATTTTAAATCAGGAATGATCCTTTCATAATTAGATGACATAATTCTAATCTCAAGTATTTTAAGAAATTAGCAAATTTATTTATATTCTTAAGTTGTAATCCAATATTTATCTCATATGTGATATTTTGTTGTATGGAAAGAAAAAGAGAGTGCATGTATTTAGACACAATAATGTTTACCAAAAAGAATCTTCCAATGCAGATAATTCTGAGGAAGGAGGAATGTGTGTTGAGGATAAAGAAAGAATTTTCCTGTTTGCCATAACAGACATAAATTATTTTTATAAAGTTTGCGCAGATAATTTGGTTATAATTTAAAAGAAATTATGAAAATATTATACAATGAAATTATACAAAGTGGTTGATTTGGCGATATTGATTTGTATCTGCAACACTACTAGGGGGCCCTTCCCCTCATGCTTTGCAAATACAATCACCCATAAAGGAAAAATGTTCACTCCCCATGGGCCCCTCCCAAGCTGCCTGGACGGGCAGAGGCCTCCCTCAGCAAGAGTGACCATGGAGAATAAGGAATATTAACTTGATCGTGTGAAGGACACACTGTTCTCTACACGTGTCCTGTTAGATGGCTGTTAGCACCACAGGAGAAGATGGATTCCTGCTGCTTATTCCTCAGCGAAGCCTAGCTAGAGTGACTCCCATCACTAACTGAGGCTCTGAGTGCTGAGCAGGACTTTCTCCTTGTCCTTCTTTGAAGATCCAGAAGCTATGATGATGGTTTTCAATGGGGCTCTGAGCATTTGGTTCCACCACAGGACATTCCACTCTAGCTTGGGTTAACTGATGTGAACACGTGTTACAGTATAGATTCTTCAGTTTTCCATCAGCTTCTTCCCATCCAACCACTCCATTCTCTTCTGGGATTGAAGAGGTCTGCAACATTTTCAACACTGTTATAAATGTGGAAAATTTAATATTTAATTAGCCTGAGAAATATCTGGCATCTTCACCCTTTGATGTTTTCTGCTAACACTGTACTTTCTCACAACCTCAATTCCATTCTTGTCAACCCTAGGTCCCAGGACTTTCTGGGATTCCCATAATATATAGTAAGGTCACTGGCCTAATGTTGCTCACTCTGGTGATGTTATTGCTGTAGCCAATGCTGTAATGTGAATTTTCACATTTCTTCCCTGACACCAACAGGCTTCATCTTGGCATTGGTCTTTATTTAGCTGTCCCAGGATTGGAGAAGTTGAATATAGAACTGGAAGAAGGAGACCTGAGTCTGCGACTGAGACCCAGGAGTGGTACAGTAGGAGCAGCTTCCTCAGAAGGTCAAAGCTGGAGGCCAAGGGAAAGAGGAATCGGCAAAAGTAGCAGGAGCAGAAAGTCTCCTCTCTGTGCCCTGACATCACTGCTGCACCAGAACGCATGTCCCATGCTTTTATCTGCCCCTGCGCACCTGGCCAACACCTGCATGAGGCAGGTACATCATACTGGGGCATCTGTGAATTTAAACTAATCCCCAAACCCTGTGATACCCCTTCCAAACCCCTTGTATTGCATGCCTTGCTGGTCAAGGAGTATTTCCCCCTCTGTCTTACCAGTACTCATTCTTGCCTGGTCTGGAGTCACCCACAGTTTACAGGTCAACTCACTGTGCAACAGCATCACACTGCCATTTGTGAACAGGGCCGCTGTCCAACCTTGTATCCCTAGCTCTTTGAGTTTGCCAAGCATTGCCAATGCAAAATATGAGAAATAGGTTGGCTTTTATTCGAATTCAATAGGGTTAAATCTTTCAGTTCTGAGGCTGTGAAAATTTCCAAATATATGCATCGTCAAAAATGCTGTCTTAACAAGGGTCAGCTCCTGCTGGACCCTGACAAGGCAGAATGTTGAGCCTGCCTGTCTCTCTCTACCTTCTCTAAAAGCACTTTCTCCCTGAGCTCAGCAGAGGGCCATCAGACACACTTGCTCACACCTCTCCCTTCTGCTCGTGCCTGGATATCTTCAGCTCAAGCTCCTCCATGACTCCATCCTCTGGCCTCTCTCTGGTCCTCTTAGGGTTTGGTGTCTCTCCACAGCTGAAGGAGATACTGGAGCCCTCTCCCACATAGCTGCACTCTTTCTCTTTGGGTTCCATGTATGTAAGACTTCAGCACAATGATTGGGGTCTAACCTGGTGCCTGAAATCTAATCATAGACCCTTAATTAAACTAAAGCAATCTAACAAAAATGACCTAAATGAAAGTTCCCTTATCTGAATCTAAATGCAAAAGGCTTACACACAGAGCATTGTGTTAGTAAGAACATACATTTTGGGGCTCCACATGAGATACAAACGAGGCCATTAACCCAGGGCACAGGGATCAGGAGGGGTCTCCTAAGTCCAGGAGAAATGGGAATTCATGAAGCAGTGGCTGTGCTGTGCGTGTGGCCATCATTGAGCAAAATGTGTTGCTGACCACCATTGCACTCATCCCTACATAGGTCACAAGAAGAACTCAATATACTGTGCTTTCTCCACCAAACCGTAGCTCCAAAATCATGTGTGTAACTCAGGTAAGTGTGCTGTTATTCCCATCACCAGAGCCAGAGCACACAGATTTTGCCTGGGTGGTGGGGTGCAGTTAGCAGGCTGTAAAACTGAAAGCCCCTAATTTCTTCTCCAAGGAACTGATTATATTTACAACAGAATAGAGAAATTCAAACCAAAGGGTGCTCTCAAAAGCAGTGAAGATCATAGAGGGCCTGAGATTCAATTCATCACAATCCTTCAGGAAGAAGAAACATATTTTTAATGGCCTGGGAACTGTAAGCTTCTACCCCAAATAAATACCCTTTTAAATTCTCTGTAGTTACCTTTGGCTTCATACCTAAACAAGCTACATGGGACCTATGGGCACAATGAGCTTCACAGGATCCAGAGACCCGTACAGGCTCCACTAGCTTCCTGGGCCCAAACAGGCTTCAAGGGTCCTATAGGCTCCAGAGATTTCACATGCTCCACAGATTCCATGGGCCTACACAGGCTGCATGGTCTCCAAGGGCTTCAAAGGCTCAACAGCCTCTATGGGCATGCAGAGACTCTACAGGCCTCCAGGGACAATACATGCACCGTGGGATCCATGACCTCCAAGACATCCATGGCATACATGTGGCTTCACACCCTGCAGGGGCTCCCCAGTCTCCACAGGATCCGTGAGCCTGCACAGGTGTCACAGGCTCCATGGCCCAAATCTTGTTCCACAGTCTCCATAGGCCTCCACATAATCCTAAGCATATTCAGACATAACTCCATGGGTATGCACAGCCTCCACAGGCTCTTCGGATTCCATAGGCTCCATGGGTTAAACATGCTCCACATGCTCCATGGAAATACACAGGCTCAACAGGCTCCACGGACTCCACAAGATTCAAGAGTCTGCACAGTCTGCATAGTCTCCAAGAGCTTAAAAGGCTCAAAAGGCTCCATGGGCGTGCAGAGGCTACACCACCCTCCATGGGCGCCAGAGTCTCCCCAGGCTTGCAGAGGTACAATGGATTCCAGAATTCTGCAGGCTACAAAGGCATCCGTGTGCTCCAAAGGCTCAATGGGTTTGCAAAGTCTCCACAGGCTCCACAAACTCCACAGACTCGATGGACTCCATGAGCTCCACAGGCTCCATGGGTTTGCACAGATTACAAAGGCTCCACTGACTCCACAGGTTCTACATACTCTTCAAGCTCCACATGCTCAAAAGGCTCCATGGGCCTGCACAGGCTGCATGGTCTCCAAGGGCTACAAAAGCTCAACAGGCTCCATGGGTGACCAGAGGCTCCAAAGACCTCCAGTGACAATGAATGCTTCATGGTCTCCATGACCTACAAGACCTCCATGTCATCCATGTGGCTTCACAGTCTCCAGAGGTGCCCCAGTCTCCATAGGATCCTGTGCCTACACAGGCCTCACAGGATCCAGGCCCAAAATTGGCTCCACAGACTTCTTAGGCCTCCGCATGTTTCTCAGTTTCGTCAGACTCTACAGCCTCCACAGGCTTCACGGGCCTACATAACCTCCATGGGCTCCACAGGATCCACATTCCTCCATAGCCTCATTAGGCTTTGTCAGCAACATGAGCCTACACATGCTCCATGTCCTCCATGAGATATACAGGCTCTGCAGGCTTCACGGGCTCCATGGGTTCGAGGGGCCCGATGAGGTCCAGTGGCTCCACAGGCTCCACATGTTCCACAAGCCTGCAAAATTGATATAGGCACCATGGGGTCTGTAGGCCTGTGCAGGCTCCAGAGGTCTCCATTGCCTCCATAGGCTCCCAAGGCACACAGAAGTACCATGGGTTCCACAGGGTCCTCAGGATTGCAAAGGTTCCCCTTGTCTACACAACATCCATGAGCTCCATGGACTCCATGGACTCTACAGTCCTTTACAACTCCATGAGCTCCATCAGCTCCATAGGCTCCACAGAATCCACAGGCTCAAATGCAAGTAGAGACTCCACAGGCCTCAATGAGCACTGCAGTCTCCACTGGATCAACAGGCTCCAGGGGCTCCACAAGTATCAATGGGCTACATGACCTTAACAGGCTCCTCATTCTCTGTAGTGTCCATGGGCTCCATACCTCAACATGTTTTATTGACACCATGGGCTCGATGAACTCCACAGGATCCACAGCCCGGTACAGGCTCTACAAGCTCCCTTGGCATGCACAGGCTTCTAGAGTTCCATGGGCTTTGTGAACTGCATGGTCTCGACACACTTCATGGTCTCCATGGCCTCTACCACCTCCACAGGACTGCAGAGGCTCCACAGGCCTCTACAGTCTAGATTGGCTCCACAGGCTCCACAGGTCTGCATAGGTTCCATGGGTGACAGAGGCTCCACAAGCTTCTTGGGCCTACACAGGCTCCAAATGTGCCACAGGACCCAAAGTCTTAAATGCATCCCCAGTCTCCATGGATTCTATGGTCTCCAGAGGCAGCCCATGCTCCACAGGTTTCAATAGACTCTAGGGGACTGCATTGGCTCCATATGTCTCCATGGGTTTCATGGACACCACAGGCTCCATGGCCTCCTCATGCTCCATAGTCGTCATGGGTATGCACAGGCTCCACAGGCTCCACGGATATCACATCCTCCATGGGCTCTACATGCTCCATGGGCTGCATGAACTCCACTACCTCAACCGACTAAATGGGTTTCACAAATTCCACAAGTTCCAGTGGCCTACATAGCATCCACATGCTCCATGGGCTCCATGGACTCAACAGGCTCCATGGGCTCTGCAGTCCTTTATGACTCCATGGGCTCCACCAGCTCCATCGGCTCCACAGAATCCACAGGCTCTTAGGCCTATATAGGCTCCAAATGCCTCAATGTATGCCACAATCTCTAGAGGCTCATCAGGCTCCATGGGCTCCACAGGTTTCAATGGGCTACATGTACTTAACAGGCTCCTCATTTTCTGTAGTGTAATTGGGATCCATATATCAACAAGCTCCATGGGCATCATTGGCTGAATGAGCACCACAGGAATCAAAAGCCTGTATAGGCTCCACATGTTTTGTGAACTTCACGGTCTTGATAGACTTCGTGGGCTCCATGCCCTCAACCATCTCCACAGGACTCCTTGGACTCCATAGTCTCCATGGGCTCCTCAGCCTCCATGACTTCCACAAACTCCACCAGCTCCACACACTCCATGGGATTCCTAGTTTACAGAGGTTCACTGCCTTACACAGCCTTCCTGAACTCCATAGGCTTTAAGGACTACACGTGCTCCACAGGCTCTATGGTCCTTGAAGAGTCCATGATCTCCACCAGCTCCATTGGCTCCATAGAATCCACAGACACTAAGGACTGTACAGGCTCTACAGGCTTAATAGTGTTTCATAGCCTCCATGCGTCCATCAGCTCCATGGGTTCCACAGACCTCTTTATTCCAACACATTTCACAGTCTACCTGTACCACACAGTACTGCACATGCCCCACAAGCCTCCTTGAATTCCATAGTCTCCATGGGTTCCTTGATCTGCATGTCTTCCACAAACTCCACCACCTTCACTTACTACATGGGCTTCACAAGTTCCAGAGGTTCCACTGGCCTACACAGCATCCACGAGTTCCATGGACAATAAAGTCCTTTATGACTCCATGGGCTCGAACAGCTCGAACAGTTCCACAGACTCTAAGGCCTATATATGCTTCAGAGGCCTCAATGGGCGCTGCAGTCTCCACAGGCTAAACAGGCTCTACGGGCTCCACATTTGTCAATGGGCTACATGCAATTAACAAGCTCCACATTCTCTGTGGTGTCCTTGGACTCCATATCTCAACAGCCTCGACAGGCCTCATGGGCTTGACGAGCTCCACAGGATCCATAGCCCTGCACAGTCTCCATAAGCTCCCTGGGGCGCACAGGATTCAATGGCTCCACAGGTTTTGTGAACTCCATGGTCTTGACTGCATTCATGGGCTCCATGGCCCCAACCACATCCACAGGTCTGCACAGGCTCCACAGGCCTCTCTAGACTCCATGGGCTCCACAGGCTCCACAGGTTGGCATAGGCTCCATGGCTTACACAGATTCAACAGACTTCATGCACATCAATGTGGTCCAAAGACCTCTTAGTCTCCACTGTACTCACAGCCTCCAGAGTCTCAATCTAATCTATGGTCTCCAGAAGTAGTACATGCTCCACAGGTGTCAATGGCTTCTAGGGGACTGCATAGGCTCCACAGGCTTCCACGTGTTGCCTGGAATGCACAGGCTCCATGGGCTCCTCGTGCTCCACAGGTTCCATGGATTTTGCACATGCTCCACAGGCTCCACTGACTCCACAAGTACCATAGGCTAAATGTGTTCCACAGGCTCCATGCCTATGCACAAGCTCCACAAACTCCACAGACTCAACAGGTCCCACAGGCTCCACAGGCTCCACATGCAACACAGGATCCAAGGGCCTGAAATGGCTGCATGGTCTCCAAGGGCTTCAAAGGCTCAACAGGCTCCATGGGTGTGCAGAAGCTCCACAGGCCTTCATGGGCTCCATAGGCTTCCCAGTCATGCAGAGGTACCATGGGCTCCACAGAGTTCTCACACCTGCACAAGGTCCACAGGCCTCCATGGGTTTCACAGCCTCCATGGGCTACATCAGATTCATGGGTTCCACAGGCCTCAATATCCTCACAGACTTCAAAGGGTCCATGTACTTCATGGGACTACTCAGGCTTCACAAGCCTCTTTGGGCTCCATAGCCTCCATGGGCTCCTTGGGTTCCATGGCTTCCACAAACTTTACCAGCTCCACGGACTACATGGGCTTCCTAGTTGCACGGTATCATGACCTCCATGGGCTCTATGGGCTACACGTGCTCTATGGGCTCTACAGTCCGTGATGACTCCATGGACTCCACCAGCTCCATCGACTACCTGTAATCTACAAGCTCTAAGGACTTTACAGTCTCCACAGGGCTAAATGGGCTCCACATCTCCACAGGCTCGACAAGTTCCAAAGGCTCTACATGTGTCAAAGGGCTACAAGCACTTAACAGGCTCCATACTCTGTAGTGTCCTTGGCCTCCTAACCTCAACAGCCTCCATGGGTCCCATGTGCTCAACATGTTCAACATGATCCACAGGATTGTAAAAGCTCCACAAGCTCCCTGGACTGTTACAGACATTAAGGGCACCATGGGCTTTGTTACCTCCACAGTCTTGACAAACTTCATGGCATCCATGGCCTCAACCACCTCCACAGGCCTACACAGGCTCCACAGGCCTATACAGACTCCATGGGCTCCACAGGCTCTCCAGGACTGCATAGGCTCCATGGGTTACAGAAGCTCCACAGGCTTCATGGGCATAAACAGGTTCCAAAGGCCATAGAGGTTCCACTGGCCTACACAATCTCCACAGTATCCATGGAATCTATGGTCTTCACTGACAGCACATGATCCACAGGTTTCAATAGCATCTAGGAGCTTACATAGGCTGCAGAGGCCTCCACGGACTGTATTGAGTCAACAGTCTCCATGGGCTCCACGTAATCCAGAGCTTCCTTGGTTATGCACAGTCTTCAGAGGCTCCACGGACTCCTCAGGCTCCAAGGGCTCCACGTGCTCCACAGGCACCATGGGTCCCCAGAGGCAGCATCATTTCCATTGGCTTCAATGTCAAAACAAGCTCCATTGGCATGCAGAGGCAACACAGGATTCCAAGGGCAATGTATGCTCCATGGGATCCACGATTTCCAAGGATTCCATGGCATTAATGTGGCTTCACACTCTCACATGCTCCCTAGTCTTCACAGGCTCTATGAGCCTGCACATGCCTTGCACGATCCATTGCCCTAAATGTGCTCCACATTCTCCACTCTCCTCCACATGATCTTCAGCTTCTTCAGACTCTACAGCCTACACAGGCTTCATGGGCCTTCATAACCTCGAGGGGATCCATGGGATCCAGTTTCCTCAATGAAATCAACAGGTGCTGCCAACACCATGAGGCCGCACAGACTCTTATCCTCCATGATATATAGAGGTTCGACAGGTTCCACAGTCCCCATGGGTTCCATGGGCTCCATAAGCTCAAGTGGCTCCACAGTCTCAACATGTTCTGCAGGTCTGCACAGTTGCCAATGGCTCCATGGGGTCTATAGGACTCTACAGGCTTCAGAGGCTCCATGAACTCCACAGGCTAAACGTGCTCCACAGGCTCAATGTGTACACATAGGCTACACAGGCTCCAATGCTCAAAGGCACTATAGACTCCACAGGCACCACGTGCTCCACAAGCACCTTTGGTGTGCATAGGCTGCATGGTCTTCAAGGGTTTCAAAGGCTCAGCAGGTGCAAAGGGCATGCAGGAGCTCCACAGGCATCCAGTGGCAATGCATGATCCATGGGCTTCAAGACCTCCAAGGCCTCCATGGCATCCATGTGCTTCAAGTCTCCATAGGCTCTCCAGTGTCCAGAGCCTTCATGAGCCTGCACAGATCTCACAGACTCCATGGACCAAATGGGGTACACAGACTTCACAGACCTCCACCTGATCCTCAGCTTCTTTAGACTCTACAGCCTCCACAAGCTTCATGGGTTTATGTAATCCCAATGTGCTCCAGGGGATCCACATTCCTTCAAGGCCTCAACAAGTTCTGCAAGCACCATGAGCCTGCACAGGCTACAAGGACTCCATGAAGCATACAGGCTCTACAGTCTCCACAGGTTCCCTGTGTTCCATGGGCTCCATGAGCTCCAGTGGCTTCACAGGCTCCACAGGTTATGCAGGCCTGCACAGTTGCCATAGATTCCATGGGGTCTATAGGACTGTAGAGGCTCAGCATGCCTCCAAGGGTTTCACAGACTCCATGGGTTCCATCTACTCCATGGGTTCCACAGGCCTCTATAATCTCACAGACTTCACATTATCCCTGTCCTTCATGGGATTGCACATGCTCCACGGGCCTCCTTGGGCTCAATAGTCTCCATGGGCTCTTCAGGCTCTTTGACTTCCACAAACACCTCCAGATCCACAGACTCCAAGGGCTTAACCAGTTGCACAGGTTCCACTGGCTTACACAGCATCACCGAGCTCCATGGGCTCCATGGGCTCTACAATTCCATGGGCTCCACAGTTGTGACAGGGATACATGTTCTTAAAAGGATCAGCATTCTCTGTCATGACCTTGGGCTCCAGTCCTCAACAGGCTCAATGGGCCCTAAGGGATCGACAAGTTCCACGTTATCCACAAGCCTGTACAGACTCCACAATCTCTCTGGGTCTGCACAAACTCCATGGGTTCCACAGCATCTACAAGCCTGCACCAGCTCCACAGGCACCCTGGGTTCCAAATGCTCTGCACCCTACATTGGCCTACACAGTTTTCACAGGCCTACAAAGTTACCAGGGATTCCATGGGCTCCACAGGCCTCCATATGCTTCACAGGTTAAACAGGCTCCACAGGTCCCAAAGACTCCATGGAATTCCATAGGCTCCATGTTCTCCAGTGGCTCCATTGTCCGCACAGGTTGAATGGTCTTCATTGGCTTCAAAGGCTGCACAGACTCCATGGGCATGCAGAGTCTCTAACACCTCCACGTGCAATACATACTCCATGGACTCCATGGCCTCCAAGGCCTCCAAGGCATCCATGTGCCTGCACAGGCTCCACAGGCTCCATGAGTCTGCACATGCCCCACAGTTTTCATGGCCCAAAATGTGATCCATACATTACAAAGGCCTCCATATGATTTTCAGCCTCCTCAGCCTCCATAGCCTCCACAGGCTAAATTGGTCTACACAATCTCCATTGGCACAAAGGGCTCCAAATCCTCCATGGGCTTAACAGACTCTGCTGGTACCATGAGCCTGCACAGGCTCCATGGCCTCCATGAGATATAGAGGCTCTGCAGGCTTCACAGGTTCCATGGATTCCATGGCATCCATGAGTTCCACTGGCTCCAAGGCTCCATATGTTCCATAGGCCTGCAGAGTGAACATGGCCTCCATGGGGTCTATAGGCCTGCACAGGCTCCACAGGACTCCTCGGCTTTCACAGTATCTGTGGGCCCCATCAGGTCGATAGGTTCCACAGACCTCTACATTTCCAGAGATTTCACAATCTCCCTGTCCTTCACGGTCCTACACAGGCTCCACAGGCCTCCTTGAGCTCCATAATGTACAAGGGCTCTTTGGTATCCATGGCCACCACAAGCTCCACCAGGTCCACAGACTCCTTGCGCTACACAGGGTGCACAGGTTCAACTCTCCTGCACAGCATTCATGAGCTCCATGGGCTCCTTGGGCTCAACGAGCTCCATGGGCTCCACAGTGCTCTATGATTTCATGGGCTCCACCATTTCAATTGACTCCACAGTCTCGACAGGGTCCATTGGCCTGTACAGCCTCCACAGGTCTCAACGGGTCCTGCAGTTTCCATGAACTCAAAAGGCTCCAAGCTTTCCACACGTGTCCATTGGCTACATGCACTCCACAGACTCCAAATTCTCTGTAGTGTCCTTGGGATATATACCTCAACAGGATCCATGGACCCCATCGGCTCGATTAACTCCACAGTATCCACAGGTGTATACAAGTTCCAAAGGCTCCCTGGGCCTGCACTAGCTCCACGTGCCCAATGGGCTTTGTGAACTCCATGGTTTCCATGACCTCAACCACCTCCACAGGCCTGCAAGGATACACAGGATTCTACAGGATTCATGTGTTCCACAGGCTCCACTGGTCTGCACTGGATCCATGGTTTATAGTCTCCACAGTCTACATGAGTCCCCACAGGCTTCAAAGTACATACAGGCTCCACTGAACTACACAGCCTCCACAGGCTCCATAGGCTCTATTGTCTCCACAGCCAGCACATGCTCCAAAGGAGTCAAAGGCCTGCAGCGCCCTACATAGGCTCCACAGATATTTATATACTCCCCAGGCTCCATAGGCTACACAGGCATCCATTGCTATATGTGCTTCATTGACTCCACAGTCTCTAGTGACTCCTCGGGCTCCAAACCACAACAGGCTCCATGGACCCATGGGCCCAATGAACTCCATAGGATCCACAGGCCTGTACTGGCTCTACAGGCTCCCTGGACCTGCAGAGCCTCAACAGCTTCCATGGACTTCAGAGGCACCGTACTCTCCACAGCTACTCAGGACTACATGGAATACCTGGTCTCCATGGGTTCCATTGTCTCCATGGGCTCTATGTGTCCCACAAGCTCCCTGGATATCCAGAGGCTCGACAGGCTCCAATGATTCCAAAGACTCCACGGGCCCAACAGGCTCCCCAGTCTCCACACATTACATGTGATTGTACAATCTTCACAGGTTCCCTGGGTTCAAAATGCTCGACATGCATCACTGGCCTGCACAGGGTCCACAAGCTTATACAGGTACCACGGAATACATGCACTTGAGAAGCTTCCACATGCTCCACAACCTCCCTAGGCTCTACTGACTTCATGGCAATCCAAAGGCTCCATAGGCTCCATTGGCACCATGGACCTGAACAAGATGCAGGGTCTCCATGGGCTCCATACTTCAACAAGCACCATGGGACCCATGGGCTCCATGAGCTTCACAGGCTCCACAGGCCTCAACTGGCTTCACAGACTCCAAGGGCTCCACAGCTACACAGGACTCTATGGAATCCCTGATCTCCATGGGCTGCCTGGTGTCCATGGACTCCCCATGCCCCACAGGCTCCATGGGTATGCACTGGCTGCGCATTCTGCATTGATTCCATGGGCTCCACAGGCTCCATAGGCTCCACAATATCCACAGATTACCTGGGCCTGCACAGGATCCACAGGACTCTATGCATTCCAAAGATTCCACAGGCACCTTAGGCACCTCATGCTCCATGAACCTGCAGAGACTCGACAAGCTTCTACAGGCTTCCCAAACTCCACAGACTCCACAGGCTCCATGGATTCCACAGTTTACACAGTTTGGATGGTCTTTTCCCTAATGATCAGTGAATGCAATTAGATCATCAGTTTAGAAAATTTGTAAAGTCGCTTGTTTCATTGGCTGATTTGCACTTGTTTTTACTTAAAATCAACTTCAAGACACTGTTTTCACCTAACTCTATGTGAATACAGGAGGAACTTCAATTTTGCAATGTAAGTAAGATACTTGTTTGTTTGGCTGTTATGCATTTGCTTTCATGCACCATCAATGTCAAAACACTGTTTTTACTTAATGCTATTCCAATACATTGGTTCCTTCAGGTTTCAGAACTAATAAGATATGCATTTCATTGGCAGGTATGCACTTTTTGGAGTTACAATCAACTTCAAAATCCTGGCTTAATCCTACACTCTGTTGATCCAGGGGGTTCTTCACGTTTGTAAAGTATGAAAGATAATTGTTTCGGTGGCTGCTATGCACTTGTTCTCACTATTAATGTCAAAACCCTTCTTTTACCTGGTGCTCTGCCAATGCCGAGGTTCTTCACATTTGTAAAGTAAATAAGATGCTTCTATTCTAGGCTGCTATGCCCTTGTTTTCCCTTACAAATAACATCAAACCACCGCTTTTACATAATGCTCTGCCAATGCTGTAGTTTCTTCACTTTAGAAATCTAAGTAAAATTTGTGTTTCATTTGATGCTACTCATGTGTTTCCACTTACAATCACCTTCAAAACACTGGTTTTACCTAACACTCTGTGAATACAGGAGGTACTTCATCTTTGAAAGGTAAGTAACATACTTGTTTCTCTGTCTGCTATGCAGTTGCTTTCGCTCGCAATGACAAATCCCTGCTTTTACCCAATGCTCTGCCAATGCAGATGTTCTTCACTTTTGTAAAGTATATGACATACTTCTTTCCTTGGCTCTTATAGCCTTGTTTTCACTTACGACCACTGTCAAAACACTATTTTTTCTCATGCTATGCCAATGCAATAGTTTCTTCACTTTTGAAATCTAAGTAAGATTTGTGTTTCATTTGCTACTATGAATGGGTTTTCACTTAGAACCACATTCAAAACACTGTATTTACCTAATACTCTGTGAATGCAACAGGTACTTCATCTGTGAAACGTAAGTAAGATAATTTTTCCCAAGCTGCTATGCCCTAGATTTCACTCAGAATGTCAAAATCCTGCTTATAACTAATGGTCTGCTAATGCAGAAGTTCTTCATTTTGTAAAGAAGACTCTTCTTAACTTGTCTGCTATGCACTTGTTTTCACTTACAACCAATGTCAACACTCTGCTTTTTCTAAGTCATTGTTGCACTTACTTCACATGAAATCTAAGTAAGTTTCTCCCTTCTTTTGCTGCTAAGCACGTGTTTTCTCTTACAATCAACTTCAAAGCACTGCTTTACCATAATGCTCGGTGAATGCATTTGGTTCTTCAGTTTAGAGACAAGTATATATCTTGTTTCATTGGCTGCTTGTGCCTGTTTTGCTTACAATCAAATTCAAGGCACTGGCATCACCTAACTCTGTGAATGCAGGAGGTATTTCAAGATGGAAATGTAAAAAAGATACTTTTTTGTTTGGCTGCTATGCACTTGCTTTCCCTCACAATCAATGTCAAAACACTGGTTTTACCTAATGCTATGCCAGTGCATTGGTTTTTTCATGTTTCAAAACTAAGCCGGATACTCATTTCATTGTCAGGTAAGCACTTGCTTTGAATTACAATCAACTCCAAAATCCTGGTTTCAACCTAAATTTCTGTGAATCCTGGAGGTTCTTCACGTTTTTATAGTATGAAAAATATTTGTTTTCTTGTCTGCTATGTCCTTGTTTTCAGTTACAACAAAGGTCAAAACACTGCTTTTTCTATATGAATGCTGCAGTTCCTTCACTTTCAAATCTATGTAAGATTCTAGTTTTTTTTTTTTTGCTGCTGTACATGTGTTTTCACTTAAACTCAACTTCCAAGCACTGCCTTTCCCTATCATTCAGTGAATGCTGTTGGTTCTTCAATTTAGAAAACCATTAAAGAAGCTTGTTTCATAGGCTCCTTTGCATGTGTTCTCACTTAAAATGAACTTCAAGACAGTGGTTTCATCTAACTCTCTGTGGAAGCAGGATGTACTTCATCTTTGAAAGGTAAGTAAGATACTTATTTCCCTTGCTGCTTTGCACTTGCTTTCACTCACAATGTCAGAACCCTGCTTTTACCTAGTGCTATGCCAATGCAGAGGCATTTCACTTTTGTAAAGTAAATAAGACACTTCTTTCCTTGCCTGCTATGCACTTCTTTTCACTTACAACCAATGTCAAAACACTGCTTTCTCTATGCCAATGCTGCAGTTGCTTCACTTTGTAATCTAAATAAGTTTCCAGTTTTTTTCACTGTTAGGCACATGTTTTCACTTACAATGAATTCAAAGCACTCTGTTTCCCTCTTGCCCAATGAATGCCTTGGGTTCATCAGTTTAGAGAATCAGTAAAGAAACTTATTTAATTGGCTGATTTGCACGTGTTTTCACTTACAATCAACTTCAAGTCTCTATTTTCACATAAGTCTCTATGAAAGCAGGAGGTACTGAAAGTTTGAAAGATAAGTAACATACTTGTTTATTTGACTGCTATTCACTTGCTTTCACTCACAATCAATGTCAAAACACTTCTTTTACATAATGCTCTGACAATGCAGAGGTTTCTTCAGTTTTCAATCCTAAACAAGATACTCATTTCATTGGCACCCATGCACGTGCTTGGATCTACAATCAACCTCAAAATCCTCTTTTTAACCTAAATTTTTTGAAACTAGGAGGCTATTCAAGTTTGCAAAGTAAGAAAGATACCTGTTTCCAAGGCTGCTATGAACATGTTTTCATTTAAATCCTATGTCAAAACACCGCATTTACCTAAAGCTATGTCAATGCAGTAGTTTTTCACTTTTGAAATCTAAATATTATTTGTGTTTCATTTGCTGCTTACATACGTTTTCACTTACAATCACCTTCAGAACACTGGTGTTACCTAACACTCTGTGAATGCAGGAGTGACTTCATCTTTGAAATTTTTGTAAGATTCTTGTTTCCCTGGCTACTATGAACGTGCTTTCATGCACATTGTCAAAACCTTGCTTTTACCTAATGCTGTGCTAATGTAGAGGTTCTTCACTATTGTAAAGTAATTAAGATTCATCTTTCCTTGAATATTACACCCTTGCCTACACTTATAGGCATGTCAAAGCACTGCTTTTTCTATTTCAATAGTGCAGTTTCTTCACTCTTGAAATCTAAGTAAGATTCTAGATTCTTTTGCTGCTATGCACGTTTTTTCACTTATAATCAACTTCAAAGCACTGCTTCTTCCTAATGCTCGGTGAATGGAGTCAGATTTTCAGTTCAGAGAAGCAATAAGGCAACTTATTTCATGATCTGTGTTGCATGTGTTTTCACATACTTTCAACTTAAAGACACCGGTTTCATCTAAAACTCTGTGAATGCAGGGAGTATGTCAAGTTTGAAAGGTAAGTAAGATTCTTGTTTGTTTGGCTGCTATACACTTGCTTTTGCTCACAATCAATGTGAAAACACTACTTTTAATCTAATGCTATGCCAATGCATTGGTTTCTTAGGGTTCCAAAACAAAGCAGGATACTCATTTCATTAGCAGCTATGCAATTCTTGGAGTTATAAGTTCAAAACCCTGGTTTTAACCTTTAGCTCTATGAAACCAGGAGGTTCTAAACATTTATAATGTAAGAAAGATACTTGTTTCCTTGGCTGCTATGCCCTTGTCTTCACTTACAAGCAATGTCAAAACACTGCATCCACCTAACACTATGCAAATGCAGTAGTTTCTTGACTTTTGAAATCTCAGTAAGATTTGTATTTCATTTGCTGCTATGGATGTGTTTTCCCTTACAATCACCATCAAAACACTGGTTTTACCTAACAATCTGAATATGGGAGGTACTTCAACTTTGAAAGGTAAGTAAGATAATTGATTCCATGGCTGCTATGCACTTGCTTTCATTCACAATGTCAAAACCTTGCTTTCACCTAATGCTCTCAAAATGCATAGGTATTCATTTTTGTAAAGCAAATAAGATACTTCTTTCCTTCCTGCTATACACTTGTTTTCACGCACAATCTATGTCAAAACACTACTTTTAAAATTACAATGCTGCAGTTTCTTCACGTTTGAAATCTAAGTGCCATTTTAATTTTTCTGCTACAATGCACATGTTTTCACTTACAATCAACTTCAAAATAATACTTTTCAGATTGCTCAGAGAATACAGTCGGTTTTTCAATTTAGAAAATCAATAAAGAAACTTCCTTCATTCTCTGCTTTACAAGTGTTTTCACTTACACTCCACTTCAAGGCTCTGGTTTCACATAAGTCTCTGAGAATTAAGGAGGTACTTCAGTTTTGAAAGGTAAGTAAGATATTTGTTTGTTTCACTGCTATGCATTTGCTTTCACTCACAATCAATGTCAAAACACTGGTTTTAGCTAATGCTATGCCAATGCTGTGGTTCCTCCAGTTTTAAAAACTAAGTAGAGTACCCATTTTATTGGCAGCTATGCACTGACTTGAAGTTATAATCACATTCAAAACACATTTTTTAATCTAAAGCTCTGTGAATCCAGTATGTTCTTCACATTTCTAAAGTAAGAAAGATACTTGTTTCCTTGCCTGCTCTGCCCTTGTCTTCACTTACAACCAATATCAAAACACTGCTTTTACCTAAAACTATGCCAATGCAGTAGTTTCTTCACTTTTGAAATCACAGTAAGATTTGAATTTCATTTGATGCTATGCATGTGTTTTCCCTCGTAATCACCTTCAAAACACTGATTTTAAATAACATTCTGGCAATACGGGAGGTACTTCATCTTTGAAAACTAAGTAAGATACTTGTTTCCTCGGATGCTATGCACTTGTTTTCACTCAAAATGTCAAAACCCTGCTTTCATCTAATGCTCTACCAATGCAGAGGTCTTTATTTTTGTAAAGAAATTTAGATACTTCTTTCCTTCCCTTTTATGCAATTGTTTTCACTTACAACCAATGTCAAAACACTGCTTTTTCTATGTGAATGCTGCAGTTCTTTCCATTTTGAAACCTATGTAAGATTCTAGTTTCTTTGCTGCTATTCACATATTTTCACTTACACTCATCTTCAAAGTACTGCTTTTCCCTAATGCTCGGTGAATGCAGTCACTTCTTGACTTTAGAGAACCAATATAGAAACTTGTTTCATTGGATGCGATGCACGTGTTTTCACTTACAATGTAATTCAAGACACTGGTGTCACCTATTTCTCTGTGAATGCAGGAGGTATTTCACGTTTGTAAGGTAGGTAAGATACCTTGTTTTTTGGCTTCTGTGCACTTGCTTTCACTCACAATCAATGTCAAATCCTGCTTTTACCTAATGTTATTTCAATACAGTGGTTTCTTCAGTTTTCAAAACTAAACAGGATACTCATTTCATTGGCAGCTATGCATTTGCATGGAGTTACAATGATCTTCAAAATCCTGGTTTTAACCTAAATCACTGTGAATCCAGGTGTTTTTCACATTTGTAAATTAAGAAAGATGTTTCTTTCTTTGGCTTCTATACCCTTGTTTTCACTTACAACTATTGTAAAAACACTGATTTTACCTAACGATATGCCAATGTATTAGTTCCTTCATTTTAGAAATCTTAGTAAGTTTTGTGTCTAATTTCCTGTTATGCATGTGTTTTCACTTACAATCACCTTCAAAACATTGATTTTACCTAATACTCTGTGATTATTTTAGGTAGTTCAACTTTGAAAGTTAAGTAGGTCCTGGTTACCCTGGCTGCTGTGCACTAGCTTTCACTCACAATGTCAAAAGCCTGTTTTTACCTAATGCTATGCCAATGCAGTGGTTTCTTCAGGTTTCATATAAAAGCAGGATATTCATTCCATTGGGAGTTATGAACTTCTTGGAGTTACAATCAACTTCAAATTCCTGGTTTTATGCAAAAGTTCTGTGAATCATGAAGGTTCTTCATGTTTGTAAAGTAAGGAAGATACTTGTTTCCTTGGCTGTTCTGCTCTTGTTTTCACTAACAATAAATGTCAAAACACCGCTTTTACCTAACACTATGATAATGCAGTAGTTTCTTCACTTTTGAAATCTAAGTAGGATTTGTGTTTCATTTGCTGCTATGCATGTATTTTCACTTACAATCACCTTCAAAACACTGGTTTTACCTAAAACTCTGTGAATGCAGGAGGTACTTCATTTTTCATAGGTAAGTAAGATACTTGTTTCTGTGACTACTATGCACTTGCTTTTACTCACAATGGCAAAATCCTTATTTTACCTAATGCTCTTCCAATGCAGAGGTTCTTCACTTTTGTAAAGTAAATAAGATCCTTCTTTTTGGCTGCTATGAATT
Organism: Tolypeutes matacus; assembly: GCA_026826555.1. Taxonomy (NCBI): domain Eukaryota; kingdom Metazoa; phylum Chordata; class Mammalia; order Cingulata; family Chlamyphoridae; genus Tolypeutes; species Tolypeutes matacus. Next base: position 987,084 of record JAKSZT010053828.1, on the reverse strand, counting down.
TGTTTTCACTTACAACCAGTGTCAAAACACTGCCTTTTCTATGCCAATGATGCAGTGCTCAACTTTGGAAAAGTTAGTAAGATTCTAGTTTCTTTTGCTGCTATGCACATGTTTTCACTTTTAGTCAACTTCAAAGCACTGCTTTTCCCTAACACTTGGTGAGCAGTTGGCTCTTCAGTTTAGAAAACCAATAAAAAAAACTTGTTTCATTGGCTGCTTTGCACGTGTATTCACTTAAAGTCAACTTCAAGACACTGATTTCACCAAACTCTCTGTGAATGCAGGAGGTACTTGAAGTTTGAAAAGTAAGAAAGATGCTAGTTTGCTTGGCTGCTCTGCACTTGCTTTCAGTCACAATCAATGTCAATACACTGCTTTTACCTAATGCTATGCCAATACAATGGTTTCTTCAGTTTTCAAAACTAAGTAGGATACTCATTTCATTGGCAGCTATGATATTCCTGGAGCTACAATCAACTTCAAAATCCTGGTTTTAACCTAAAGCTCTGTAAATTCAGGAAGTTCTTTACGTTTGTATAGTAAGAAACATACTAGTTTCCTTCACTGCTTTCACCTTGTTTTCACTTACCACCAATGTCAAAACATGGCTTCTACCTAATGCTATGCCAATATAGTAGTTTCTTCACTTTTGAAATCTAATTAAGTCTTGTGTTTCATTTGCTGCTATTTATATATTTTCACTTACCATCACCTTCAAAACAATGGTTTTACCTAACACTCTGTGAATGCAGGAGGTACTTCCATTTTGAAAGTTAAACAAGATACTTAATTCCATGGCTATTATGCACATGCTTTCATTCAAAACGTAAAAACCCTCCTTTACCTAAAGCTATGACAATACAGAAATTCTTCACTTTTGTAAAGTAAATAAGATACATATTTCCTTGTCTGCTATGCACTTGCTTTCACTCACAATCAATGTCAAAACACTGCTTTTACCTAATACTATGACAATGCTGTGGTTCTCCAGTTTTAAAAACGTGTCCTCTTTCATTCTTTTGTTTATAGATATCCAGTTTTCCCAACACAATTTGTTGAAGAGACTGTTTTCTCCCCTTTGTGTGGTCTTGGTAGGGTTGTCAAAAACCACTTCACTGTATAGGTGAGGGTGTATTTCTGGGTTCTCTATTCTATTCCACTGATCGATATGTCTATCTTTATGCCAGTACCATGCTGTTTTGACCACTGTAGCTTTGTAATATATTTCAAGGTCAGGCAGTGAAATTCCTCCCACATTGCTCTTCTTTTTTTAGAGCTTTTGGTTATTCAGGTGCACTGACCCTTTCAGAGGAATTTGGTAATTGCCTTCTCTAATTCTGTAAAGTAAGTTGTTGGGATGTTGATTTGTATTACATTGAATCTACAAATCAGTTTGGGCAAGATTGGCATCTTCACGATATTTATTCTTCCAATCCATGAACACGGAATGTCTTTCTATTTGTTTAGGTCTTTTTAAATTTCTTCTACATTGTTTTGTAATTTTCTGCATATAAGTCCTATAATTGTTTGGTTAAATTAACTCCTAGGTATTTGAATCTTTTTTTTTGCCATTCAAAATGGAATTTTCCTCCTGATTTCCTCCTCAGGTTGTTCAGTACTAGTGTACAAAAACGTTACTGATGTTTGCGTGTTGATCTTGTATCCTGCCACTTTGCTGAACTCATTTATTAGTTCAAGTAGCTTTGTCGTGGATACACCAGGATTTTCTAAGTACAGGATCATGTCTTCCACAAACAGTGAGAATTTTTACTTACTCTTTTCCTATTTGGATGCCTTTAATTTTTTTTGTCTTGTCTAATTGCCCTAGCTAGAACTTCTAGTACAATGTTGAATAGCAATGGTGACAATGGGCATCCTTGTCTTATTATCGATCTTAGATGGAAAGATTTCAACCTTTCCCCATTGAGTATGAAGTTGGCTGTTGGTTTTTCATATATGCCTTTTACCATATTGAGGAATTTGCCCTTTATTCTGATCTTTTGAAGTATTTTTATTAAAAATGAGGTTGGATTTTGTCAAATGCCTTTTTTGCACTTATTGAGATGATCATGTGATCTTTTCCTTCAATTTATTAATGTGGTGTATTAGTTAGGATTCTCTCTGGAAACAGAATCAACAGGAAATATCTGTCAATGATGTGAGATTTAAAAGAGTCTTTCACACAACCATGGGGATGCACAAGTCCAGGTTCTTCAGAAAGGCTGCAAACCAGTGGCTCTGATGAAATCTGATGAAAGGTCATTGATGAGTGTCTGGGAGAAGTTGACTGCCAAACAATGAGCTGGGAAATTCTGAATGTTGAAATAACTTTCTCTTTTAAGCCATTCAATTGATTGGATAAAAGCACCACCCATTGATGATGTAATATCCCTGATTGATGCAAATGTATTCAGCCATCCACGCTGTAAACTCTCTGGTGATTGAAGTCCATAAATTCTCTTGTATTACAATTAGCCCAGTGCTTGCTGGAACAAACACCTGGACAAAATTACCTGGCTGAATTGCCACATTAGCCTAACGATCACAGTCCACCTCTTGTCAACTAGGCAATTATACATATTACTGTAAACCATACTTAGTCTCTAAGTGAAAACAATAACAGACAAACATACATATATAATTCCACCTAACAATGTTCAACTCCCCTGCATACACCCAGAAATGCATTAATTCCCCAGAGAACAGGGTGCATGTCCTTGGGTAATAGTCATTCTTAAACTTGACATCCTTAAATATTATGACATGAAATTAATACAACTTTTCATGACAGGGGAAAAGGTTGGGGAAGAATACAAGAAAGTTGTTTTGTGTACATATACAATCATACTCATAATGAAACTTGGAAGAAGTTAATGATAAATATGAACTTTGACCACGGGACCAGTTATGAAATGAGGACTGTAATAGTCATGAACCCTTTTTCCACTACCCATTCCATGTTCCCATTAACTTATGCAAGCAATTCAGCTGGTCATGGTTCTTTGCATGGTGGGGTGACCCAAGCTTTCATTCCCGAATATTCTGGGCCATTGTTAGTCCTGCTTGAATTGGTTTGTTGCAATTTTCCATTGACTTTAATCACAGGGCATTGCAGGACTGCAAGATGCCCTAGATCATCTCCTGCATTCCATGCAAACACTTCTTTACCCCCAGTAGGTAGATGTAGTCCTATTTCTGCTGATAGTCAGTATCAATCACATCAGGCAATACAGTAATTCTCTTCTTTGTCTGTTGATTCATATATAAGAGGAGACCAAAGTGTCCAGGTGGCAGTCTTAACTTCCAGTTCAATGGTATCATTGTTATGTTGCCAGGTGGCAGCACTCCTCCTTTTGGGACTAAAACCTGTAGACCAGCAGAGCTTAAGGTTGCAGGGACAGGAAGCAAAAAATTTCCTAGTTGGTCACTATGGGTAATAGTGAGTGGTGCCACTCCCATTTCCACCCCTTGATTCCTGGACCCATGAATCCTGGCTATGGGAAAAACAGCATGACAGAGAGGACGCTGACTTGGAGCATACACATCCTCCTGGAGAACATTGCCCCAGCCCTGCAAGGTATTGCCACCCACTTGGTGCCATAATTGAGTCTTCAAAAGGCCATTCCACCATTCTATTGATCCAGCTGCTTCAGGGTGATGGGGAACATGGTAAGACCAGTGAATTCCATGGGCATATGCCCATTCTGGCACATAATTTGATGTGAAATGGGTTCTTGATCAGAAGCAATGCTGTGTGGAATGCCATGGTGGTAGATAAGACATTCGTTAAGTCCATGGATGGTAGTTTTGGAAGAAGAATTGCATGCTGGAAATGCAAGCCTATAGTCAGAGTATGTGTCTATTCCAGTTAAAACACATCACTGCTCCTTCCATGCTTATATTGAACCAGCCTTGCATACCAGGAATAAATTCCACTTTGTAGTGATGTATAACTCTTTTGATATGCTCTTGGATTCTATTTGTAAGTATTTTTTGAGAATTTTTGCATATATGTTCATTAGAGAGAATTGGTCTGTAATTTTCTTTTCTTGTGCAATCTTTATCTGTCTTTGATATTAGGGTGATGTTGGCTTCATAAAATGTGTTGGGTAATTTTCCCTACTCTTCAGTTTCTTGGAAGAATTTAAACAGGATTGGTGTTAATTCTTTTTTAAATGCTTGGTAGAATTCATCTGAGAAACCATCTGGTCCTGGACTTTTCTTTGCTGGGAGATTTTTGATGATGGATTCAGTCTCCTTAATTGTAATTAACAGTTTGTTAAGTTCTTGTATGTCTTGTAACATCACTATAGGTTGGTTATGTGTTTCTAGAAATTTGTCCATTTCTTCTAGGTTGTCTAGTTTGTTGGCATATAGTTTCTAATAATATCCTCGCATGATTCTTTTTATTTCTGTGAGGTCATTTTTAATTTCCCCCTTTTCATTTCTAATTGTTTTTATTTGCATCTTCCCTCTTTTTTCTTTGTTAGTTTAGGGGTTTGTCAATTTATTGATCATCTCAAAAACCAGCTTTTAATTTTGTTGATTTTCTCTATTGTTTTTTTGTTCTCATTTTCATTTACTTCTGCTCTAATCTTTATTATTTCTTTCCTTCTGCTTGCTTTGGGATTGGTCTGCTGTTCTTTTTCTAGTGTCTCTGTTGGTTCAGTTAAATCTTTGAGTTTAGATCTTTCTTGTTTTTTACTATAAGCATTTAGGGCTATAAATTTCCTTCTCATACTGCCTTCGTTGTATTCCATAAGTTTTGATACGTTGTATTCTCATATTCATTTACCTCAATATATTTATTGATTTCATTTGCAACTTCTTCTTTGTCCCACCGAATATTTAGGAGTGTGTTTTTCATTCTCCACACATTTGCAAATTTACTTTTTTCCTCTCTGTTATTGATTTCTAGTTTAATTCCATTATGATCTGAGAAGGTGCTTTGTATAATTTCATACTTTTTATATTTATTTAGACCTTCATTGTGACCTAACATATGGTCTATCCTGGAGAAAGATCCATAGGCACTTAAGAAGAATGTATAACCTGTTGAGTTTGGATACAGTGTTCTGTATATGTCTGTTATGTCTAACTTGATTATCATATTGTTCAAGTTCTCTGTTTCCTTGTTGATCTTCTATCTATTGTTCTATCTAATGATGTGAGAGGAGTGTTGAAGTCTCTGACGATTATTGTAGAAATGTCTATTTCTCCCTTCAGTTTTGCCAGAGTTTGGCTCATACATTTTAGGGCACCCTGGTTAGGTGCATATATATTTATGACTGTTATATCTTCCTGGAGGATCATCCCTTTTATTAATATATAATGGACTTCCTTATCTTTTACAAGTGTTTTCATTTAAATTCTGTTTTGTCTGATATTAGTATAGCTACCCCTGCTCTTTTCTGTTTAATATTCACATGGAGTATCATTTTCCAACCTTTTACTTTCAGCTGGCTTGTATAACTGAGTCTGAGGTGAGTTTCTTGTAAGCACAATATGGATGGCTCAGGTTTTTATCCATTCTGTCAGCCTGTATATTTTGATTGGGGAATTTAATCCATTCACATTCTATGATATTACTGATAATGCAGTGTTTATTTCAACCATTGTATTCTTTGGTTTTCATATGTCATCTTGTTTTTGTCTCTCTTTTTACTCTTTTAGTTATCCTTCCTGATTTTCTTTCTTCTATACTCTCCTCCAAACCACTTTCTCCTGGCTTTTTCTTTCAGTTCCTAAGGTTTCCTTTAATATTTCATGCAATGATGGATTCTTTTTGCAAACTCTCTTAGTTTCTGTTTGTTTGTGAATGATCCAGAACTGTGAATTGAAACCAGCAGTGGCTGCTGCTGCTGGCACCCTCCCCCACACATTAGAATTCTTGGGCCTCTGGCCCTGCGAATACAACAAAGGGTGCTCCAGGGTTCTACTGCTACCAGAAAGGGGAGAGAGAGGGACACAGCCTTAGGCTGACTCAGGTTATGACCCGCAAATTTGGGAGGTGAAACTGCACAGATTCTTCCACAAGGTGGTGTGCCCTGGGAGCCTAGGAAGGATTGGAGAAATCCGACCTTCACAACCTCCCTCTCTTCTAGTCTGGGCTAATTGTTGAGGACTCCTCAGGAGAAGGGAGAGAGAGCCTGGGGCTGACACTGCCTTTGACTCACAGGTTTGGTCTGCCTGTCATGAGAGACCTTCCAGGCAGGGTGGAGTTGTGTCATTGTTTGCCTTGGAACCTGCAAGGGGCTAAAGATATACAAACCTCCCAATCTCATCCACTACTGACAGAGATAGATTGTTGAGGATTCAGAGGGGAGAGGAAATATTACCTAGTTGGGAAAAGGGAGGGGGCTAACAGAGAATTCTAGAGAACTGTCTCATAAAGTTTCAATTAAAAGGCTCTTAGCCCCCATACAGGAAGTTCTATGACATTGATCTGGTGTGTGTCAAAACAAATACACTCCAACCAGGCATTGAATTGAGAGCTGCCAACGAGTGCCATCTCCTGGCAGACCAAGGAAGTGCACATAAGAAAACTAAATAGGAGAGGCTTTTCCTGGCCTGTATAGCCTCCCTGTCCAAGGCCCTAGAAATGACTCTACAACCTATAACTGGGTCCAGTGCTTGGTTGGGAGCAACCAACAGGACAATCCTATCAAGTTTGAGCTAAAAATCAAAGAGTTGTGGTAATTCACAGCTTCCTGCAACTAAAACCCTATAAAAGAGAAAGAGATAGAGCATCTAAGTAAAGTACAGTAAAAACCCAATGCCTAAACATCAACAAAAAATTATGAGCCATACTAAGAAAATGGAAGATATGGCTCAAGTAAAGGAATACATTAAAGTCCCAGAAGAGATGCAGAGTTTGAGAGAACACATCAGTTTGATGAGCAAAAATTTCCAAAATTAAATTAATGAGATGAAGGACAAGATAGTTAAAGATATTAATGACATCAAGAAGACATTGTGTGAACACAAAGAAGAATTTGAAATCCTGAACAGGAAAGTAAAAGAGTTCATGGGAATGAAAGACACAATAGGTAGTCAAAAACAAATTTGAGGCATACAACAGCAGACTGGAAATAATAGAAGAAAGAATAAGTGATACTGAAGACAGAGCAGCTAAAATTGAACAAGGAAAAGAACACAGAGAGAAAAGAATGGAAATAACTGAACAGGAGCTCAGAGCTCAGAGAGTTGAACGACAACACAAGCCAACAACATACGTGTCATGGGAGTTCCAGAAGAGGACGAGAAAGGAAAGGGGGAAGAAAGAGTATTTGAGGAAATAATAGCTGAAAACTTCCCAACTCTCAAAAAAGACACGAACTTACATTTCCAAGAAGCACACTGTAACCCAATGAGGATAAATCCAAATAGACCTAGGCCAAGAAACATACTATTCAGAATGTCAAATGTAAAAGACAAAGAGAAAATTCTCAGAGCAGCAAGAATGAAGCAAACAAACATGTACTAAGGACATCCAGAAAGACAGTGCAGATTACACTTCAGAAACCATGGAGGCGAGAAGACAGTGGTATGATACAATTCAGAAACTGAAAGAGAAAAACTGCCAGCTGAGAAATCTTTATCCAGCAAAACTGTCCTTCAAATATGAAGGTGAGTATAAAGTTTCTAAACTTTGAAATCTAAGCAAGATTTGTGTTTTGTTTTCTGCCATGCAGGTGTTTTCACTTAAAATCATCCTCAAAACACTGGTTTTACCTAACACTCTGAATTCAGGAGGTACTTCAAGTTTGAAAGTTAAATTAGATACTTCTTTGTTTGTTTGCTATGCCCTTGCTTTCATTGCCTATGCCAAAACAATGCTTTTTCCCAATGCTGCACCCAAGAAGTAGTTTTTTACTTTACAAATCTAAATAAGATTTGTGGTTTATTTGCAACTATGCATGTGTTTTTACTTACCATTATTTTCAACACACTGTTTTGCCTAACACGTTGTGAAAGCAGGAGGTACTTCAACTTTGAAATGTAAGTAAGATAATTCTTTTTTTGTCTCTTCTGCAATTGCTTTCACTCACAATGTAAAAGCACTGCTTTTACCTAGTGCTATGCCAATGCAGTATTTTCTTATCTTTTCAAAATGAAATACGTTTTATGTTTTGTTTGCTGCTACGCAGGTGTATTCACTTAAAATCTTCAAAACACTGTTTTTACTTAACACACTTTGAATGCATGAGGTACTTCAATTTTAAAAGGTAAGTAAGATAGTTGTTTCTTTGGCTGCTATGCACTTGATTTCACTCACAATCAATGTAAAATCACCACTTTTATCTAATGCTGCAACTCTGCAATGGTTTCTTCATTTTTCAAATCTAAGTAAGATTTGTGTTTCTATCACTTCTATGCATGTGTTTTCACTTAAAACAATTTCAAAATTCTGGTTTTACCTAACTCTGTAAATGCAGGAGGAAATTCAATTTTGAAAGTTAAGTAAGTTACTGGTATTTGTGGCTGCTATACACTTGCTATCAATCACAATGTCAAAACCCTGCTTTTACTATGAAAATGCTGCAGTTTCTACACTTTGAAAATCTATGAAAGTTTCTATCTTTTGCTACTATGCACGTGTTTTCACTTACAATCAATTTCAGAACACTGCCTTTCCCTAATGCTGGTTGAATGCATTCGATACTTTAGTTAAGAAAACCAATAAAGAAACTTGTTTCATTGACTGCTTTTGCACGTGTTTTCACTCTTGTGAGTGAAATCAAATGCACAGCAGCGAAACAAACAAATATCTTACTTATGTTTCAAAGTTGAAGTACCTCCTGCATTCACAGCATGTTAGGTAAAACCAATTTGAATATAATTGAGAGAGAAAACACATGCATAGCTGCAAACAAAACACAAATCTTACTTAGATTTGAAAAGTGAAGAAACTACTACATTGACATAGCTTTAGGTAAAAGCAGTGTTTTTACATTGGTTGTGAGTGAAAGCAAGGACATAATAGACAAACAAATAGGTATCTTATTTATGTTTCAAAGTTGAAATACCTCCTGCATTCACAGAGTGTTAGGTAAAACCAGGGTTTTGAAGATAATTTTAAGTGAAAACACCTGCATAGGAACAAATAAAACACAAACCTTATTAAATATGTGAAGTAAAGTAACCAGTGCCTTTACATACCATTAGGAAAAAGCAGTGTGTTGGTACACTGAGTGAAAGCAAGTGCATAGCTTCCAAACATACATATATCTTACTTACCTTTCAAACTTGTACTGCCTCCTGCATTCACAGAGTGTTAGGTGAAACCAGTGTCTTAATGTTGATTTTAAGTGAAAACAAGTGCAAAGCAGCCAATTAAACAGGTTTCTTTATTGGTTTTCTAAACTGAAGAATTGACGGCATTCACCCACACTTAGGGAAAATCAGGGTTTTGAAGTTGATTATAAGTGAAAACATGTGTATAGCAGCAAAAGTAAGAAACTTACTTAGATTTCCAAAGTGAAGAAACTGCAGCATTGTCATATTGAAAGCATGGTTTTGACATTGTGGGTGAAAGCAATTTTAAGCAGTCAAAGAAGCAAGTATCTTACTTAACTTTCAAACTTGAGTTACCTCCTGTATACACAGCATGTTAGGTAAAACCAGTGTTTTGAAGATAAGTTTAACTGAAAACACATGCATAGCAGCAAACAAAATACAAAGCTTACTTACATAAGTAGAGTTAAGAGACTACTTCATTGGCATAACATTAGGTAAAAGCAGTGTTTCTACGTTGATTGTGAATGAAAGCAAGTGCATACAAGCCAAACAAGCAAGTATGTTACTTACCATTCAAACTTGAAGGACCTCCTGCATTCAAAGAGTGTTAGGTGAAACCAGTGTCTTCAGGTTGATTTTAATTGAAAACATGAGCAATGCAGCAAATGAAACAAGCTTCTTTATTGGATTTCTAAAGTGAAGAATTGACAGCCAGCATTAGGGAAAAGCAGTGTTTGGAAGTTGATTGTAATTGAAAACACGTGAATAGTAGAAAAAGAAACTTACTTACATTTCCAAAATGAAGAAACTGCAGCATTGGCATTGTAAAAGCAGGGTTTTGACATTGTGCATGAAAGCAAGTGAATAGCAACCATACAAACAAGTATCTTATTTAACATTCAAACTTGAATTACCTACTGAATTCACAGTATGTAAGGCAAAACCAGTGTTTTGAAGATGATTTTAAGTGAAAACACATGCATAGCTTCAAAGAAAACACAAACCAGACTTAGATTTGGATAGTGAAGAAACTACTGCATTGACATGGAATTAGGTAAATGCAGTGTTTTTAAATTGTGAGTGAAAGCAAGTGCATAACAGCCAAAAAACAAGTATCTTCTTACGTTTCAAATTTGAAGTACCTCCTTCATTCACAGCATGTTAGGCAAAACCAGTATTTGAAAATAATTGTAAGTGAAATCCCCTGCATAGCAGCAAATAAAACACAAATCTTATTTAGATTTGTAAAGTAAAGAAACTACTGCATTGGCATAGCATTAGGAAAAACCGGTGTGTTGGCACAGGGAGTGGATGCAAATGCATAGCAGCCAAAAATACATGTATCTTACTTACCTTTCAAACTTGAAGTACCTACTGCATTCACAGTTAGGTGAAACTTATGTCTTGAAGTTGATTTTAAGTGAAAACACGTGCAAAGCAGCCGAAAAACAAGTTTCTTTATTAGTTTCCTAAACTGAAGAACTGACTGCATTCACTAAGCTTTGAGGAAAAGCCGTGTTTTGAAGTTGATTTTAAGTGAAAATACGTACATAGCAGGAAAAGTAAGAAAGTTACTTAGATTTCTAAAGTGATGAAAGTGCAGCATTGGCATTGTAAAAGCAGGGTATTGTCACTGTGCATGAAAGTAAGTGTAAAGCAGCCAAACAAACAAGTTCTTTTCTACTTTCAAACTTGAATTACCCCTGCATTCACAGTGTGATAGGTAAAACCTATGTTTTGAAGATGATTTTAAGTGAAAATACATGCATAGCTGCAAACAAAACACAAATCTTACTTAGATGTGAAAAGTGAAGATACTACTGCATTGCAATAGCATTAGGTAATAGCAGTGTTTTTACATTGATTGTGAGTGAAAGCAAGTACATAGCAGCCAAACAACAAGCATGTTACTACGTTTCAAAGTTGAAGTACTTCCTGAATTCACAGCGTGTTAGGTAAAACCAGGATTTTGAAGATAATTTTAAGTGAAAACACATGCATAACAGCAAATAAACCAAAATCTTATTAAGATTCATAAAGTAAAGAAACTACTGCATTGGTGTAGCTTTAGGAAAAGCACTGTGTTGGCACAGTAAGTAATGCAAGGGCATAGCAGACAAACAAACAAGTATCTTACTTATGATTCAAAGCTAAAGTACCTCCTGCATTCACAGCATGTTAGGTAAAACCAGGGTTTTGAAGATAATTGTAATCAAAGCATATGCATAGCAGCAAATAAAACACAAATATTATTTAGATTTATTTTCTAAAGAAACTACTGCACTGGCATAGCATTAGGAAAAAGCAGTGTGTAGGCATGGTGAGTGAAGCAAATTGCAAAACAGCTAAACAAACAAGTATCTTACATGGCTTTCAAACTTGTAGTACCTCCTGCATTCACAGAGCATTAGGTAAAACCAGTGTTTTGAAGATGATTTTAAGTGAAAACACATGCATAACAGCAAACAAACAGAAATCTTACTTAGATTTGAAAAGTGTAGAAACTACTGCATTGGCATAGCATTAGGTAAAAGCAGTGTTTTTACATTGATTGTGAGTGAAAACAAGTGCATAGCAGCCAAACAAACAAGTATATTACTTATCTTTCAGAATTGTACGACCTCCTGCATTCACAGTGAGTTAGGTGAAACCAGTGTCTTAATATTGATTTTAAGGGAAAACAAATGCAAAGCAGCCAATAAAAGAGGTTTCTTTATTGGTTTTCTAAACTGAAGAATTGATGGCATTCACTCACACTTAGGGGAAAGCATGGTTTTGTAGTTGATTGTAACTGAAAACACGTGTATAGCAGCAAAGAAAAAAACCTACTTAGATTTCCAAAGTGAAGAGAATGCAGCATTGTCATAGTGAAAGCACGGTTTTGACATTGTGGGTGAAAGCATTTGTATAGCAGTCAAAGAAACAAGTATCTTACTTAACTTTCAAACTTGAATTACATCCTGCATGCACAGTGTGTTAGGTAAAACCAGTGTTTTGAAGATTAGTTTGGCTGAAAACACATGCATAGCAGCAAATCAAACAGAAATCTTACTTAGATTTGGAAAGTGAAGAAACTACTGCACTCTCATAGCATTAGGTAAAAGCAGTGTGTAGGCATGTTGAGTGAAGAAAATTGCCTAGCAGCCAAACAAACAAGTATCTTACATTTCAAAGTTGAAGTACCTCCTGCATTCACAGAGAGTTAGGTAAAACCAGTGTTTTGAAGATTATTTTAAATGAAAACATATGCATAGCACCAAACAAAACACAAATATTTCTTAGATGTGGAAAGTTAAGAAACTACTGCATTGACAGAGCAATACATAAAAGTCGTGTTTTTACATTGATTGTGAGTGAAAGCAAGTGCATAGCTGCCAAGCAAGCAAGCATGCTACTTAGGTTTCAAAGTTGAAGTACCTCCTGCATTCACAACGTGTTACATAAAACCAGTGTTTTGAAAATAATTGTAAGGGAAAACAAATGCAAAGCAGCAAACAAAACACAAATCTTATTTAGATTTGTAAAGTAAAGAAACTACTGCATTGGCTTAGCATTAGGAAAAGCAGTGTGTTGGAACAGTGAGTAAAAGCAAGTGCATACCAGACAAAGAAGCAGTATCTTACTTAACTTTGGAACTTGAAGTACCTCCTGCATTCACAAGAGTTAGGTGAAACCATATCTTGATGTTGATTTTAATTGAAAACATGTGCAAAGCATCCATTACAACAAGTTTCTTTCTTGGTGTTCTAAACTGAAGAATTGACTGCATTCACCCAGCATTAGGGAAAAGCAGTGCTTTGAAGTTAATTGTAAGTGAATACACATGCATAGCAGCAAAAGAAAAAAAACTTACATTTCCAGAGTGAGAAACTGCAACATTCACATTGTAAAAGCAGGGTTTTGACACTGTGAGTGAAAGCAAGTGCATATCAGCCAAACAAACAAGTATCTTATTGATCTTTCAAACTTGAATTACCTCCTGAATTCATAAAGTGTTAGATAAAACCAGTGTTTTAAGTTGATTTTGCATTGAAAAACATGCATATCACCAAACAAAACACAAATCTTACTTAGATTTGTAAAGTGAAGAAATTACTACATTGGCATATCATTAGGTAAAAGCAGTGCTTTTACATTGATTGTGAGTTAAAGCAAGTGCATAGCAGCAAAACAAAACAAAACAAAACAAAACAAGTATCTTACTTAGGTTTCAAAGTAGAAATACATCTTGCATTCACAGTGTGTTAGGTAAAACCAGGGTTTTGAAGATAATTGTAAGGGAAAACATATGTGTAGCAGCAAATAAAACACAAATCTTATTGGGATTTGTAAAGTAAAAAACTAGTCCATTGGCGTAGCATTTGGAAAAGGCTGTGTGTTGGCACAGAGAGTGAAAGCAAGTGCATAGATGCTAAACAAGTATCTTACTTACTTTTCCAACTTTAAGTACCCACTGAATTCACAGAGAGTTGGTGAAACCAGTGTCTTGAAGTTGATTTAAGAGAAAACACTTGCAAAGCTGCCAATGAAACAAGTTTCTTTTTGGGTTTCTAAGATGAAGAATTGCCTGCATTCACCCAGAGTTAAGGAAAAGCAGAGTTTTGATGTTGATTTTAAGTGAAAACACGTGCATAACAGCAAAAGAAAGAAACTTACTTAGATTTGCAAAGTGAAGTAACTGCAGCATTGGCAAAGTAAAAGCAGGGTTTTGACATTGTGAGTGAAAGCAAGTGCACAGCAGCCACACAAACAAGTATCTTACTTAACTTTCAAACTTGAATTTCCTCCTACATTTACAGACAGTTAGGTAAAACCAGAGTTTTGAAGATGATTTTAAGTGAAAACACATGTACAGCAGCAAATGAATCACAAACCTTACTTATGTTTGAAAAGTGAAGAAACTATTTCACAGTTACTGCATTAGGTAAAATTAGTGATTTTACATTGATTGTGAGTGAAAGCAAGTGCATAGCAGCCAAACAAAGAAGTATCTTATTTCCCTTTCAAACTTGAAGTACCTCCTGCATTCACAGAGTGTTAGGTAAAACCAGTGTTCTGAAGATGATTTTAAATGAAAACACCTGCATGGCAGAAAACAAAACACAAATCTTACTTATATTTCAAAGTGTAGAAACTACAGCATTGGCATAGCTTTAAGTAAATGCAGTTTTTTTCACATTGTGAGTGAAAGCAAGTGCATAGCAGCCAAAAAAAAGTATCTTACTTACTGTAACTGTTGGCCAGTTTGATGTAATTAAGTTTTGGTATTTCACATTAGCATCCCTTTGGCTGACTAATACACTTACGTTTTAAAGTTGAAGTACCTCCCGCATTCACAGTGTGTTAGGTAAAACCTGTGTTTTGAATGTAATTGAGAGTGAAAACACATGCATAGCTGCAAAAAAATGCAGATCTTATTTAGATTCATAAAGTTAAGAAACTACTGCATTCATGTAGCATTAGGGAAAACACTGTTTTGGCACAGAGAGTGAAGGCAAGTGCATAGCAGACAAACAAACATGTATCTTACTTACGTTTCAAAGTTGAAGAATCTCCTGCATTCACAGTGTGTTAGGTTAAACCAGGGTTTTGAAGATAATTGTAGGCGAAAACACATGTGTAACAGCAACTAAAACACAAATCTTATTTAGATTTGTATAGTAAAGAAACTACTGCATTGGCATAGCATTAGGAAAAAGCAGTGTGTAGGCATGGTGAGTGAAGCCAATTGCAAAGCAGCCAAACATTCAAGTATCTTACATAACTTTCAAAGTTGAAGTACTTCCTGCATTCACAGAGCATTAGGTAAAACCACTGTTTTGAAGATGATTTGGGGTGAAAACACATGCATAACAGCAAACAAAACAGAAATCTTACTTAGATTTTTAACAGTGTAGAAACTAATGCATTGCCATAACATTAGGTAATAGGAGTGTTTTTACATTGATTACAAGTGAAAGCAAGTGCATAGCAGCCAAATAAACAAGTATCTTCCTTACATTTCAAAGTTGAAGTACCTCCTGCATTCACACAGTGTTAGGTAAAATCAGGGTTTTGAGGAGGATTTTAAGTGAAAACACATACATAGCACCAAACAAAACACAAATATTTTTTAGATATGAAAAGTGAAGAAACTATTGCATTGGCATAGAATTACATAAAAGTAGTGTTTTTACATTGATTGTGAGTGAAAGCAAGTGCATAGCAGCAAAACAAACAAGTATCTTACATATGTTTCAAAGCTGAAGTACCTACTGCATTGACAGCATGTTAGGTAAAACCAGTGTTTGAAGATAATTATAAGTGAAAACGTGCATAACAGCACTTAAACACAACTCTTATTGAGATATGTAAAGTAAAGAACTACATTCCATTGCATTAGAGAAAAGCATTGTCTTGGTGTACTGAGTGAAAGCAATTGTGTAGCAGCCAAAAAAACTAGTATATTACTTCCCTTTCAAACTTGAAGTACCTCCTGCATTCAGAGACAGTTAGGTGAAACTAGGGTCTTGAAGTTGATTTTGAGTGAAAACATGCAAATCAGGCGATGAAACAAATTTCTTTATTGTTTTCTAAACTGAAGAATTGACTGCATTCACCCAGAGTTAGGGAAAGGCAGTGTTTTGAATTTGATTTTAAGTGAAAATACATGCATAGCAGCAAATGAAAAACAAATCTTACTTAGATTTGAAAAGGAAGAAACCATTGCACACTTACAGCTTAGGTAAAAGTAGTGATTTTAGATTGATTGTGAATGAAAGTAAGTGCATATCAGTGAAACAAAATGTATCTTATTTACCTTTCAAACTTGAAATACCTCCTGCATTCACAGAGTGTTAGGAAAAACCAGTGTTTTGAAGAAGATTTTAAATGGAAATACCTGCATGGCAGGTATTTTACTTAGATTTCAAATTGTAGAATCTACAGCATTGGCAGAGTTTTAAGTAAATACAGAGTTTTCACATTGTGAGTGAAAGCAAGTGCATAGCGGCCAAACAAACACGTATCTTTTGTACGTTTCAAAGTTGAAGTTCCTCCAGCATTCAGAGGGTGTTAGATAAAACCAGTGTTTTGAAGACAATTGAGAGTGAAAGCACATGCATAGCTGCAAACAAAAAACAATTCTTACTTATATTTGAAAAGGGAAAAAGCAACTGAATTGGCATATCATTATGTAAAAGCAGCATTTTTATATTGATTGTGAGTGAAAGCAACTGCATAACAGCTATACAAACAAATACCTTACTTACATTTCAAAGTTGACTTACCTCCTGTATTCACAGCATGTTAGGTAAAATCAGGTTTTTGAATATAGTTGTATGTGAAAACATCTGCATAGTAGCAAATAAAAGACAAATCTTATTTAGATATGTAAAGTTAAGAAACTACTGCATTGGTGTATCATTAGAAAAAATCAGAGTGTTGGTACAGTGAGTTAAAGCAAGTGGATAGCAGCCAAACATAAATGTATCTTACCTTTCAAACTTGAAGTACCACCAAGCATTCACAATCAGTTATGTGAAACCAGTGTCTTGAAGGTGATTTTTAATGAAAACACAGGCAAAGCAGACAAAAAACAAGTTTCTTTACTAGTTTTCTAAACTGAAGAATTGACTGCATTCACACAGAATTAGGATAAAACAGTGTTTTGAAGTTGATTGTAAGTGAAAACACATGCATAGCAGCAAAAGAAACTTACTTAGATTTCCAAAGTGAAGAAACTGTATCATTGGCATTGTAAAAGAGTGATTTTGACATTGCTCATGAAAGCAAGTGAATAGCAAGCACAAACACAAGTATCTTATTTAACATTCTAACTTGAATACCTCCTGGTTTAAATTTGGAAAGTGAAGAAACAGTTGCACTGGCATAGCATTAGGAATAAGCAACGTTTTTACAGTGATTGTGAGTGAAACAAATGCATAGCAGCCAAACAAACAAGTATCATACTTATGTTTCAAAGTTGAAGCTTCACCTGCGTTCATACGGTGTTAAGTAAAACCAGTGTTTTGAAGATAATTTTAAGTGAAAACACATGCATAGCTGCAAATAAAACAAAAAAAAACTTATTTCAATTTCTAAAAAATAAAACTACTGCTTTGGTGCAGTCTTGTGAAAAAATCAGTGTTTTGGCATACGGAGTGAAAGGAAGTGCATAGCAGCCAAACAAACAAGTATCTTACTTACGATTCAAAGTTGAATTAACTCCTGCATTAGCAGTGTGTTAGGTCATATCAGTGTTTTGAAGATGATTTTAAGTGAAAATACATACAGAGCTGCAAAGAAAACACAAACCTGACTTAGATTTGAAAAGTGAAGAAAGTACTGCATTGGCATAGCCTTAGGTAAATGCAGTGTTTTTAAATTGATTGCGAGTGAAAGCAAGTGCAGAGAAGCCAAAAACCAAATACCTTACTTACGTTTCAAAGTTGAAGTTCCTCCTGAATTCACAGCGTGTTAGGTAAGACCAGGGTTTTGAAGAAAATTGTAAGTGAAAACACCTGCAAAACAGCAAATAATACATAAATCTTATCTAGATTTGTAAAGTAAAGAAACTACTGCAATGGTGTAGCATTAGGAAAAAAGAGTGTGGTGGTACAGTGAGTGAAATCAAATGCATAGCAGCCAAACAAACAAGGATCTTACTTACCTTTCAAACTTGAATTACCTCTTCATTCACAGAGAGTTAGGTGAAACCAGTGTCTTGAAGTTGATTTTAAGTGAAAACATGTGCAAAGCAGCCAAAAAACAAGTTTCTTTATTAGTTTTCCAAAATGAAGAATTGAATGCATTCACCAAGCTTTAGGGAAAAGTACAGTTTTTTAAGTTGATTGTAAGTGAAAATATGTGCATCGCAGTAAAAGAAAGGAAGTGGCTTAAATTTCCAAAGTGAAGAAAGTGCAGCATTGGCATAGTAAAGCATGGTTTTGACATTGTGAGTGAATGCAAGTGTATACCTACCACACATACAAGTATCTTACTTAACTTTCAAACTTTAATTATCTCCTGCATTCACAGAGTGTCAAATAAAACCACTATTTTGAAGATTAGTGTAAGTGAAAACACATGCAAAGCAGCAAATAAAACACAAATCATAATGAGATTTATAAAGTAAAAAAACTACTACATTTCCTTAGCATTAGGAAAAAATAGTGTGTTGGCAAAATGAGTGAAAGCAAGTGAAAGCAGCCAAACAAATAAGTATCTTACATACATTTCAAACTTGAAGTACCTTCTGCATTCACAAAGTGTTAGGTAAAATCAGAGTTTGAAGATGATTTTAAGTGAAAAAACCTACAAAGCAGCAAACAAAACACAAATATTACTTAGATTTGAAAAGTGAAGAAACTACTGCAAAGGCATAGCATTAGATAAAAGCAGTGTTTTTACATTGTGAGTGAAAGCAAGTGCATAACAGCCAAATAAACATGTATCTTACTTACCTTTCAAGCTTGAATTTCCTCCTGCATTCACAGTGTGTTAGGTAAAACCAGTGTTTTGTAGATAAATTTAACAGAAAACACATGCATAGCAGCAAACAAAACACAAACCTTACTTAGATTTGAAGAGTTAAAAAACTACCTCATTGGCATAGCATTAGGTAAAAGCAGTGTTTTTACATTGAATGTGAATGAAAGCAATTACACACTAGTCAAACAAACAAGTGTCTTACTTACCATTCAAACTTGAGGAACCTCCTGCATTCACAGAGATTTAGGTAAAACCAGTGTCTTGAAGTTGATTTAAATGAACACACGTGTGAGCAGCCAATGAAACAAGTTTCTTTATTGGATTTCTAAACTCAAGAATTGACTGCATGCATCCAGCATTGGAAGTTGATTGTAAGTGAAAACACTTGCATAGAAGCAAATGAAAAAACTTACTTAGATTTCCAAAATGAAGAAACTGCAGCATTGGCATTGTAAAAACAGGATTTTGACATTGTGCATGAAAGTTAATGTATAGCAGGCAAATAAAAAAGTACTTTACTTAACTTTCAAACTTGAATTACCCCTGCATTCACAGCATGTTAGGTAAAACCAGTGTTTTAAAGTTGATTTTATGTGAAAAAAACATGCATACCATCAAAGAAAAGAGAAATCATACTTAGATTTGAAAAGTGAGGAAACTACTGTGATGGCATAGCATTTCATAAAAGCCAGGTTTTTACATTGATTGTGAGTGATATCAAGTGCATATTGGCCAAACAAACAAGTATCTAACTTACGTTTCAAAGTTTAAGTACCTCCTGCATTCATAGCATGTTAGGTAAAACCAGTGTTTTGAAGATAATTGTAAATGAAAACACATGCATAGCATCAAATAAAACATAAATTGTATTCATATTTGTAAAGTAATGAAACTACTGCACTCGCATAGCATTGGAAAAAGGATTCTGTTGGCATAGTGAGTGAAAGCAAGTGCATGGCAGCCAAACAAATGTATCTTACTTAACTTTCAAATTTGAGTTACCCCCTACATTCACAGAGTGTTTGGCAAAACAAGGGTTTTGAAGATGATTTTAAGTGAAAACACATGCCTAACTGCAAACAAAACACAAATCTTACTTAGATTTGAAAAGTGAAGAAACAACTGCATTGGCATAGCATTAGGTAAAGCAGTGTTTGTACATTGATTGATAGTGAAAGCAAGTGCATAGCAGCCCAATAAACAAGTATCTTACTTACCTTTGAAACGATGTACCTCCCCATTCTCATAGAGTTAGGGGAAACCAGTGTATTGAAGTTGATTTTAAGTGAAAACAAGCACATAGCAGCAAAAGAAAGAAATTTACTTTGATTTCCAAAGTGAAGAAACTGCAGCATTGGCATAGTAAAAGCACAGTTTTGACATTGTGGGTGAAAGCAAGGGAAAAGCAATCAAACAAACAATTATCTCACTTAACTTTCATACTTGAATTACCTCCTGAATTCACCAAGTTTTAGGTACAACCTGTGTTTTCAAGACGGTTTTAAGTGAAAACACATGCATAGCGATAAACAAATCACAAATCTCACTTAGACTTGAAAAGTGAAGGAACTACTGCATTGTCATAGCCATAGGTAAAAGCAGTGTTTTTACATTGATTGTGAGTGGAAGCAAGTGCATAGTAACCAAACAAGTATCTTACATAACTTTCAAACTTGAATTACCTCCTTCATTCACAAAATTTGGTGAAACCAGTGTCTTTAAGTTGATTTTAAGTGAAAACACGTGCAAAGCAGCAAATGAAAAAATTTTCTTTATTGGTTTTCTAACTTGAGGAACTTTCTGAATTCTCCCAGCATTAGGGAAAAGCAGTGTTTTCAGGTTGATTGTAAGTGAAAACAGGTTCATAGCAGCAAAAGAAAGAAACTTACATTTCCAAAGTGAAGAACCTGCAGCATTGGCATAGTAAAAGTAGGATATTGACATTGTTAGTGAAAGCAAGTGATTATCAGCCACACAACCAAGTACCTTACTTAACATTCAAACTTGAATTACCTCCTACATTCACAGAGTTTTAAGTAAAACCAGAGTTTGAAGATGACTTTTTTGAAAACACATACATAGCATCAAACCAAAAACAAATCTTTCTTAGATTTGAAAGGGGAAGAAACTAATACATTGGCATAGCATTAGGTAACACCAGTGTTTTTACATTGATTGTAGGTGGAAGAAATTGCATAGCATGGAAACAAACAAGCACCTTATTTACATTTCAAATTTGAAGTATCTCCTGCTCTCACAATGTGTTAGGTTAATCCAGTGTTTTGAAGATAATTGTAAGTGAAAATACATGAATGGCAGCAAATAAAACACAAATTGTATTTATATTTGTAAAGTAAAGAAACTACTGCATTGGTGTAGCATTTGGAAAAGCACTGTGTTGGCACAGAGAGTGAAAGCAAGTACATAACTGCCAAACAAACAAGTATCTTACATACCTTTCAAACTTGAAGTACCTCTTCATTCACAGAATTAGGTGAAACCAGTACCTTGAAGTTGATTTTAAGTGAAAACACGTGCAAAGCAGCCAATGAAACAAGTTCTTTATTTGTTTTCTAAACTGAAGAATTAACTGTATTCACCCAGCATTTGAGAAAAGCAGTGTTTTGAAGTTGATCGTAAGTGAAAACACTTGCATAGCACAAAAGGAAAGAAACTTTGTAAAATTTCCAAAGTGCAGAAACTGCAGCATTGGCATATCTAAAGCAGGGTTTTGACATTGTGAGTGAAAGCAAGTGTATAGCAACCAAACAAACAAGCATCTTACTTAACTTTCAAATTTAAATGACCAACTGCATTCACAGTGTTAGATAAAACCAGTGATTTGAAGATTATTTTAAGTGAAAACACATGCATTGCAGCAAACAAATCACAAACCTTACTTAGATTTGAAAAGTGAAGAAACTACAGAATTGCAATAACATAAGGTAAAAGCAGTGTTTTTACATTGACTGTGATTGAAAGCAAGTGCAAAGCATCCAAACAAACAAGCATCTTACGTAACTTTCAATGTTGAATTACCTCCTGAATTCACAGAGAGTTAGATAAAACCGTTTTGAAGATAATTATAAGTGAAACACAAGCAGAGCAGCAAATAAAATGCAAATCTTATTTAGATTTGCAAAGTGCAGAAACTACTGCATTTGTTTAACATTAAAAAAAAGCAGAGGGTAGGCATGGTGAGTGAAACCAAGTGCAAAACAGCCAAACAAACAAGTATCTTACTTATATTTCAAACTTGAAGTACCTCCTGCATTCACAGAGGGTTAGGTGAATCCAGTGTTTTGAAGATGATTTTAAGTGAAAACACGTGCAAAGCAGCCAATGAAACAAGTTTCTTTATTTGTTTTCTAAATTGAATGATTGATTGCATTCACCCATCATTAGGTAACAGGAGTGTTTTGAAGTTGATTTTTAGTGAAACACGTGCATAGCAGCAAAAGAAATAAGCTTACTTAGATTTTCAAAGTGCAGAAACTACAGCATTGGCATAGTAGAAGCAGGGTTTTTGACATGGTGAGTGAAAGCAAGTGTATAGCAGCCAAACAAAAAAGTATCTTATTTAACTTTTATACTTGAATTTCCTCCTGCATTCAAAGAATGTTATGTAAAACAGTGTTTTGAAGATGATTTTAAGTGAAAACACATGCATAGCAGCAAACGAAACACAAATCTTACTTAGATTTGAAAGTGAAGAAAATACTGCATTTTCATAGCATTAAGTAAAAGCAGTGTTTTACATAGACTGTGAGTGAAAGCAAGTGCATAGCAGCCAAAGAAACAAGTATTTTACTTACATTTCAAAGTTAAAGTACCTCCTGCATCACATCATGTTAGGTAAAACCAGTGTTTTGAAGGTAATTGTAAGTAAAAAACACAAGCATAGCAGCCAATAAAACACCAATTTTATTTAGATTTGTAAACTGTAGAATCTACTACATTGGTGTAGCATTAGTAAAAAGCAGAGTGTAGGCATGGTGAGTGAAACCAAGTGCAAAGCAGCCAAACAAACAAGTATCTTACTTGCCTTTCAAACTTGAGTACCTCCTGCATTCACAGAGCATTAGGTAAAACCAGTGTTTTAAAGATGATTTTAAGTGAAAACAAATGCATAACAGCAAACAAAACACAAATCTAACTTAGATTTGAAAAGTGTAGAAACTATTGCATTGGCATAGTAATAGGTAAAAGCAGTTTTTTATATTGTGATCAAAAGAAAATGAATAACAGCCAAACGTGCAAGCATGTTATTTAGCTTTCAAACTTGAAGCACCTCCTGCATTCACAGAGGATTAGGTGAAACAAGTGTCTTGAAATTGATTTTAAGTGAAAGCACGTGCAAAGAAACCAATGAAACAAGTTTCTTTATTGGTTTTATAAACTGAGGAATTTACTGTATTCAAACAGTGTTAGTGTAAAGAATTGTTTTGAAGTTGATTGTAATTGAAAACATGTGCATAAGAGCAAAAGAAAGAAGAAACTTACTTAGATTTCCAAATTGAAGAAACTTCATCCTTGTCGTAGAGAAAGCAGGGTTTTGACCTTGTGGGTAAAGCAAGTGTATAGCAGCCAAACGGACAAGTATCTTACTTAACCTTCAAACTTGAATTACCTTCTGCATTCAGAACCTGTTAGTAAAACCAGTGTTTTGAAGATTATTTTAAGTGAAAGAAAAAGGATAGCAGCAAACAAAACATAAATCTTACTTAGAATTGAAAAGTGGGAAACCACTCTTTTAGCATAGCATTAGGTAAAAATAGTGTTTTACATTGATTGTGAGTCAAAAAAAAGTGCATAGTAGCTCAACAAACAAGTATCTTACTTCGGTTTCAAATTTGAAGTACCTCCTGCATTCACCATGTGTTAGGTTAAACCAGTGTTCTGAAGATAATTTTAAGGGAAAACACATGCATAATAGCAAATAGAAAACTAATCTCATTGAGATTTGTAAAGTAAAGAAACTACTGCATTGACCTAGCATTTGGAAAAGGTGGTATGTTGGCACAGAGAGTGATAGCAACTGCATAGCTGCCAAACAAACTGGTATCTTACTTACCTTTGAAACTTTATGTACCACCTGAATTCATAGAGAGTTGGTGAAACTAGTGTTTTGAAGTTGATTTTAAGAGAAAACACTTGCAAAGCAGCAAATGAAACAAGTTTCTTTCTCTGGTTTCTAAGTTGAAAAATTGACTGCATGACTCAGCATTAGGGAAAAGCTGCGTTTTGATGTTGATTTTAAGTGAAAGCACGTGAATAGCAGCAAAAAAAAGAAACTTACTCAGATTTCCAAAGTGAAGAAACTGCAGCATTGGCATAGTAAAAGCAGAGTTTTGACATTGTGAGTGAAAGCAAGTGCATAGAAGCCAAACAAACTAGTATCTTACTTATCTTTCAAACTTGAATTACATCCTACATTCACAGAGTGTTAGGTTAAATCAGTGTTTTGTAGATGATTTTAAGTGAAAAATCATGCATAGCAGGAAACAAAACAGAAATCTTACTTAGATTTGAAAAGTGAATAACCTATTGCTTTGTTATAGCATTAGGTAAAAGCAGTGTTTTCCAGTGACTGTGAGTGAAAGCAAGTGCATAGCAGCCAAACAAACAATTATCTTACATACGTTTCAAAGTTGAAGTACCTCCTGTATTCACAAGGTTTAAGGTAAAACCAGTGTTTTGAAGATAATTTAAGTGAAATCACATGCATAGCAGCAAATAAAATGCAAATAATATTTAGATTTCAAACTAAAGAAACTACTACATTGGCATAGCATTAGTTAAAAGCAGTGTGTTGGCACAGTGAGTGAAACAAGTGCATAGCAGCCAAACAAAGAAGTATCTTACTTATCTTTCAAACTTGTTGTTCCTCCTGCCTTCACATAGAGATAGGTGAAACCTGTGACTTGAAGTTTATTTTAAGTGAAAACACGTGCAAGGCAGCCAATGGAACAAGTTTCTTTTTTGGTTTTATACCTGAAGAATTGACTGGATTCCCCCAGGATTAGGGAAAAGTAGTGTTTTGAAGATGATTGTAAGTGAAAACACGTGCATAACAGCAAAAGAAAGAAACTTACCTAGATTTCCAAAGTGAAGAAACTGTAGTAGTTCAATTGTAAAGCAGAGTTTTGACATTGTGAGTGAAAGCAAGTGTATAGCAGCCAAAAAACAAGTATCTTACTTAAATTTCAAACTTGAATTACTTCCTGCATTCATAAAGTGTTAGATAAAACCAGTGTTTTGAAGATGATTTTACTTGAAAACACATGCATATCACCGAAGAAAATACAAATCTTACTTAGATTTGAAAAGGGAAGAAACTGCTGCATTGTTATAGCATTTGGAAAAGCAGTGTTTTTACAGTGATGGTGAGTGAAAGCAAGTGCATAGCAGTCAAAGAAACAAGTATCTTAAATACGTTTCAAAGTTGAAGTACCTCCTTCATTCACAGCATGTAAGGTAAAACCAGTGTGTTGAAGATAATTTGAGTGAAATCACATGCATAACAGCAAATAAAACACAAATCTTATTTAGATTTGTAAAGTAAAGAAACTACTGCATTGGCGTAGTATTAGGAAAAAACAGTGTGATGGCAAAGTGAGAGAAACAAGTGCATAGCAGACAAACAAACATGTTACTTGTATTTCAAACTTGAATTACCTCCTCCATTCAAAGAGAGTTAGATGAAACCAGTGTCTTGAAGTTGATTTTAAATGAAAACACGTGCAAAGCAGCCAATGAAACAAGTTTATTTCTTGGTTTTCTAAACTGAAGAATTGACTGGATTTACCAAGCATTAGGCTATTGCAATGCAGGAATTTCTTCACTTTTCTAATCTAAGTAAGATTTCTGTTTTGTTTGCTGCTATGCATGTGTTTTCACTTAAAATCATCTTCCAATCTTTGGTTTTACCTAACACTCTGTGAATGCAGGAGCTAATTCTACTTTCAAAATTGAGTATGATACTTGTTTGTTTGCCTGCTATACACTTGCTTTTTTTTTTTATTATGGGTAAAAATCAAAATTCTCACAATACATACAAACATTTGTAAAACGATATATAAATATATATGCATATATGTGTATTTGCTTACAAAAATGTTATTTATATATATATATATATATATATATATACATATATTTTAAGAGGTGCTTAGATTACCTAAAATATTACACGGAACCCACTGGGATTCCCATGTTGCCCACCTCCCACACCTCCCACCACATCCCACACAAACATCTCCCACAGTGTGGCCCACCAACCTCAATGAACTTACACATCCTGGAGCCTTGCCACCAACCATAGACCACAGTTCACACTGTAGACCACACTCTCTCCCACTCATACACTTGATTTTAATCACAATATCAAAACCATGCTTTTACTATGCCAATGTTGTAGTTTCTGCACTTTGGAAATGTAAGAAAGATTTTTCTTTCTTTTGCTTCTATGCACTTGTTTTCTCTTACAATGAACTTCAAATCAGAGCTTTTCCTTAACATAGGTGAATGCAGTCAGTTTTCAGTTTAGAAAATCAATAAAGAAACCTTTTCCTTTGGCGGCTTTGCACGTGTTTTCAATTACAATAAACTTCAAGAATGATTCCAAATAACTCCCTGTGAATACAGGAAGTACTTCACGTTTGATAGGTAAGTAAGGTACTTCTTTGTTTGCCTGCCATGCACTTGATTTTAATCACAATGTCAAATCACTCCTTTTACCTAATGCTACACCAATGTAGTGGTTTCTTCGCTTTAGAAATCTAAATAAAATTTGCATTTCATTTACTCCTATGCATGTGTTATCACTTAAATTCATCTTCAAGACACGGGTTTTACCTAATACTCTGTGAAGGCAAGAGGTACTCAACTTTGAAAGTTATGTAAGATAATTTTTGTCTGCCTGATATACACTTGCTTTAACTCACAAGATCAAAATTCTGGGTTTACTATGACATTGCTGAAGTTTCTTCACTTTGGAACTCTAAGCAAGTTTTTTCTTCTCTTTTGCTGCAATGCATGTGTTTTCACTTACAATCAGTTTCAAAACACTGCTTTTCTCTAAAGCTGGGCTAATGCAGCCAATTCTTCTGTTTAGAAAATCTATAAATAATCTTGTTTCACTCTCTGCTTTGCACATGTTTTCACTTAAAATCAAATTCAAGACACTGGTTTCATCTAACTCTCTTTGAATGGAGGAGGTACTTCAAATTTGAATGTTAAGTAAGATACTTATTTGGCTGTTATGCACTTGCTTTCACTCACTGTGTCAACACACTTCGTTTTCCTAATGGTATGTCAATGCCGTAATTTCTTTACTTTACAAATCTAAATAAGATTTGTGTTTTATTTATTATCTTCCAATCTCTGGTTTTATGTAATACACTGTGGATGCTGGAGGTACTCCAAGTTTGAAACGTAAGAACATGTTTGTTTGGTTGCAATTGCTTTCACTCACAATGTAAAAATACTGCTTTTACATAATGCTATTCCAAAGCAGTAGTTTCTTCACTTTTCAAATTTAAGTAAGATTTGTTTTTTGTTTGCTGTTATGCAGGGATTTTGACTAAAATCATCTTCAAAACAATGGTTTTATCAAAACACTTTAAATGCAGGAGTTACTTCCAGTTTGAAAGATAAGTAAGATACTTGTTTGTATATTTGTTTGCTGCTATGCATGTGTTTTCACTTAAAATCATCTTCAAAACTTTGGTTTTACCTAACACTCTGTGAATGCAGGAGGTAATTCTACTTTCAAAGTTGAGTATGATACGTTTTTGTTTGCCTGCTATACACTTGCTTTTAATCACAAAGTCAAAACCCTGCTTTTACTATGCCAATGCTGCAGTTTCTTCACTATGAAATCTATGTAAGTTTCTTTATTTTACTGCTATGCACATGTCTTCACTTACAATCTACTTCAAAACACTGCCTTTCCCTAATGCTGGGTAAATGCAGGCAATTCTTCAGTTTAGAAAACCAATAAATAAACTTGTTTCCTTGGCTGATTTGCACATGTTTTCATTCAAAATCAACTTCATGACAATGGTTTCACCTAACTCTCTGTGAATACAGGAGGTACTTGAAGTTTGAAAGGGAAGTAAGATATTTGTTTCTTTGGCTGCTATGCAATTGTTTTCACTCAGTATGCCAACACACTGCTTTTTCCTAATGCAGTGGAATGCAGTACTTTCTTTACTTTACAAATCTGAATAAGATTTTTGTTTATTTGCTGCTTTGCATATGTTTTCACTTACAATTATCTTCCAAACACTGGTTTTGCCTAACACGCTGTGAATGCAGTATGTACTTTAGCTTTGAAATGTATGTAAGATACTTGTTTGTTTGGCTGCTATGAACTTGGTTTCACTCACAATGTGAAAACCCTGCTTTTATCTAATGCCATGCCAAAGCAGTAGTTTCCCACTTTTCAAATCTAAGTAAGATTTGTGATTTGTTTGCTGCTATGCCTGTGTTTTCACTTAAAATCATCTTCAAAACACTGGTTTTTACCTAACACGCTCTGAATCCAGGAGATAATTCAAGTTTGAATGTTAAGTAAGATATTTGTTAGTTTGGCTGCTATACAAATGCTTTCACCCACAATGTCAAAATGCTACTTTTCCTATGCCAATGCTGCAGTTTTGTTACTTTTGAAACTTAAGTAAGTTTCTTAATTTTGCTACCAAGCACGTTTTCACTTACAATAAGCTTCAAAACACTGCTTTTCCCTAACAGTGGGTGAATGCATTCAATTCTTTAATTTAGAAAACCAATAAAGAAAGTTGTTTCATTGGCTGCTTTGTATGTGTTTACACTTAAAATCACCTTCAAGACACTGGTTTCACCTAACTCTGTGAATGGAGGAGGTACTTCAAGTTTGAAAGGTAAGTAAGATATTTGTTTTTTGGTTGCTGTGCACTTGCTTTTGATCACAATGTAAAATCACTGCTTTTATATAATGCTATGCCAATGCAATAGTTTCTTCACTTTTCAAATCTCAGATTTGTGTTTTGTTCTATGGTATGCATGTGTTTTCACTTAAAATCATCTTCAAAACATTGGTTTTACCTAACACGCTCTGAGTCCAGGAGGTAATTCAAGTTTGAATGTTAAGTAAGATATTTGTTGGTTTAGCTGCTATAAAAATGCTTTCACCCACAATGTCAAAATGCTACTTTTACTATGCCAATGCTGCAGTTTTTTTACTTTGGAAACTTAAGTAAGTTTCCTTCTTTTGCTACCATGCACGTGTTTTCACTTACAATAAACTTCAAAACACTGCTTTTCCCTAAAGCTGGGTGAATGCTGTCAATACTTCAGTTTAGAAAACCAAGAAGGAAACTTGTTTCATTGGCTGCTTTGCACACGTTTTCAATTAAAATCAACTTCAAGACATGGTTTCACCTAACTCTCTGTGAATGCATGAAGTACTTCAAGTTTGAAAGGTAAGTAAGATACTTGTTTGTTTGGCTGCTATGCACTTGCTTTCACTCATTGTGCCAACACACTGCTTTTCCTAAGGTTACACCAATGCAGTAGTTTCTTTACTTTAGAAATCTAACTAAGATTTGTGTTTAATTTGCTGCTCTGCATGCGTTTTCCCTTACAATTATCTTTAAAATACTGGTTTTACATAACAAGCTGTGAATGCCTGAGGTACTTCAACGTTGAAACTTGGTAAGATACTTGTTTGTTTTGCTGCTATGCACTTTTTTTCACTCACAATAAATATAAAAACACAGCTTTTACCTAATGCTATGGCAATGCCCTAGTTTCTTCACTATTCAAATTTTTGGCTGCTATGCACTTGCTTTTCACTCACTGTGCCAGCACACTGCTTTTCCTAATGCAATGCCAATGCAGTAGTTTCTTTACTTTACAAATCTAAAAAAGATTTGTGTTTAATTTGCTGTTTTGCATGTGTTTTCACTTACAATTATCTTTTAATCCCTGGTTTTATGTAACAGGCTGTGAATGCAGGAGGTACTTTAAGTTTGAAAGTTAGTTAAGATACTTGTTTTTTTTTTTTGCAGCTATGCACTTGCTTTCACTAACAATCAATGTAAAAACACTGCTTTTACCTAATGCTATTTCAATGCAGTAGTTTCTTCACTTTTCAAATCTCAGTTAGATTTGTGTTTTGTTTGGTAGTATGCATGCATTTTCACATAAAATAATCTTTAAGACACTTGTTTTAGCTAAAACTTTACGAATGCAAGAGGTAATTCAAGTTTGAAAGTTAAATAAGATACTTGTTTGTTTGGCTGCTATATACTTGCTTTCACTTACAATGTCAAAACCATGCTTTTACAAGGCATATGCTGCTGTTTTCCACTTTGGAAATCTAAGTAAGTTTCTTTCTTTTGCTGCTCTTCATGTGTTTTCACTTACAATCAATTTCAAAACCCTGCTTTTCCCTAATGCTGTGTGAATGCAGTCAATTTTTCAGTTTAGAAAACTAAGAAATAACCTTGTTTCATTGGCTGCTTTGCAAGTGTTTTCACTTAAAATCAACTTCAAGACACTGGTTTCACCTAACTCTCTGTGAATGCAGGAGGTACTTCAAGTTTGAAAGCGAAGTAAGATATCTGTTTGTTTGGCTGCTATGCAATTGCTTTCACTCACTATGCCAACACACTGCTTTTTCCTAATGCTATGCCAACACATTAGTTTTTTTTTTACTTTAGAAATCTCAATAAGGTTTGTGTTTTATTTGTTCGTATGCATGTGTTTTCACTTACAATTATCTTCAAATCCCTGGTTTTACCTAACATGCTTTGAATCCAGGAGGTACTTCAGCTTTGAAACATAAGTAAGATACATGTTTGTTTGGCTGCTATGCACTTTCTTTCACTCACAATGCCAAGATAATTGCTTTTAATTATAGCTACGCCAATGCACTAATTTCTTTACTTTACAAATCTAAATAAGATTTGTGTTTTATTTGCTACTATACATGTGTTTTTACTTACATTTATCTTCAAAACACTGGTTTTACATAACATGCTGTGAAGGCAGGAGGTATTTCATCCTTGAATCATAACTAATTAACTTGTTGGTTTAGTTGCTATATACTTGCTTTCACTCACAGTCAATGTAAAAACACTGCTTTAACCTAATGCTATGCAATGCAGTAGTTTCTTCACTTTTCGAATCTAAGTAAGATTTGGGTTTTGTTTGCTGCTCTGCACTTGTTTTCACTTACAAGCAACTTCAAAACAATGCTTTTCTCTAATGCTGGGTGAATGCAGTCAATTTTTCAGTTTAGAAAACCAATAATGAAACTTGT
The DNA here is from genome assembly GCA_026826555.1 of Tolypeutes matacus. Lineage (NCBI taxonomy): Eukaryota > Metazoa > Chordata > Mammalia > Cingulata > Chlamyphoridae > Tolypeutes > Tolypeutes matacus. The sequence continues at coordinate 956,063 of JAKSZT010053828.1, read as the reverse complement.
TTCATTGCCTGTTTTGCACGAGTTTTCACTTAAAATCAGATTCAAGACACTAGTTTCACCTAACTCTGTGAATGCAGGAGATAGTTCAATTTTGAAAGGGAAGTAAGATATTTGTTTGTTTGGCGGCTTTACACTTACTTTCACTCACTATGACAAGACACTCTTTTACCTAATGCTATGCCAATGCAGTAGTTTCTTTACTCTACATATCTCAATAAGTTTTGTGTTTTATTTGCTGCTATGCATGTGTTTTCATTTACAATTATCTTTAAAACACTAGTTTTACATAACACGCTGTGAATACAGGATGTAATTCAACTTTGAAAGTTAATTAAGATAGTTTGACTGCTATACACTTGTTTTCACCCACAATGTCAAAACCCTGCTTTTACTATGCTGTTGCTGCAGTTTTTTCACTTTGGAAATCTAAGTAAGTCTCTTTCTTTTGCTGCTATGCACGTGTTTTCACTCACAATCAACTTCAAAATATTCCTTTTCCCTAATGCTGTTTGAATGCAGTCAGTTCTTCAGTTTAGAAAACCAATAAAGAAAATTGTTTTATTGGCTGCTTTGCACGTGTTTATACTTAAAATCACCTTCTAGATGCTGGTTCAGCTAACTGTGAATGCAGGAGGTACTTCAACTTTGTAAAGTAAGTAAGTACTTGCTTGTTTGGCTGCTATGCACGAGTTTTGATCACAATGTAAAAACACTGCTTTTACCTAATGCTATGCCAATGAAGAAGGTGTTCACTTTTCAATCTAAGTAAGAATTGTGTTTTCTCTGCTGCTATGTCTGTGTTTCACTAAAAATCAACTTCAAAACACTGGTTTACCTAACACTCTGAATGCAGGTGGGAATTCACGTTTGAAATTTAAGTAAGATCCTTGTTTGTTTTGTGGCTGTACACTTGGTTTCATTCACAATATCAAAACCCTGATTATACTATACCAATGCTGCAGTTTCTTCACTTTAGAAATCTAAGTTAGTTTCTTTCTTCTGCTGCTATACACGTATTTTCACTTATCATCAACTTCAAAACACTGCTTATACCTAATGCTCTGTGAATGCAGTCAATAGTTTAGAAAACCAATAAAGAAACTTGTTTCATTGCCTGCTTTGCACATGTTTTCATTTAAGATCAACTTCAAGGCACTGGTTTCATTAACTCTCTGTGAATGAAGGAGTTACTTTAAGTTTGAAAATTAAGTAAGATACTTGTTTACTATGCACTTGCTTTCACTCACTATGCCAACACACTGCTTTTTCCTAATGCTATACCAATGCAGTAGTATCTTTACTTTACAAATATTGATAAAATTTGTGTTGTATTTGCTGTTATGCATGTTTTTTCATGTACAATTATCTTCAAAACAATGGTTTTACCTAACATACTTTAATGCTACAGGTACTTCAGCTTTGATACATAAGCGAGATACATGTTTGGCTGCTATGCTCTTGCTTTCACCCACAATCAATGTAAAAACACTGCTTTAACCTAATGCTATGCCAATGCAGTAGTTTCTTCACTTTTAAAATCTAAGTAAAAATTGTGCTTTGTTTGTTGCTATGCATTTGTTTTCACTTAAAATCTTCTTCAAAACACTGGTTTTACCTAACATTCTGTGAATCCAGGAGGTAATTCAACTTTGAAATTTAAGTAAGTTACTTGTTTTTTTTTTTTTTGGAAGCTATACACTTGTTTTCAACCACAGTGTCCAAACCCTTTTTTACTATGCCAGTGCTGCAGTTTCTTCTCTTTGGAAATCTAAGTAAGTTTCTTTCTTTTGCTACTATGCACATATTTTCCCTCACAAATTCAAAACACTGCTTTCTCCTAATGCTGGGTGAATACAGTCAATTCTTCAGTTTAGAAAACCAATAGAGAAAATTGTTTCATTGGCTGCTTTGCACGTGTTTACACTTAAAATCACCTTCAAGACACTGGTTTCACATAAGTCTCTGTGAATGGAGGAGGTACGTCAAGTTTGAAAGGTAAGTAACATATTTGCTTGCTTGGCTGCTATCACTTGCTTTTGATCACAATGTAAAATCACTGCTTTTATCTAATGCTATGTCAATGCAATCGTTTTTTCTTTTTTCAAATCTAATTAAGATTTGTGATTTGTTTGCATGTATGCGTGTGTTTTCACTTAAAATCATTTTTAAATCACTGTTTTTACCTAACACTCTCTGAATGCAGAGTTACTTCAACTTTGAAACATAAGTAAGATGTTTGTTTTTTCGACTGCTACGTGCTTCCTTTAACTTACAATTAATGTAAAAACACTGCTTTTTCCTAATGCTATGCCAATGCAGTAGTTTCTTCACTTTTGAAATCTCATTAAGATTTGTGTTTTGTTTGCTGCTATGCATATGTTTTCACTTAAAATCATCTGAAAACAGTGGGTTTACCCAACACTCTGTCACTGCAGGAGAGAATTCCCTTTTGAAAGTTAAGTAAGATACTTGTTTTTGTGGCTGCTATACACTTGCTTTCACCCACAATGTGAAAACCCTGCTTTTACTATGACAATGCTGCAGTTTCTTCACTTTGGAAATCTAAATAAGTTTCTTTTCTTTGCTGCTATGCACGTGTTTTCACTTACAATCAACTTAAAACACTGCTTTTCCCTAACTTGGGTGAATGCAGTCAATTCTTCAGTTAAGAAAACCAATAAAAAAAACTTGTTTAATTGGCTGCTTTGCACGTGTTTTCGCTTAAAATCAACTTCAAGACACTGGTTTCACCTACTCTCTGTGAATGCAGGAGATATTTCAAGTTTGAAAGGTCCATAAGATACTTTTTGTTTGGATGGTATTCACTTGCTTTCACTCACTATGCCAACACACTGCTTTTTCCTAATGATACACCAATGTAGTAGTATCTTTACTTCACAAATATCGATAATATTTGTGTTTTATTTGCTTCTATGCATGTGTTTTCACGTACAATTATCTTCAAAACAATGGTTTTACCTAACACGGTCTTAATGGAGGAAGTAATTCTGCCTTCATACGTAAGTAAGATATTTGTTTTTTTGGCTGCTATGCTCTTACTTTCACACACTATCAATGTAAAAACACTGATTTTACCTAATGTTATGCCAATCCAGTTCATTCTTTACTTTTCAAATATAAGATTTGGTTTTGTTTGCTGCTATGCATGTGTTTTCACTTAAAATCATTTTCAAAACACTGGTTTACTTAACACTCTAAGAATGCAGGATGTACTTCAACTTAGAAACGTAAGTAAGATATTTGTTTGTTTGCCTGCTATGCAGTTGCTATCACTCACAATCAATGTGAAAGCACTGCTTTTACCTAATTCTATGCCAATGTAGTAGTTTCTTTACTTTTCAAATCTAAGTAAGATTCCTGTTTTGTTTGCTACTATGCATGTGGTTTCACTAAAAATCATCTTCCAAACACTGCTTTTACCTAACACTCTGTAATGCAGGAGGTAATTAACCTTTGAAAGTTAAGGAAGATAATTGAATCCTTGGCTGTTTTACAATGGCTTTAACTCCCAAGGTCAAAACCCTGCATCTAAAATGCCATTGCTGCAGTTTCTTCACTTTGGAAATCTAATTAAGTTTCTTTGTTTTGCTCATATGCACGTGTTTTGACTTAAACCAACTTCAAAACACTGCTTTTCCCTAATGCGGAGTGAAGCCAGTCAGTTCTTTGGGTTAGAAAATCAATAAGTAAACATGTTTCATTGGCTGCTTTTCCCATGTTTTCTCTTACAATAACTTCAAGACACTGCTTTCACTGAACTCTCTGTGAATGCAGGTGGTAATTCAAGTTTGAAAGGTGAGTAAATACTGGTTTATTTGGCTGTAATGCACTTGCTTTCACTCAGTATGACAACACAGTGCATTTTCCTAAAAATATGCCAATGAAGAAGTTTCTTTACTTTACAAATATAAATAAGATTTGTGTTTTATTTCCTGCTTTGCCAGTGTTTTCACTTACAATTATCTTTAAAACCCTGTTTTACCTAACACGCTGGGAAGGCAGAAGGAACTTCAACTTTGAAATGTAAGTAATATACTTGTTTGTTTTGCTGCTGTGCACTTGCTTTCACTCACAATCAGTGTAAAAGCAATGCTTTAACCTAATGCTAGGCTAATGCAGTAGTTTTTTCACTTATCAAATATAAGTAAGATTTGTGTTTTGTTTGCTGCTATACATGTTTTTAACTTAAAATCATCTTCAAAACACTGGTTTTACCTAAGAATCTGTGAATGGAGGAGGTAATTCACGTTTGAAAGTTAAGTAAAATACTTGATTGTGTGGTTTCTATACACTTGCTTTCACTCAAAATGTCAAAACCCTGCTTTTACTATGCCAAGGCTGCAGTTTCTTCACTTTGGAAATCTAAGTAAGTTTCTATTGCTGCTATGCACGTGTTTTCACTTAAAATCAACTTCAAGACACTGGTTTCACTTAACTCTCTGAGAATGCAGGAGGACATCAAGTTTGAAAGGTAAGAAAGATACTTGTTTGTTTGTCTCCTATGCACTTGCTTTCACTCACTATGCCAACAAACTGCTTTTTCCTAATGCTACTCCAATGTAGAATTTTCTTCACTTTTCAAATCTAAGTAAGATTTTTGTTTTCTTTGCTACTATGCATGTGTTTTCACTTAAAATCATTTTCAAACACTGGTTTTAACTAACACGCTGCGAATGCAGGAGGCAATTCATGTTTGAAAGTTAAGTAAGATAGTTTAACTGCTATAAACTTGTTTTCCCTCACAATGTCAAAACCCTGCTTTTACTGTGCAAATGCTGGTGTTTCTTCCTATGGAAATTTAAGTAAATTTCTTTCTTTTGCTGCTATTCACGTGTTTTCACTTATGATCAACTTCAAAACACTGCTTTTCTGTAAGGTGGGTGAATGCAGTCAACCCTTTAGTTTAGAAAACCAAGAAAGAAACTTGTTTCATTGGCTGCTTTGCATGTGTTTTCAATTAAAATCAACTTCAAAACATGGTTTCACCTAACTCTCTGTGAATGCAGGAAGTACATCAAGTTTGAAAGGTAAGTAAGATACCTGTTTGTTTGGCAGCTCTACACTTGCTTCACCCCCAATGTTAAAAACCTGCTTTCAGTATGCCAATGCTGCAGTTCCTTCACTTTGGAAATCTAAGTAAGTTTCTTTCTTTTGCTGCTATGCATGTGTTTTCACTTAAAATCAACTTCAAGACACTGGTTTACCAAACACTCTGTGAATGAAGGAGGTACTTCCCCTTTGAAACTTATGTAAGATACATTTTTTGGCTTCTATGTGGTTGATTTAACTTACAATTAATGTATAAACACTGCTTTTCACTAATGCTATGATAATGCAGTAGTCTCTTCACTTTTCAAATCTAAGTAAGATTTGTGTTTTGTTTCCTTCTATGAATGCGTTTTCACATAAAATCATCTTCAAAACAATGGTTTTACCTAACACACTGTGAATGCAGGTGATAAATCACGTTTGAAAGTAAGATACTTGTTTTTTTTTTTTTTTTTGGCTGCTATACACTTGCTTTCACTAACAATTTCAAAACCCTGCTTTTACTATGCCAATGCTGCAGTTTCTTCACTTTTTTAATCTTAGAAGGAGTCATTCTTTGGCTGCTATGCACGTGTTTTCACTTACATTATACTTGAAAACACTGCTTTTCTCTAAAGCTGGTTGAATGCAGTGATAATTCCGTTTAGAAAACCAATAAAGAAACTTGTTTCATTGGTTGATTTGCACTTAAAATCAACTTCAAGACACTGGTTTCACCTAACACTCTAAGAATGCAGGAGGTACATAAAGTTTGAAAGGTAAGTAAGATATTTGTTTGGCTGCTATGCACTTGCTTTTACTCACTATGCCAACACACTGCTTTTTCCTAATGATACTCAAATGCAGTAGTTTCTTAACTTTACAAATCTCAATAAGATTTGTGTTTAATTTGCTGTTATGCATGTGTTTTCACATACAACTTTCTTCAAAACACTGGTTTTACCTAACACGTTGTGAATGGAGAGGTACTTCCACTTTGAAATGTAAGTAAAATACTTTGTTTGGCTGCAATGCACTGGCTTTCACTCACAATGATTGTAAAAACACTGCTTTTACCTAATGCTATGCCAATGCAGTAGTTTATCCCTTTTCAAATCTAAGTAAGATTTGTGTTTTGTTTCCTGCTATGCATGTGTTTTCACTTAAAATCTTCTTGAAAACACTGGATTTTGCCTAACACTCTGTGAATCTAGGAGGTAACTCAAGTTTCAAAGTTAAGTAAGATGCCTTTTGTTTGGGTGCTAAAAACATGTTTTCACTCATAATGTCAAAACCCTGCTTTTACTACACCAGTGCTGCAGTTTCTTCACTTTGAAAATCTATGTAAGTTTCTTTCTTTTGCTTCTATGCACGTGTTTTCACTTACAATCAACTTCAAGACACTGGTTTCCCCTAAGACTCAGAATGCAGGAGGTACGTCATGTTTGAAAGGTAAGTAAGATACTTGTTTGTTTGGCTGTTATGCACTTGCTTTCACTCACTATGCCAACATACTGCTTTTTCTTAATGCTAGAGCAATGCAGTAGTTTCTTCACTTTTCAAATCTAAGATTTGTGTTTTGCTTGCTGCTATGCTTGTGTTTTCACTTAAAATCATCTTCAAAACAATGGTTTTACCTAACACACTGTTAATGCAGTAGCTAACTCAAGTTTGAATGTTTTACCTTACTTGTACTTGTTTGTATGGCTGCTATACACTTGCTTTCACTCACAATTTCAAAACCTTGCTTTTACTATGCCAATACTGCAGTTTCTTCACTTTGGAAATCTTAGGAAGAGTCTTTCTTTGGCTGCTATGCACGTGTTTCCACTTATAATCTAGTTCAAAACACTGCTTTTATCTAAAACTGTTTGAATGCAGTGAATACTTCCGTTTAGAAAACCAATAAAGAAACGTGTTTCATTGGCTGATTTGCAAGCGTTTTCACTTAAAATCAACTTCAACACTTGTTTCACCTAACACTCTGAGAATGCAGGAGGTACGTCAAGTTTGAAAGGTAAGTAAGGTACTTGTTTGTTTGGCTGCTATGCACTTGCTTTCACTCACTATTAGAGCACTCTGCTTTTTCTAATGCTACCACAATGCAATAGTTTCTTTACAAATCTCAATAACATTTGTGGGGGTTTTTGCTGCTATGCATGTGTATACACTTAAAATCATCTTCAAAACACTGGTTTTACCAAACACACTTGGAATACAGGAGGTAAATCAAGTTTGAAAGGTAAGTAAGATACATGTTTGTTTGGCTGCTATGAACTTGCTTTATTCACTATGCCAACACACTGCTTTTTCCTACTGGTATGCATCCTCAGTAGTTTCTTCACTATTCAATTCTAAGTAAGATTTGTGTTTTGTTTGCTGCTATGCATGTGTTTTCAGTTAACATCATCTTCTATACACTGGTTTTACTTAAGAGTCTGTCAATGCTGGAGGTATTTCAAGTTTGAAAGTTAAATTAGAGTTTGTTTAGCTGCTATACACTTGTTTTCATTCACAATGTCAAAACCCTGCTTTACTAAGCCAATGCTGCTGTTTCTACACTTTGGAAATCTAAGTAAATTTCTTTCATTTGCTGCTAAGCACATGTTTTCACTTACAATCAACTTCAAAACAGTGCTTTTCCCTAACGCTGGGTGAATGCAGTCAGTTACTCAGTTTAGAAAACCAATTAAGAAACTTGTTTCATTGGCGGCTTGGCATGTGTTTTCACTTAAAATCACCCCTATACACTGGTTTCACCTAAGTCTCCGTGATTGCAGGAGGTACATCAACTTTGAAACCTAAGTAAGATATTTTTGTTTTGCTACTATGCACTTCCTTTCATTCACTAGCCAACACACTGCTTTTTCCTAATGGTATGCCTATGCAGGAGTTTCTTCACTTTTCAACTCTAAGATTTGTGTTTTGTTCGCTGCTATGCATGTGTTTTCACTTAAAATCAACTTCAAAACACTGGTTTTGCCTAACACTGTAAATCTAGCAGGTAACAAGTTTGAAAGTTAAGTAAAATACTTGTTTGTTTGGGTGCTATACACTTGTTTTCATTCACAATATCAAAACCCTGGTTTTACTATGCCAATACTGCAGGTTCTTCACTTTGAAAATCTATGTAATTTTCTTTATTTTGCTACTATGCATGGGATACACTTAAATTCAACTTCAAAACAGTGCTTTTCCCTAATGTTGGGTGTATGCAGTCAATTCTTCAGTTTAGAAACTCAATAAAGAAACTTCTTTCATTGGCTGCTTTGCATGTGTTTTCACTTAATATCAACTTCAAGACACTGCTTTCACCTAACTCTCTGTGAATGCAGAGTTATTTCAACTTGGAAATGTAAATAAGATACGTGTTTGTTTTCCTGCTATGCACTTGCTTTCACTCACAATCAATGTAAAAACACTTCTTTTACCTAATGCTATGCAAATGCAGTAGTTTCTTTGGTTTTCAAATATGAATAAGATTTAAGATTTGTTTGCTGCTCTGCATGTGTTTTCACTTAGAATCATCTTCAAAACACTGGTTTTACCTAACACACTGTGAAAGCAGGAGGTTATTCAAATTTTAAAGCTAAGCAAGATACTTGTTTGCTTGGCTGCTATACAATTGCTTTCACTAACAGGGGTAAAATTCTGCTTTTACTATGCCAATGCTGCAGTTTCTTCACTTTGGAATTTTAAGTAATTTTCTTTCTTTTGCTCATATGCATGTGTTTTCACTTACAATCAACTTCAAAACACTACATTTCCCTAATGCTGTGTGAAGGCAGTCAGTTCTTTGGTTTAGAAAACCAATAAAGAAATTTGTTTCATTGGCTGCTTTGCAGGTGTTGCTACTTACACTCAACATCAAAACACTGCTTTCACCTAACTCTCTGTGAATGTAGGAGGTCTTTCAAGATTGAAAGGTCAGTAAGTTATTTGTTTGTTTGGCTGCTATACACTTGCTTTTACTCACAACGTGAAAGCACTGCTATTACCAAATGCTACACCAATGCAAAGGTTTCTTCACTTTATTAATCAAAATAATATTTGGGTTTCATTTTCTGCTATGTATGTGTTTTCACTTACAATCACCTTCAAACACTGGTTTTTCGTAACTATCTGTGAATGTAGGAGGTACTTCAACTTTGAAGGGTAATTAAGATACTTGCTTATTTGGCTGCTATACACTTGCTTTCACTCACAATGCTTAAACTCTGATTTTAGTATGCCAATGCTGCTGTTTTTCACTTTGGTAATCTCAGTAAGATTCTTCTTTCTTTGGCTTCTATGCACGTAGTTTCACTTGCAATCAAATTCAAAACACTGTTTTCTTTAACTGGGTGAATGCAGTCAATTCTTCAGTTTAGAAAACCGAATAAAATTTGTCTCATTGGCTCCTTTGCCCATGTTTTCACTTACATTCAACTTCAAGACACTGCTTTCACCTAACTCTCTGTGAATGCAGGAGGTACTTCAAGTTTGAAAAGTAAGTAAGTTACTTAATTTTTGGCTGATATGCACTTACTTTAACTAATAATGTCAAAACACTTCTTTACCTAATGGTATGCCAATGAAGTAGTTTCTTCAGTTTTCAAATCTAAGTATGATTTGTGTTTTGTATGCTACTATGCATGTGTTTTCACTTAAAATCATCTTCAAAACACTGGAATTACATAACACGCTGTGAATGCAGGAGGTACTTCAACTTGAAATGTAAGTAAGATACTTGTTTGTTTGGCGACTATTTCCCTGTTTCACTAATAATCAATGTTAAAAACTAAGCTTTTACCTAAAGCTATGCCAAAGCTTTAGTTTGTGCAGTTTTCAAATCTAAGCAATATTTGTGTTTCTTTTACTGCTATGCATGTGTTTTCTCTTAAATCATCTTCAAAACACTGGTTTTAGCTAATACTCTGTGAATGCAGGAAGTCATTCAATTATGAAATTTACGTAAGATACATGTATGTTTGGCTGCTATGCACTTGCTTTCACTCACAATGTCAAAACCCTGCTTTTACTATGCCAATGCTGTGGTTTCGTCACTTTGGAAATCAAAGTTACTTTTGTTCATTTGCTGCTATGCATGTGTTTTCACTTACAGTCAACTTCAAAACACTGCATTTCCCTAATGCTGGGTGAATGCAGTCTGTTCTTTGGTTTAGAAAAGCAATAAAAACTTGTTTAATTGGCTGCTTTGCATGTGTTGACACTTATAATCAACTTCAAGACACTATTTTCACCTATTCTCTGTGAATGTAGGA
>JAKSZT010053828.1:847187-945740 GCA_026826555.1 Tolypeutes matacus | reverse complement strand
GAACTTTGAATGGTAAGTAAGATATTTGTTTGGCAGCGATGCACTTGCTTTCACACTCTGTGCCAACACACTGCCTTTTCCAAATTCTACGCCAATGCAGTAGTTTCTTTACTTTACAAATCTCAATTAGATTTGTGTTTTATTTGCTGCTACGCATGTGTTTTCCACTACAATTATCTTCAAAACCCTGGTTTTACCTCACACACTAGGAATGCAGGAGTTTCTTCAACTTTGCAACCTAAGTAAGATACTGGTTTGTTTGGCTGCTATGCACTTGCTTTCACTCACAATCAATGTAAAAACACTGCTTTAACCTAATGTTATGCCAATGCAGTAGTCTCTTCACTTTTCAAATCTAAGTAAGATTTGGGTTTTGTTTGCTGCTCTGCACTTGTTTTCACTTACAAGCAACTTCAAAACACTGCTTTTCCCTAATGCTGGGTCAATGCAGTCTATTCTTTGGTTTAGAAAACCAATAAAGAAACTTGTTTAATTGGCTTCTTTGCATGTGTTGCCACTTACAATCAACTTCAAGACACTATTTTCACCTATTCTCTGTGAATGTAGGAGGGACTTCAAGTTTGAAAGGAAAGTGAGTTACCTTTCTGTTTGGCTGCTATGCATTTGCTTTAATTCACAGTGTCAAAACACTGCTTTTACCAAATGCTATGCCAATGCAGAGGTTTCTTCACTTTGCTAATCTAAATAAGATTTGTATTTCATTTTCTACTAGGCATGTGTTTTCACTTGCAATCACCATCAGAGCACTGATTTTACCTAACACTCTGTGAATGCAGGAGGTATTTGAATGGTAAGTAAGATATTTGTTTGTTTGGCAGCTATGCGCTTGCTTTCACTCTCTGTGCCAACACACTGCCTTTTCCAAATGCTACTCCAATGCAGTAGTTTCTTTACTTTACAAATCTCAATTAGATTTGTGTTTTATTTGCTGCTATGCATGTGTTTTCCCCTACAATTATCTTCAAAACCCTGGTTTTACCTAACACGCTATTAATGCAGGACGTTCTTCAACTTTGCAACCTAAGTAAGATACTGGTTTGTTTGGCTGCTATGCACTTGTTTTCGCTCACAATCAATGTAAAACACTGCTTTAACCTAATGCTATGCCAAAGCAGTAGTTTCTTCACTTTTCAAATCTAAGTAAGATTTGTGTTCTCTTCAATGCTATGCGTCTGTTTTCACTTAAAATCATGTTCAAAACACTGGTTTTACCTAAAACGCTCTGAATACAGGAGGTCATTCAATTTTGAATGTTAAGTGAGATATTTGTTTGTTTCTCTGCTATAATATTGCTTTCACCCACAATGTCAAAATGCTACATTTTCTATGCCAATGCTGCAGTTTCTTTACTTTGGAAACCTAAGTAAGTTTCTTTCTTTTGTTACCATGCATGTGTTTTCACTTACAATCAACTTCAAAAACACTGCTTTTCCCTAATGCTGTGTGAATGCAGTCAATTCTTCAGTTTAGGAAACCAAGAAATAAACTTGTTTCATGGGCTGCTGTGCACGTGTTTCCATTTAAAATCTACTTCAAGATACTGTGTTCACCTAACTCAGTGAATGCAGGATGTACTTCAAGATTGAAAGGTAAAGTAATATAACTACTTGTTTGCTGCTATGACCTTACTTTTACTCACTATGCCAACACATTGCTTTTTCCTAATGCTACGCTAATACAGTAATTTTTTTTACTTTACAAATATCAATGATTTGTGTTTTATTTTTTGGTATGAATATGTTTTCACTTAAATTTATCTTCAAAACCCTGGTTTTACCTAACACGCTAAAAATCCATGAGGTACATCAGCATTGAAATATAAATAAGATACTTGTTGGTTTGGCTGCTATGCACTTGCTTTCATTCACAATCAATGTAAATACACTGCTTTAACCTAATGCTATGCCAATGCAGTAGTTTCTTCACTTTTCAAATCTAAGTAAGATTGGGTTTTGTTTGCTGCTCTGCACTTGATTTCACTTACAAGCAACTTCAAAACACTGCTTTTTCCTAATGCTGGGTGAATACAGTCAATTCTTCAGTTTAGAAAACTATTAAAGAACCTTGTTTCATTGCCTGCTTTGCATGAGTTTTCACTTAAAATCAACTTCAAGACACTGGTTTCACATAACTCTCTGTGAATTCAGCAGGTAGTCCTGGTTTGAAACATAATTAAGATACTTCTTTGTTTGGATGTTATGCACTTGCTTTCTCTCACTATGCCAAACCACTTATTTTTCATAATGCTACACCAATACAGTAGTTTCTTTACAAATATCAATAAGATTTGTGTTTTATTTGCTGCTATGCATGTGTTTTCACTTACTATTATCTTCAAAACCCTGCTTTTACCTAACTAGCTTTGAATGCAGGAAGTAGTTCAGCAATGAAAAGTAAGTAAGTTGCTTGTTAGATTGCTGCTATGCACTTACATTCACTCACTATGCCAACACACTGCTTTTTCTTAATGCTACACCAATGCTGTAGTTTCCTTACTTCACATATCTCAGTAAGATTTGTGTTTTATTTGCTGGAGACTCTGAAGCACAGGGAGCCCATGAAGCCCATGGAATCCATGCAGATTGTGGAGACCTCTGGAGCCTATGAAGGCCCCTAGAGGCCATTGACACATGTGAAGCATGTGTTGCCTGTGGAGACCATAGATTCCATGGAGACTGTGGAAGCTTTGGAGGCTAGTGGAGCCTGTGGGGCCTTTGGCACCTGTCGAGGCCCATGAAGCCTGTGGAACTTGTGTATCCCATGGAGACTATACTAACTTGGGGAGCCTTTGGTGCCCATGGAGATGGTGGGAGCCTATTGAGCCTGTGCAGATCTTTGGTGTTGGTTGAGGACATGGACGCCATGTATTCTCTGAAGGTCATGGAGAGCACAAAGCCAGTGAAGCCTTTGCAGGCCTAGGGAGCTGGTGGAGTCTCTACAAGCCTGTGGATCCCATGGATTTCATCAAGCCCACTGGGCACATGGAACCTGTTGAGGTATGGAGCCCAAGAACACTAGAGTATGTGGAGTCTATGGAGTGCATGTAGCCCATTGACACCTGTGGCAACCATGCCTGTTGAGCCTGAGGAGACTATGGGGTCCATTGAGGCATGTTGAGCCTGTACAGTCCTTAGAACCTATGGATTCCATGGAGCTGATGGAGCTAGTCGAGCCCATGGAGTCATCAAGAACTACAAAGCCCATGGAGCACTTGGAGCACATAGAGCCCATGGAGCTCATGAATGCTGCATAGGCCAGTGAAACCTGTGCAACCTAGGAAGCCCATGGAGTCCATGGAGCTTGTGGAGTTTGTGGAAGCAATGGAGCCTGAGGAGCGCATGGAGACTATGAAGCCCAAGGAGGCCTGTGGAACTGGTGCAGTCCCGTGAAGTACAGGGAAGCGTTAAAGTATGTGACTATATAGAGGCCTTTGGAGCCCATGGAGCTGATGGAGCCATGGAGGCTGTGAAACCCATGGAGGCTTGTGGAGCCTGTGCACGCCTGAGAACACTGTGGAGCACATGGTACCGCTGCAGGCCTGGGGAGCCTGTGAAACCCATGGAGGTTTGTGGAGCTTCTGAATGCCCATGGAGCCTGTTGAGCCTTTGAAGCCCTTGGAGACCATGCAGCCTGTGCAGGCCTGGGAGACTGTGGAGCACATCTATCTTGTGTATCCTGTACATGCTGTGGAGTCCATGGAGGCTTTGGAGCCTGATCATAACAATGGAGCCAGTGAAGCACTTTTAGCATATGGAGCCCATATAACTGATGGAGACCATGGAGCCTGCAGAGACTGGTTATCTCATGGAGGTCATGGAGCTTTGCAGGCTGAGGGTGCTGGCTGAGCCTGTTGAGGCCAGGAAGGAATGTGCATCCCATGGAGCCAATGGAGGTGATATAGGCCCATGAAGTCTGTGGAATCTGTAGAGTCTGAAGAAGCTGTGGTACATATGGAGGCCTGTAGAGTATGTGGAGTCAAGTTTGTGCCATGGAGCCTGTGAGGACTGTACAGGTTCATGGAGCCTGTGGATACTGCAGAGTCTCTGGAGACTGAAGCCACATGGATGCCATGGAGGACTTGTAGATCATGGATCCCATGGAGCATGCATTCCCCATGGAGCATATTGAGCCTTTGATTCGCTGAAAACTACACAGGCTGTAAAGGTTCATGGAGCCTTTGGACCATAAGGAGGCTGTGGAGCCTGTAGAGCCTGTGGAGTCAGTGGAGCCTGTGGAGACTGAGCATAGCTATGGAGCCTGTGCAGATCATCTAGCCCAAGTGGCCTGTAGAGTCTGTGCAGCCCATGGAAGCCTGTGAAAGCTTTGTAGATCCCTAGAAACCATTGACACCTGTGAAGGATGTGCTGCCTGTGGAGACCATAGATTCCATGGAGAATGTGGAGGCCAGTGGAATCTGTGGTGACTTTGGAGTCTGTGAAGGCACATGAAGTCTGTGGAGATTTTCAACCAACGGAGCCTGTGCAAATCTATGGAGCATATGGAGCCCATGGAGACTGTAGAGGCCTGTGGAGTCTGTGGAGCATGTTGATCTTGTAGAATCTGTAGAGCTGTGGAGACAGTGGAGCCTGAGGTGACTGTGCATATCAATGGAGCCTGTGGAGCCCATGGAGCCTGTGGCTAATGTACATATAAAAGGACCTGTGGAGCATGTGGAGCCTGTGGAATCCGTGCAGACACTGGAGGCTTGTGGAACCTATGCAGGCCGCTAGAGGCCATTGAGAACTCTGAAGCATGTGTTGCCTGTGGAGACCATCGTTTCCATGCATAATGTGGAGGCTTTTCAGTCCAGTGGAGACTGTGGGGCCTTAGGAGCCTGTGGAAGCTCATGAAGCCTTTGGAGCTGGTGTAACCCATGGAGCCTATGCACACATGGGGAGCCTGTGGAGCCCATGAAGTTGGTAGAAGCCTGTGTAACATGTGCAGGCCTGTGGCCATGGTTGAGGCTATGGAACCCATGCAGTCTCTCAAGATCATGGAGTTCAAAAAGTCCATGGAGCCCTTGAAGCCTGTGCAGGCCCAGGGAGCTTATGGAGCCTTACTGGCCTGTGGTCCTGTGTAGCTGATCGAGCCCATGGGGCCAATGGAACCTGTTGAGGTATGGCGACAAGGACACTACAGAGAATGTGGAGCCTGTTAAGAGCATGACATCTGTAGAGACGTTTGAGCCTGTTGAGCCTGTGCAGACTGTGGTGCCCATTGAGGCCTGTGGAGCATGTAAAGGCCTTAGAGCCTGTGGATTCTGTGGAACTGATGGAGCTGGTGGAGCTCATGTAGTCATCAAGGACTGTAGAGCTTATGGAACACATGGAGCCCTTAGAGCCCTGCAGCTCAGGAATGCTCTGTAAACCAATGAACCTGTGCAAACTAGGAAGTCCATGGAGTCCATGGAGCTGGTGGATTTTGTGGAAGCCATGGAGCCTGAGAAGCAAATGTAGACTATGGAACCCAAGGAGGCCTTTGGAGCCTAGGCAGGCCTGTGGAGATGGTTGAGGCCATGGAGCCCATGAAGTCTATCAAGAAAGAGAGGTTCACAAAGCCTGTGTAGCCCTTGTAGACTGTGCAGTCCCAGGGAGGTTGTGGGGCCTGTACAGGCCTTTATTTCCTGTGGAGCTAGTCAAGCCTATGGTGCACATGGAGCCTGTTGATATATGGATCCCAAAGATACCGCAGAGAATGTGGAGCCTGTTAAGTGCATGTAGCCAATTGACACCTGTGGAGACCCTGGAGACACTTGAGCCTGTGGAGACAGTGGCACATATTGAGGACTGTGGAGCCTGTATAGGCATTAGAGCCTGTGGAATCTGTGGAGCCGATGGAGCTGGTGGAGCCCATGGATTCGTAAAGGAAGGTAAAGCCCATGAAGAACATGGAGCCCATGGAACCCTTGGAGTTCGTGGATGTTGTGTAGGTCAGTAGAACCTGTGGAACTTGTGAAGCCCATGTAGCTGGTGGAGGTGTTGGAGTTTGTGGAAACCATGGAGACCAAGGAGACCATAGAGAATATGGAGCCCAAGGAGGTCTGTGGAGCCTGGGCGGTCCCATGAAGGACAGGGAGACTGTGAAGTTTGTGAGTATATAGAGGACTGTGGTACCCATGGAGCTGATGGAGCCAATGCAGGCTGTGAAATCCGTGGAGGCCTAGGGAGACTGTGCAGGCCTGAGTAACCTGTGGAGCCGATGAAGGCCTGTGGAGCCTGTACAGGCCTCTAGACACCATGCGGCCTAGGGCAACTGTGCAGGTCTGTGGAATATGTGTAGCCTGTGGAACCAGTGGAGCTCATGGGGCCAATTGAACCCATGGAGCCTGTGGAGGCGGCACAACCTATATATGTAATGGAGGTCATGGAGCCTGTGCAGGCTCATGGTGTCACCGCGTCTCTTTAGCTCTTGGAGGATTTTGTGCACATGGAGCCCAGGGAAGTAATGTCGACCTCTGGAACCTGTGGAGGCTGTGGAGGCTGAGGAGGCTGAGGATCATGTAGAGGCCTGTGGAACCTGTGGAACCCATTTTGGGCCATGGAGTCTGTGGGGCCTGTGCAGCCTCATGGAGCTTGTGGAGAATGGGTAGCCTGTGGAGCCTGTGCAGGCACATGAATGCAATGGAAACCTTGGAGGCCATGGAGCCCATGTAGAATGAATTGTCCATGGAAGACAGTGCATCCTCTGTAAGGCAACGGAGCTGAAACTTCAAGAAAGGGTGTAGCTCCCAATGACATGAGTATACTGCTTACTTTGAAAACTGAAGAAAACATTGCATTGGCATAGCATTAGGTAAAAGCACTGAATTGATATTGATTGTAAGTGAAAGCAAGTGCAGAGCAGCCAAAAATCTAACATCCTTCATACTTTTCATACTTGAAGTATCTCCTGCATTCACAAACAGTTGGGTGAAATCAGTGTCTTGAAGTTAATTGAAAGTGAATACACATGCAAAGCAGCCAATGAGACAAGTTTCTTTATTGGTTCTCTAAACTGAAAAACCAAGTGCATTCTTTGAGCATTTGAGAAAAGCAGTGATATGAAGTTGATTGTAAGTGGAAACACATGCATAGCAGAAAAAGAAACAGAATATTACGTACATTTCCAATGTGAAGAAACTGCAGCATTGGCAGAGAAAAGGCAGTGTTTTGACATTTGTTGTAAGTGAGAACAAATGTATAACAGCCAAATAATAAGTATATTCTTCACTTTACAAAAGGGAAGAACGTCTACATTCACAAAGTATTAAGTAAAAGAAGGATTTTGACATTGTGCGTGAGAGGAAGTGCATAGTATTTAGCGAAATATGTACCTTACTCCCTATCAAAGATGTGCTACTTCCTGCATTCACAGTTTTAGGTAAAACGAGTGTTTTGGAGGTGAATGTAAGTGAAAAAAATGCATAGCAGCAAATGAAAAACAAATCTAAATGAGATTCCAAAAGTGAAGAAACTGCTGCATTGGCATAGCCTCGGGTAATAGCAGTGTTTTGACATTGGTTGTTAGTGAAAACAAGGGCAGATTAGCCAAGGAGACAAGTATCTTTCTTACTTTACAAACATGAAGAACCTTCAGGATTCACAGAACTTTTGGTTAAAACTGGAAGTTTGAAGTTTTTTGTAACTCCAAGAAGTGCATACCTGCCAATGAAATGACTATCCTGCTAACATTTGAAAACTGAAGAAACCTCTGCATTGGCATAGCATTAGGTAGAAGCAGGCTTTTGACATTGTGAATGAAAGCTAGTGCACAGCAACCAGGGAAACCAGGACCATACTTGACTTTCAAAGTTAAAGTACCTAAAGTATTCACAGAGTGTTAGGTAAAACCAGTGTTTTGAAGGCGATTGTAAGTGAAAACACATGCATAGCAGCAAATTAAACACAAATCTTATTTAGACTTCTAAAGTGAAGGAACCATGGCATTGGTTTAGCGTTAAGTAAAAGCGGTGTTTTGACAATGATTGTAAGAGAAAACAACAGCATAGCAGGTAAGGAAACAAGTATCTTTACTACTTTACCTACTTGAAGAAGATCCTGGATTCCCAGAGCTTTATATTAAAACCCTGGATTTTAAGGTGATTGTAACTCCAACCAAATGCATACCTGCCAAAAAAATGACTATCTTGCTTAGTTTTCAAAATGGGAGAAACCACTGCATTGGCTTAACATTAGTTAAAGCAGTGTATTGACATTGATCATGAGTGAAAGCAAGTATATAACAGTCAATCAAACAAGGATCTTGCTTATGTTTCAAAATTGAAGTACCTCCTGCATTTTCAGAGAGTTGGGTTAAACCAGAGACTTAAAGTTGATTGTAAGTAAAAACACTTGCAAAGCAGAGAATGAAGCAAGGTTCCTTATTGGTATTCTAAATTGAAGAAACGACTGCATTCCCTGAGTACTCAGAAAAGCAGTGATTTGAAATTGTTTGCAACTGATAACACGTGCTTAGCAGCCAAAGAAACTAGAAACTTACTTAGATTTCAAAACTGAAGGCACTGCAGCATTGGCATAGAAAAAACAGTGTTTTGACATTGGCTGTAAGTGAAAAGAAGTACATAGCATTCAAGGAAAGAAGTATATTATTTACTTTACAAAAGTGAAGAACCTCTGCTTTGGCAAATCCGTAGGTTAAACCCAGGTTTTGACACTGTGAATGAAAGCAATTGCATAGCAACCAGGGAAACAATTACCTTACTTACCCTTCAAAGATGAAGTACCTCCTACATTCACTTAGTGTTAGGTAAAACCAGTGGTTTGAAGGTGATTGTATGTGAAAAACAATGTATAGCAGCAAATGAAGCACAAGTCTTACTTAGATTCAAAAATTGAATAAACAACTGCATTGGCATAGTGTTAGCTAATAACGGTGTTTTGACATTGGTGATAAGTGAAAACAAGGCCATAGCTATCAAGGAAACAAATATCTTTCCTACTTTTCAAATGTAAAGATCCTCCTGGATCCACAGAGCTGTAGGTGAAAACGGGGAATTTGAAGTTGATTGTAACTGCAAGAAGTGCAAAACTGCCAATGAAATTAGTATCCTGCTTTAATTTTGAAAACAGAGAGACCGCTGCATTCACATAGCATTAGATAAAAGCAGTGTTTTGCCATTGAATGTGAGTGATAGAAAGTGCATAGCAGCCTCACTAACAGGTATCTTACTTTCATTTCAAACTTGAATTACCTCCTGCATTCACAGAGAGTTAGGTGAAAGCAGTGACTTCAAGTTCATTTTAAGTTAAAACACGTGCAAGCACCAAAAGAAATTAGAATCTTATTTAGATTTCAAAAGTGAAGAAACTGCAGCATTGGCATAGAAAAAGGAATGTTTTGATATTGGTTGTAAGTGAAAACAAGGGCATAGCAGCCAAAGAAATAAGTATCTTATTTATGTTATAAAAGTGAAGAACCTCTGCATTGGCATGGCTTTAGGTAAAAGCAGGGATTTGACATATTGAGTGAAAGCAAGTTCATAGCAGCCAGGAAAACAAGTATCTTATGTACCTTTCAAACTTGAAGTAGCTCCTACATGCACAGAGTATTAAGTAACACCAGTGTTCTGAAGGTGATTTTAAGGGAAAACACATGCATAGCAGCAAATGAAACACAAAGCTTACTTAGATTTCAAAAATGAAGAAACTACTACATTGACCTAGCGTTAGGTAAAAGCCATGTTTTGAGATGGTTGTAAGTGAAAACAAGGGCATAGCAGCAGAGTAAACAAGTGTCTTTCTTTCTTTACAAACATGAAGAAACTGCTTGGATTCATAGAGCTTTAGGTTAAAGGCCGGATTTTGAAATTCATTTTAACTTCAAGGAAGTACAGAGCTGCCCATGAAATGAGTATCCTGCATAGTTTGAAAACTGGAGAAACAACTGTGTTGGAATAGCATTATGTAAAAGAAGTGTCTTGACATTGATTGTGAGTGAAAGCAAGTGCATAGCAGCCAAATAAACAAGTACCTTACTTCACTTTCAAACAAGAAATTCCTTCTGCTTTCAAAGATAGTTAGGGTAAACCAGTGTTTGGAAGTTGATTGTAAGTGAAAACACGTGCACAGCAGCCAATAAAACAAGTTCATTTATTGGTTCTCTAAAGTGAAGAAACAACAGCATTCACTGAGCATTAGGTAAAGGTGTTGCTTTGAAGTTGATTGTAAGTGACACCACATGCATAAAAGCAAAAGAAACTAAAATCTTACCTAGTTTTCAAATTTGAAGAAATTGCAGCACTGGCATAGGAAAAGCAGTGTTTTACAATTGTTGAAAATGAAAACACGTGCAAAGCAGCCAACTTTAACAAGTTTTTTCATTGGTTCTCTAAATTGAAGAACTGACATTATTCACTGAGATTTTGGGAACAACAGGGCTTTGAAGTACATTGTAAATGAAAACACGTGCATAGAAACAAAAGAAACTAAAACCTTCCTTAGATGTCAAAGTGAAGAAACTGCTATATTGGAAGAGGAAAAGCAGTGTTTGAAATTGGTTTTATGTGAAAACAAGTGCATACCAGCCAATGAAAGTAAAATCTTATTTACTTTAGAAAAGAGAAGAACTAAAGCATTGACAGAGCATTAGGTAAAAGCCAGGTTTTGACATTGTGAGTGAAAGCAATTGCATAGCAGCCAAGGAAATAAGCACCTTACTTATATTCCAAAGATGAGGTACCTCGTGAATTCACAGAGAGTTAGGTAAAACCACTGGTTTGAAGGTGATTTTAAGTGAAAACTCATGCATAGCAGCAAATGAAACACAAACCTTACTTAAATTTCAAAATTGAAGAAACTACAGCATTGGCATAGCGTTAGATAAAATCATTGTTTTGACATTGGTTGTAAGTGAAAACAAGGGCATAGGAACCAAGGGAACAGATATCTTTCTTAACTTACAGACGTGATGAATTACTTGGATTCCCATAATTTAAGTGAAAACAAGGATTTTGAATTTGATTGTAACTCCAAGCAAGTCCATAGCTGCCAATGAAGTAAGTATCCTGCTTAGTTTTGAAAACTGCAGAAACAACTCCATTGGCATAGCGTAAGGTAAAAGCAGTGTTTTGACAATGATTGTGTGTGAAAGCAAGTGCAGAGCAGCCAAACAAAATAACATCTTTCTTACTTTTCAAACTTGACGTACCACCTGCATTCAGAGAGAGTTAGGTGAAATCAGAGTCTTGAAGTTGATTGTAAGTGAATACACGTGTAAAGCAGCCAATGACACAAGTTTCTTTATTGGTTTTCTAAACTGAAGAACCAACTCCAGTCACCAAGTGTAAGGAAAAAGCAGTGCTTTGAAGTTGATTGTAAGGGAAAACACGTGCATAGCAGCAAAAGAAACTAGAATCTTACTTACATTTCCAAAGTAGAGATATTGCAGCATTGGCATAGAAAAGGCAGTGTTTTGACATTGGTTGCTAGTGAAAACAAATGCATAGCAGCCAAAAAAGAAGTATCTTATTTACTTTACAAATGTGAATAAATTCTGCATTTGCAGAACATTACGTAAAAGAAGGGTTTTGACATTTTCAGTGAAAGCAAGTGCATAGTAGTCATGGAAGCAAGTATCTTACTTACCTATGAAAGGTGAAGTACCTCCTGCATTCACATAATTTTATGTAAAACCAGTGGTTTGAAGGTGATTGTAAGTGAAAATACATGCATAGCAGCAAATGAAACACAAATATTACTGAGATTTCAAAAGTGAAGATACCACTGCACTGGCATAGTTTTTGGGTAACAGCGGGGTTTTGACATTGGTTGTTAGTGAAAATAAGGGCAGAGCAGCCAAGGAAACAAGTATCTTTCTTACTTTAAAAACATGAAGAACCTTCAGGATTCACAGAACTTTTGGTTAAAACCAGGAGTTTAAAGTTGATTGTTACTCCAAGAAGCGCATAGCTCCCAATGAAATGAGTATCCTGCATAGATTTGAAAACTGAAGAAGTCACTGCATTGGCATAGCATTAGGTAAAAGTAGGCTTTTGACATTGTGAGTGAAATTTAGTGCACAGCAGCCCATGTAACAAGTATCTTACTTAACTTTCAAAGTTGAAGTACCTATAGTATTCACAGAGTATTAGTTAAAACCACTGTTTTGAAGGTGATTGTAAATGAAAACAAATGCATAACAGGAAACTAAACACAAATATTACTTAGATTTCTAGAGTGAAGGAACTATTGCATTGGCATTTCGTTAGGTAAAATCGGTGTTTGACATTGGTTGTAAGTGAAAACAAGGTATAGAAGCCAGAGTAATAAGTATCTTTCTTACTTTACAAATGTGTAAACCACCTGGATTCACAGAGCTTCAGGTTAAAACCAGAATTATGAAGATCATTGTAACTCTACGTGTGCATAGCTGCTAATGAAATGAGTATCCTGTTTAATATTGAAAACTGAAGAAACACCTGCATTGACATAACATTAGGTAAAAGCAGGATTTGACATTGATTGTGAGTGAAAGCAAGTTCATAGAAGACAAAAAAGCAAGTATCTTACCTAACTTACAAACGTGAAGTACCTCTTGCATTCACAGACAGATAGGTGACAACAGTGCCTTGAAGTTCATTGTAAGTGAAAACACGTGCAAAGCAATCAATGAAACAATATGGTCGTTCTCTAAAGTGAAGAAGTGACTGCATTCACCAGGCATTAGGAAAAAGCAGTGCTTTGAAGCTGAGTGTAAGTGAAAAACCAGGCAGAGCAGCAAAAGAAACAAGAATGTTATGTAGATTTCAAAAGGGTAGGAAGTACAGCATTCCCATAGAAAAAGCAGTGTTTTGACATTGGTTGTAAGTGAAAACAAGTGCATAGCAGTGAAGGAAAGATGTATCTTATTTACTTTACAAAAATGAGTATCCGCATTGGCAGAGCATTAGATGAAATCAGGGTTTTGATATTTTGAGTGAAAACAAGTGCATAGCAGCTGAGGAAACAAGTATCTTACATCTTTTCAAAGATGAAGTACCTCCCATATTAACAGAGTGTAAGTAAAACCAGTGTTTTGGAGGTGATTGTAAGGGAAAAAACATGCATAGCAGCAAATGAAATACAAATCTTATTGAGATTTCAAAAGTGAAGAAAATATTGCATTGGCATAGCATTAGGTATAAGCGGTGTTTTGACATTGGTTGAAAGTGAGGACAAGGGCATAGCAGGCAAGGAAATAAGTATCTTTCTTACTTTATAAACTTGAAAAAGTTACTGGATTCACAGAGCTTTAGATTAAAAAATGGGTTTTGAAGGTGATTGTAACTTCGAGGAATTGCATAGCTGCCAATAAAATGAGTAACTTGCTTAGTTTTTAAAACTGGGGGAACCACAGCATTGGCATAGCAATTGTTAAAAGCAGTGTTTTGACATTGATTGTGAAGGAAAGCAAATGCATAACAGTGAAACAAAGAAGTATGTTACTTACCTTTCCAAATTGAAGTACCTCCTGCATCTCAGAGACTGAGGTGAAACCAGAGTCTAAAATTTGAATGTAAGTGAAAACACTTCCAAAGCAGAGATTTAAACATGTTTCTTTATTGGTTTTCTAAACTTGCCGCTTTGTTCCCGGGCCTGAGGGTGATCAGCCCTGCTGCAGCCCGGGGGGCGACACTGGCTAGTTATAGGCCATCCGGTGCACACTCTGGGAACGGCGAGGGTGAGGAGGTTCTCAGGGAGCCGCATTGGGTTGGGGGCTCCCTGGTCTCCACGGCTCAGGTGTGGGGGGTATCTGGTAAGGACCGCGCATGAAAGAAAGACTGGAGACCTCTGAGTGCGGGGGAAGAAGCAAAGAGAGAGAGAGAGAGCTTTATTGAGGAAGTACAGAGCATAAATACTCTTTAGGCTGGGGGCAGTCCCTCAGCCGATGGTGGAGGCTTATCATTGGGCAGTGGTTAGGGTCAGGGGTTGCTAGGGAAAAGGGGCAGAATTTGGGGGCAGCAAGGGGCGAAGCAAGATTGTCCAAAAAAGGCAATAACTGGGGCGAGAGCTCTGATTGGTGAGAAGGAACAAGGAAGAGGGAGAGAGGGAAAAAGGGGAACGGGGGAGGGGATTATGCCGTGCAGGCGAGGCCATGGCAAGGCTTGCGGCTTGCAGATATGGCAAGGCCTGTGACTTGCAGATACTGCATCTCCACCCTTTTTTCTTTTTTAGGCCAACTGATAGGGAGCTGGGCCTGTCTTAGGTCATAGCTGGCTGAGACACTAGTAGCTCTTACCCGTCTTTGGGCTATCCCAGCAGCAGCTGTGCATGAACAGTAAGGACTGTGCCTGTCTTAGGTCAGAACCATGCAGGAAAGGGGGGCTGGATCTTACCCGTCTTTGGAGACTCTAGCAGCAATGATTGAGCCAGGCGCCATGGCAACAATCGGCTAGGTTCCTGTCTTAGGTTGTCCAGCGGTGCTAGTATAAGGTTCAGTTGCCTGTCATAGGACAACAGCCCAGTGAAGCAACAGCGGCTGGTGCCCTGTCTTAGGTTGACTACCTTTTGTGCCTGGCTAGGTTGCCCATCATTGGCTCACCAGTTCAGCTCTATCTTGGCCATATTGTAATAGGTGGAGAGGTTTGTTTGGAAAGGGAGGAGGGACAGGGTAGGGGCCTAGAGGGGTGAGTGATTGGCATGGATTGAGTGATTGAAGGATTGGTTGTTGTTGGAGAGATGCAGATAGTCGACTTCACGGGTTTGGACTCGCGGATAGCGGACGGTCATTGGCTTGTCGAAGAGAGAGTTGCGGATCGCCTGTAAAAGTTTTTTAAAGAGGGTAGGGCCTAGAGAGAGAAGGAGCAGAATGAGTATTAAAGGGCCAAGGAAGGGGAGGAGGTAAGGGAGGAGTCCTTGGAATCCCCAGGAGAGACCTCCCCCCCTGAGCTTCCCTTTCCCTATTACGTTTTTCTAGCCCAGCTCTTACTTGGGCTAAGTTGTCTTGAATGAGACCTGAGTGATTGGCATAGAAACAGCATTCTTCTCCCAGGGCAGCACAGAGGCCTCCTTCTTTAAGAAAGAGGAGGTCTAACCCTCTGTGGTTTTGGAGAACTACTTCGGAGAGGGAAGTAAGAGATTTTTCTAGGTGGTTAATAGCTGTTTCAAGCCGGGCGATATCTTCATCAACAGCGGACCTGAGGGAAGCAAGGTTGTTATTTTGCGTGGTGAGGGCTGCAATCCCGGTGACGGCTCCTGCAAGACCTAAAAGTGTGGCAATTGTAATTGCTGTAATGATTTCCCTTTTACGTTTGTAGACAGGGAGAAGATGATGTTGCCAAGAATCAAAGAATTGGTCATAGGTATGGTAAAAGATGCGGGGGAGCAGAGCAGCGAGCACACGGGTTTCATTGGTGGAATTGTTGGTGCGAACACTGAGGTATGGTGTAAGGCTTGTGGAGGAACAGATCCATTGCGTGTTATTGGAGGGTATGAGAAACATTGTGGTTGCTGCAGGGGTGGTTGTGCGGTTGCAGAGGGCTTTCATGGAGGGAATAACAGTGCCTCCGATTTTAGTGACACAGTGCCAGCTCTGAGAGACAGACTGGATTGTTGTGTTTGGGGTAGAAGCGATAAAATTGAGCGTAGCAGGCACTCCAAATTAACAGCTCTAGAAGAGGTGAGTTGGTTATGTATGTCCAATAAGTGTAATTATGATGTGGTATCTTACCTTGACCTAATACTTTACTTATAATTAATTCATTGTAAAACCACCATGTCCACAGTTTAAGTCTTGGCGGCATCTTCAACTCTAGACTTGATTCTTCTGGAGGGGATCCACTGCTCTTCTCTTGTTTCTGTAATGATAAGAGCAAAACCTCGGCCCCAAAAGTTTACCTCTCCTTTTTTTCCCATTTATTGGTTCTTTCATTTTTCCAATATACAGGTTGTCCATATTTTTCATTTTCATTCCTTTTTTTAACATCCTAATGTTTTTCTGATGCTGTGATATTAGAAATTTGTTGTTTATTAAGAAAATTTAAGGTAAGCAATACTCTAGACAGTCTGTCCCCAGCAGACTCTCCTCCATCTCCCCCTTTTTGTTTTTACAACATTAATTTTAATAAGTGATTACTTTTTTTTTTCCTACTATTGCTTGTCCTTCGGGGTTATATGAAATTCCTGTAACATGTTGAATATTCCAGTCACTGCAAATTTTTTTGAAAGATTGACTAAGATAGACAGGCCCATTATCAGTTTTTAGCTGTGCTGGCAGGCCCATTACAGCAAAACAATGTAATAAATGAGAACGTACATGTAAGGCCTTTTCACCAGCTTGAGCAGTTGCTCAAATAAAATTAAAATATGTATCCACCGTCACATGCACATCCTGAAGGCGGCCAAAAGAAGGCACATGTGTGACATCCATTAGCCAAATTTCATTAGGATGTTCTCCACGGGGATTAGTTCCTGGAGAGAAAGTGGGGGCATTTATGGGCCCACAAGTAGTACATTGTCTAACAATCCTCTTACTTTCTTTTACTGTTAAGTGGGGATATTTATGACGTAAGCCAGAAGCATTAGTATGTGTAAGTTTATGATAATCAGAAGTTTTTTTGTATCTTTGTTAGGTAGGAATATCCATTCTATTATGCCATCCTCTTGTCAAAGTATCCCAGTAGGGGAATGGCAAGATGGAAATATTAAAAGAGAAATTGGAAGATTTACAGTTATTATTGTTAGTTGGCTATTTTGCACTCTTTTTCCAGCCATTTAACTTTTCTTTTGCTTCTGGGCTTAAAATGCGAGGACTATTTAAGTCAGGGTTTCTTGTTAGGGTAAAGCATAAGTTGGAATTTCTAAAGTAGGCCATACCCAATTAATATCACCCAGTAATTTTTGAAAATTATTTAAAGTATATAAATTATCAGTTCGAAACTGGACCTTTTGTGGAATTATAATATTTCTATTAATAGTATGACCTAAATATTGAAAAGGAACCTGTTTTTGAATTTTTTCTTCTGCTATTTGCAACCCATGTTGAAGAAGAATTTCTTTAGTCAGCTGAATTGATTGTTTCAGCTCTTAAGATTGCTTAGTGGCAAAAAGAATATCATCCATACAATGAATAATCATAACCTTAGGAAATTGTTTTTGCAAAATTTGTAATGGAATGTGAATAAAGGATTGACATAATGTAGGTAGGACTGGTTATCATTCTCTAAGGTAAAACTTTGAACTGATATCATTCAGTAGGAGCTGAATGATTAATAGAAGGAATAGTAAACGCAAATTTTTCTTTATCATTTGGATTAAGAGGAATAGTAACAAACAATCTTTTAAGTCAATAATAATAACATGCCAATTACTGAGTATTTTGCTAATTCCTGAGGAAGGGGCCAGCCTCCCCAGGAAGGAACACAACACTCCTTGGGCAGTACATTTCAAGGTTTATGCATCAGTCCCTGGGAGAGTGGCCAGCTCCTCCAGGGAGGAATACAACACCAGTTGAAATGCACTTTATTTATTTATTTATTTATTTATTCTTTAATTTGTAACAAAGCATCTTTGATGTGCTTACTATTTTAGTTTCCATTTATTATTATTATTATTATTATTATTATTATTATTATTATTATATATAGTAGAGGTGGAGTAAATCAGACAAACTTAAGTTAAAGCACCTGCCTTTTGATTTTTAGGCAGAGAGGTAGTTTTATAACATATTATATTTTAAAATAATTAAAATTATGAATAATAACAATATACTTTTGTTTAATATTACACTGAAACATTATTAAATTTTCAGCAATTTTATACACCTTTAAAGCATTTATATGAACCTTTTATTTATACAACTTTAATTGTCATAAAATTAGAAAACTTCTTTTAATTGTACAACACTTTTAAATATTTTATTTAACTTTTATCACATGAACTTAACCACTTTCAGTATTCCACCCCCTTTCAGGGAACAAACCAAACCATTTGTAACAGTGTGAAACAAAAAGCTTTTTTGAGAAAGATGGTTTAAACATCATGTTCCCCCAAAAGTAACAAAACCTGTCTCTCCAAGGAAACGTCAAGGCCCAAGCACAAGAAGCTACTTTGATAAAACATCTTCCCTCCTGCACACTGATCCCCCAGGAGAAAAATTCTGTGCAAACTTCCACCAAAACAGACCAATGACTTGAGAAACCCCGAGAAAGAACAAAACTCCAACCCTGTTTTAATAACTTAGTCATTTTATCTTATGATAAAATTACTTTCTTTTAATAATAAAAGCACATTCTATATACCTTCTTTACTTAAGTTACCACAATGATTTTAGAAACTGTTTTTAAGCAAACTTCTGACAACATGCAATTACCATTAACATTAAACAAACTTGTTAGAATAATGGTTTAATTTGAGTATAACTATTTTTATTATTTTAAACTAATATCCATGTTTATTTATTAATATAAGCGCTTATTTAATTTTTTGGCCATATGAATAGAGCTCTTATAATAATTTTTATTTATTAGATTAATATTACTATCCAGAGGTAACAAAATATACACTGATACTGAACAACCAGACAAACACAATACAAGTTACAACACGTCAATAGAAACATATATCTCTGAATTCACTGCTTTTGAGAATTTTATATTGCGGATAGGGAGTGGCCGGGGCAGAGGTGCCAAGGCCGCTGGGGAGAGAAAGGGGCGGGGGGTGCGACAGAGCGATTGGGGGAGCAGGAGGGTCAGGAGGTTTGGCAGGAAGTGGTGTGGTGACGGGGCTAGGGGGGAGTATAACTCCGCCCTCAGCGGAGGAGGGGAGTTCCGGATATAGAAGGTTCCACTTTTCAGGCGGTGAAGAAGGCGGAAGTGCGCCATTTTGAGCGCGGTTGTTAGTGGGTTTTGTTAGGGGTTTGGAAGCAGTATCGGAGTCTTCCAAAAGGTTGTTAAGCTGGAAGACTAGAGCGTTAGAGTTCTCACAGTCCTCCTCAGAAGAGGAGGGCTCCGAGAGGGAGACTTCTAGAGGCTTAGCGCCAAGGAGACTGGAGCGGATGGTAATAAGCGTAGGGATGAGGCCAGGAGGGAAGCGCTTGCCCTCATGCTCCAGGGCAGACGTTACTCTGTCGATGAGTAAGCAATAGGTATCAGGATCCCAAAGATTAGACATGAGGAGCCAGGGATTAAAAGGAAGCTGAAACAATCAGAAGCCGCAGGTCTCAGTAAGTTTGGAGCTGTTTAGAGGAGGCTTTACAGCTGTGGCATGCTAGAAGATGCGCCAGAGCCCGAACCTGTGGTGCCTGGTGCTTGGAAAAGGAGGCCCCCATGTCCGGAGGCTAAGAAGGAAACAAGGATAAGGAGGAGAATGAGCAGCAGGAGAGAGAAGATTGTTGGCAGGAACGGGGTCTCAGAGGCGCTAGGGAAGCAGTGGAGCAAGATACGAAAGGTGAAGAGAAGAATGATAGGAAGCAAAAGGAAGATAACAAGGTACATATGTTCTCTAGCAGCAGGAGAAAGGAAACAGTCCTGGCCGTAAAGGGGAAATTTACAAGGGACCTCTGTTTGCTTACCAGATCCGGAAGACCGCGCGTGATCCTATCCCGCCGGCAGTGCCCCACATTGGGCGCCAATTGCTGCTTTGTTCCCGGGCCTGAGGGTGATCAGCCCTGCTGCAGCCCGGGGGGCGACACTGGCTAGTTATGGGCCATCCGGTGCGCACTCTGGGAACGGCGAGGGTGAGGAGGTTCTCAGGGAGCGGCGTCGGGCTGGGGGCTCCATGGTCTCCACGGCTCAGGTGTGGGGGGTATCTGGTAAGGACCGTGCGTGAAAGAAAGACTGGAGACCTCTGAGTGCGGGGGAAGAAGCAAAGAGAGAGAGAGAGAGCTTTATTGAGGAAGTACAGAGCATAAATACTCTTTAGGCTGGGGGCAGTCCCTCAGCCGATGGTGGAGGCTTATCATTGGGCAGTGGTTAGGGTCAGGGGTTGCTAGGGAAAAGGGGCAGAATTTGGGGGCGGCAAGGGGCGAAGCAAGGTTGTCCAAAAAAGGCAATAACTGGGGCAAGAGCTCTGATTGGTGAGAAGGAACAAGGAAGAGGGAGAGAGGGAAAAAGGGGAACGGGGGAGGGGGTTATGCTGCACGGGCGAGGCCATGGCAAGGCTTGCGGCTTGCAGATATGGCAAGGCCTGTGACTTGCAGATACTGCATAAACTGAAGAACCAACTATTCCCAGAGCACTATGAAAAGCAGTCTTTTGAAGTTGATTGTAAGTGAACACACGTGCATTGTAGGAGAAAATCTAGAATTGTACTTAGATTTCAAACGTGAAGAAACTGCACCATTGGTATAATAAAAATAGTGTTTTGAAATTGGTTGTAAGTGAAAACAAGTGCATACAGTGAAGGAAAAAAGTGTCTTATTTATTTTACAAAAATAAATATCTCTGCATTTGCAGAGCATTATGTGAAAATAGGGTTTTGACATTGTGAATGAAAGCAAGTGCATAGCAGCCAAGGAAACAAGTATCTTACTTAACTTTCAAAGATGACATACCTTCCGTATTCACAGAGTGTTAGGTAAAACCAGTGTTTTGAAGTTGATTGTAAGGGAATACACATTCATTGCAGCAAATGAAATACAAATCTTACTGAGGTTTCAAATTTGAAGAAACTACTGCATTGGCATAGCGTTAGGTAAAAATGATGTTTTGACATGGGTTTTAAGTGAAGACAAGGGCACAGTAGCCAAGGAAACAAGTATCTTGCTTATGTTACAAACGTGAAGAACCTCCTAGTTTCACAGAGCTGAAGGTTAAAACCAGGATTTTGAAGTTGATTGTAGCTCCAAGAAGTGCATACCTGGTAATGAAATGAGATCCAGCTTTGTTTGAAAATTGAAGAAACTACTACATTGTCATAGCATCAGGTAAAAGCAGTGTTTTGACAATCATTGTGAGTGAAAAGAAGTGTATAGCAGCCAAAAACCCAACTACCTTACTTACCTTTCAAGCTTGGCATACCCCCTCCTTTCATAGTGTTAGGTGAAACCAGTGTCTTGAAGTTGAATGTAAGTGAAAACACATGCAAAGCCGCCAATGAAACAAGTTTCCTTATTGCTTCTGTGAACTGAAAAACTGACTCCATTCACCGAGCATTAGGAAGAAACAGTGCTTTGAAGTTGATTATAAGTGAAAACACGTGCATAGCAGCAAAAGAAACTAGAAACTTACTTAGATTTCAAGAGTGAGGAAACATCAGGATTGGCATAGATAAAGCAGTGCTTTGACATGGCTGTCATTGAAAACAAGGGCATAAGTTCCAAGTAAAGAAGTATCTCATTAACTTTACAAAAGTGAAGAACCTCTACATTAGCAGAGCATGAGGTAAAAGCAGGGTCTTGACATTGTGAGTGAAAACAAGTTCATAGCAGCCAGGGAAACAAGCATCTTTCTTACATTTCCAAGATGAATTAACTCCTGCATTCACAGAGTGTTAGGTAACACCAGTGTTCTGAAGGTGATTGTAAGGGAAAACACATGCATAGCAGCAAATGAAACACAAAGGTACTTAGATTTCAAAAGTTAAAAATCTATTGCCTTGGCACAGCTTTTGGTAAATGTGGTTTTCTGACATTGGCTTTAAATGAAAACATTTTCATAGCAGCCAAAGAAACAAATATCTTTCTTAATTTGCAAAGGTAAAGAAACTCCTGGTTTCAAATAACTTTATGTTAGAAACCATATTTTGAAGTTGATTGTAACTCCAAGCAAGTGCATGGGTGCCAATGAAATGAGTATCCTGCTTAGTTTTAAAAACTGAAGAAACACTCCATTGTCCTAGCATTATGTAAAAGCAGTGCTTTGACATTGATTGTGAGTGAAAGCAAGTGGATAGCAGCCAATAAATGAGTATCTTATTTACCTTTCAAACTTTAGGTACCTCCTGCAATCACAGTTAGGTGAAATCAGGGACTTGAAGTTTATTGTAAGTGAAAACACATGCAAAGCAGCTAATGAAACAAGTTTCTTTATTAGTTCTATAAACTGATGAACCAACTGTATTCACTGGGCATCAGGGAAAGGCAGTGCTTTGAAGTTGATTGTAAGTGAAAACACGTGCTTAGCAACCAATGAAACTAGAAACTTCCTTAGATTTACAAAGTGATGAAACAGCAGCATTGGCATAGAGAAAGCAGTGTTTTGACATTGGCTGGTAAGTGAAAAGAAGTGCATAGCAGCCAAGGAAAGAAGTGTCTTATTTCCTTTAAAAAAGTGAAGTACCTTTGTATTGGCATAGCACTAGGTAAAAGCAGGGTTCTGCCATTGTGAATGAAACCAAGTGCATAGCAGCAAGGGAAATAAGTGTCTTACTTATCTTTCAAAGAAGAAGTATCTCTTGCTTTCAAAAGAGTAAGGTGAAACCAGTGTGTTTAAATTCATTGTAAGTGAGAACACATGCAAAGGAGCCTATGAAACAAGTTTCTTTATTGGTTCTCTAAACTGAAGTACGACAGCATTCACCAAGTGATAGGGAAAAGCAGTGCTTTCAAGTTGAGTGTACGTGAAAACACATGCACAGCAGCAAAAGAAATTAGAATCTTACATAGATTTCACAAGTGAAGGAACTGCAGCATTCTCATAGAAAAAGTGGTGTTTTGTCCTTTGTTGTAAGTGAAAACAAGGACATAGCAGACAAGGAAACAAGTATCTTTCATACTATAAAAAAGTGAATAACCTCCAGGATTCACAGGGCTTTAGGTTAAAACCAGGATTTGGAAGTGATTGTAATTCCAAGCAAGTGCATAGCTGCCAATGAAATGTGTGTCCTGCTTAGTTTTGAAACCTGAAAAAATCAATGCAATTGAATAGCATTAGGTAAAACCAGTTTTCACATTGATTATGAGGAAAATCAAGTGCATAGCAGCCAAACAAATAAGTATCTTTCTTACATTTCAATCTTGAATTACCTCCTGCATTCACAGAGAGTTAGATGAAGCCAGTGCCTTGAAGTTGATTGCAAGTGAAAACAAGTGCAAGCAGCCAATGAAACAAGTTTCTATACTGGTTCTCTAAACTTAAGAAACAAATGCATTCACTGAGCATTAGGGAAAGGCAGTGCTTTGAAGTTGATTGTAAGAGAAAACACGTGTTTAGCAGCAAAAGAAGAGAGCAAATCACTTACATTTCAAAAGTGAAGAAACTGCACCATTGACATAGAAAAGGCTGAATTTTGACAGTGGTTGTAAGTGTAAGCAAGTGCATAGCAGCCAAGGATGAAGAATCTTATTTACTTTACAAAAGTGAAGAATCTCTGTATGGTCAGACAATTAGCTATAAACAGGATTTTGACATTTTGAATGAAAGCAAGTGCATATCAGCCTGGAAAAAAGTATCTTACTTACCTTTGACAGGTGAAGTACCTCCTGCATTCACAGAGTATTAGGGAAAATCAATGTTTTGAAGGTAATTGTAAATGAAAACCCATGCAAAGCAGCAAATGTAACACAAATCTTACTTAGATTTCAATAGTGAAGAAACTACTGCATTGGCAAAGCGTTAAGTAAAAGTAGTGTTTTGACAGTGGTGTAAGTGAAAACAAGGGCATAGGAGCTGTAACCATTGGGGAATTTGATGTAATTATGAATTCCAAATGTAATTGGATCATGCTAGTAAACTGATATGTAAATCTGGGCATGATTGTGTTATGATTTGGGCATTGACTGGGCCACGTCAGTATGGCATTGAGCCACACCCATTGATGGGTGGGGAATTGAGTATAAAAGGCAAGGCAAGAAGAGAGTTGAAGCATTTTTTGAGAAGCAGTTTTGATGTTGGAGAAAAGGCCCCAGAACAAAAAAGTGAACCATTCTTCTGAAAGTCTACAGCTCACCTTGTGGAGGAACCAGAAAAGCTAAGCCCAGAGAGAAATGTGGCACTGGGAAGATAAGAATACCAGAAGACTGAACCCTAGCAAATTTAGGCAGCTGTCTTGCTCCAACATGTGGCAATGAACTCTGGTGTGAAGAAACTTAATGCTTTATGGCATGGTACCTGTGGACTTCTACCCCAAATTAAAACCCTTTATAAAGACAAACCCATTTTTGGTATTTCATATTTGCACCCCTTTCACTGACTAATACAGAATTTGGTACAGGGAGTGGGATAGTGCTTTTGTAAATACCAAAATGTTGGAAAGGTTTTATAAATGGCTAAGGGGTATTTTTTGGAGGAACTGTGAAATGCTTGATGGAAAAGACTTAGATCACTTTGAAGAGACTGGTGATAGTAATATGGACACTAAAGAACTTTCTATGGTGCTTTAGAAGTAAATGATGAAACTATTACTGGAAACTGTAGGAAAGGTGAGCCATGTTTTTAAGTTGCAGAGAATGTAGCAAGATTAACTTCTGGTATTATATGGAAGACAGAACTTGAAAATACTGAACTGGAGCATTTAGCTGAAAAAATTTCCAAAGTAAACTCCAAGTATGTGTCTTGGCTTCTCCTTGCAGCTTATAACAAAGTACTAGATGAGCGAAATACACTAAGGAATGAACTTTTGGACACAAAGAAAACATAAACTGATTTAAGAACTTCCAAGTTTCTGGAAATTAAATTCCTATATGAAAATGCCCCATTTGAAGACTTTACTAAACTTGGAAATTCTAAATCAGTATTTAAATGCGGTTATCTCGGAAAGACTTGTGGAAAGCCTTACTGTCTGATGGCTTGGACCCCTGCTTCTTGCATGCTAAACCAACAAAGTTTTTGAGATTGCTGTATGAACAAAACCACTGGCAGCTTGGACAAAAGAGAACATGGAAAGGAGAGATTGAAGGAGAATCAGCTTTAAGAATAAAACCGTGGAAGCAGTGATCTGGAGTTAAGACATCTCCTTGGGTCAAGAGAAGAGCCCCACCCATGTTTACAGAGAGGGTGAGTTTGCCCCTTCAGTTGAAGAGGGTAGATGTTCCTACCCGAAGTTCTGAGAAAATTTTGATACCCCATGGTGCACAGAGGGTGAGTTTTCCCCAGCAGGTGAAGAGCGTGGATGTCCCCACCCGATGTTCAGGAATTTTTGCCACCCCAGGGTGCAGGGAGCTTGGAGAACATTCCTGAAAAATTAAGTTGGTTAAGGTCAACACCCCATAGGTCTGAGAGGGGTGTACCTGTCCCCTATGTATTAGAGAAAGCCAGGTGGTCAACCCACTGCTCTGAGAGGGTTGAACCTGTATGCCAAAGTTAGGGAAGGCCAGGTGGTCAATTCATTGCTCTGAGAGGGTTGAACCTGCCTGTCAAATTTTAGGGGAAATATTGTCTTCACCTCACTGTACTAGGGGGTTCTAAGACTCTAACCCCAAAATTGGGTAAGTTGTGGCAATCACACCACCACTCTTGGAAAGTGAGGTCTGGAGCTTGTTCATCACCCAAAAGCTTGGTTAGGGTGGAACCTAGAAAATGGCCATTGGGCAAGCTTTTGGAAATCGTGGGTTCCCATGTGGCCCCAAGGAGAAGAAACAATCATCTTACGAATGACTCTCAGACTTTGAAATCAATTGGAGGATGACCCACAGGTTTACTGAAATGTTGAGGACCCATGACTCATGTTCAACATCCCAATTTCTCATTATGATAATGAAAATGTTTATCCTTTGTCTTTCCATTTGTTTATTGGAAGCAGTTAAATGGTTTTGTAAGTTTCAGAGGTCTACAGCAGATGGAATTTTGCCTGAAGGCAAACTGTATTTCTTTAAAATGCCTATGATATGATTTTGTACTTGAATTGTTACTGATGTAAGTTTTTTGAGAATTAAAATATATTTTAGGAATTCAGAAGGTGGAATGTAACCACTGGGGAATTTGATGTAATTATGAATTCCAAAAATATAATCGGATCATGCTAGTAAAGTGATCTGTTAATCTGGATACAATCGAGTTATGACTAGGTCATTGACTGGGCCACATCAGTAATGCATTGAGCCCTACACCTTGGTGGGTGGGAAATTGAGTATAAAAGGCAAGGCATGAACAGAGTTGAAGCAGTTTTTGAGAAGCAGTTTTGATGTTGGAGAAAAGCCCCGGGAGAGAAAAAGTGAACCATTCATCTGATAATCTACAGCTAAAGTTGTGGAGGAACCAGAAAAGTTAAGACTGAAGTGAAATGCAGCCCCAGGAAGAGAAGAACACAGGAAGCCTCAACCCTAGCAAAAATCGGCAGCTGTCTTGCTCCAACATGTGGCAATGAACTTTGGTGAGAAAGAACATTACATTTTATGGTCTGGTATCTGTGGACTTCTACCTCAAATAAATACCCTTTATAAAGACCAACCCATTTTTGGTATTTCACATTAGCACCCCTTTGGCTGACTAATACAGGAGCCTAGGAAAGAAGTATCTTATTTATTTTTAAAAAGTGGAGAACCACAGCATTGGCAGAGAATTAGGTAAAAGAAGGGTTTTGACGTTGTGAGTGAGAGCAAGTGCATAGTAAACAGGGAAACAATTATCTTTCATACTTTACAAACCTGAAGAACCTCCTGGATCAAGAAATCTGTACCAGGATTTTGAAGTTGATTGTAACTCCAAGCAAGTGCATGGTTACCAATGAAATGAGTATCCTGCTTAGGTATGACAACTGAAGAAAGCACTTCATTGTCATAGCATTAGAGAAAAGCAGTGTTTTGACATAGATTGTCAGTGAAAGCAAGTACAAAGCAATCAAACAAACAAGTATCTTACTTACCTTTCAAACTTTAAGTACCTCCTGCATTCACATTGAGTTAGTTTAAGCCAGTGTCTTGAAGTTGATTTTAAGTGAAAACACGTGCAAATCAGCCAAAGAAACAAGTCTTTTCACTGGTTCTCTAAACTGAAGATCCAACTGCATTCACTGTTAGGGAAAAGGGCTTGGAAACTGTGTAAACTGTGGCGTCCATGGAGCTTGTGGAGTCTGTTGAGCTTGGGGAGCCTGTGGAAGCCTGTGGAGTCTCTGCAAGTACATGGAGACTGAGGTGCCTATGGAGCCTGTGGAAACTTTGGAACACATGAAATCCTGTGGAACCTGTGCAGGCACAGGTAACCTGTGGACACTATGGAGGCTGTGGAGCCTTTGGAGCCCATAGAGCCTGAGAAGCCAGAGTCAGTGAAGAATGTGTAGCCTGTGCATACCCATAGAGCCTGTGGGGCTTGTGGAGCCCATGGATAAGATGAAGTCCATGGATATCAGGGATTCCATGGAGTCCTGTGTAGCTGGGGAGCCCTTGGAGTCTGTGAAGCCAGTTTAGGCCTGTGGAGCCTGTAGAGCTCATGGAGCCCATGGGACACTGGAGCCTGTGGAGGTATGGTGCCCATGAAGACCATGCATCCTGTGCAGGCCAATGGAGCTGATGGAGTCTATGGAGACTTTGAATTTCCATGGAATTGGTTGAGCGTGTGGAGGTTATGGAGCATGTGGAGGATTGTCAAGCCCGTGGAGCCTATGGAACCTCTGTAGGCCTGTGGACCCTGTGTATGCCAGTGAAGCATGTGGAGCATTTTGAACTCAGGGAGCCTGTGGAGCTTGTGCAGGCACATGTAACCTGTGGAGACTGGAGAGCTGGTCGAGCTTGTGGAGCCTGTGGACACTGTGAATACCCATGGAGCCCGTGGAGCATGTAGAGCCCATGGAGACAATCAAGTCCATGTTGATCAGATATTCAATGGAGTCCTGAGTAGCTGTGGTGTCCATAGAGCCTGTGAAGTCTGTTGAGTTCGTTGAGCCTGTGCAGGCCCAGGGAGCCTGTAAAATCTCTATAGGCCTGTGGATCCTCTGGAGTTCATTGAGCCAATGAGTCCATGGTATGTATCCCAAGGAAACTACAGACAATGTGGAGCCTGTGGAGTGCATGTAGGCCATGGAAATGTGTAGAGCCCATGGAGCCTGTAGAGTTTGTGGAGACTGTGGAGCCTGTTGAGGCCTGTGGATCCTATACAGACCAACAGACCTGGGGACCCTCTTGATCCAATGGAGCTGGTGGATCCCAGGGTGTCATAGAAAACTATGATGCCCATGGAGCAAGTTGATCCAATGGAGCTCATGGAGCTTGTGGATGCCATGCAGGCCAGTGGAACTTGTGCAACCTTTGAAGCCCATGGAGTCAGTAGAGCTGGTGGAGCTTGTGGAGGCCATGGAGACTGAGCAACCTGTGGGGACTATGGATCCCAAGGAGACCTGTGGAGCCAGAGCAGGCCATTGAAGGACAGAGTTATTGTGAAATGTCTGAGAATATAGAGGCCTGTGGAACCCATGGAGATCCTGGGGCCCATGGAAGCTGTGAAATCCGGGGAGGCCTGTGGAGCCTGCACAGGCCTGAGGACCCTATTGAGGCCATGGTGTCTCTGCAGGCTTGGGGAGTCTGTGGAGTCCATGGAGCCCTGTGGAGCACGTGCAAGCTTATAGACTCAATGGAGACTATGGCACCTGTGCAGTACTGTGGTATATGTGAGACTGTGGAGCCACTGTAGTTTATGGTGCCCATGGAACACATGGAGACTGTGGAGACTTTAGAGCCTGTATATCTCATGGAGGCCATGGAGGCTGTGTTGGCTCATAGTTCTAGCAGAGCCTGTTGAGCCCATGGAGAAAGGTGGAGCCTGTGGTGCCCATGGAGGTTATGTAGTCCCATGGAGTTTGTAGAGGCTTTGGAGGCTGAGGAGGCTGGGGATCATATGGAGACCTGTGGAGATTGTGGGTTCTGTGCAGCTCATGGAACCTCTGGAGATTGGGGAGCCTGTGGAGCTTGTGCAGGGCTGTAGACCACTTGGAAACCATGGAGCTTGTACAGGCCTCGGTAGATTGTGGGGGCTTTGTAATTGTGGTACCTGAGGAGGCTGGCTGAGGCTGTGAAGACTTTCAAGAATATACAGGACTTTGGAATCTGTGAAGCCTGTGGAGAAAATGATGCCTGTGGAGCTGATGGAGACCTGTGGAGCTTCTGCAGGCCAGTGGAATCTGTGGCGACTGTGGGATCTATCAAGGGTGTGGAGGCGGTTCAGTCACAAGGAACCTGTGGCGCTGTGATGCCTCTGTATGTTGTGGAAGTCAGTGGTGGACATGGAGCCCATTGAATTCTGTGGAGCCAATGGAATCCATGGAGCCAGAGATGCCTATGGAGCATGTGGATCCCATGGATCCCATGGAGGCCTGTGGAGCTGTGGAGATTGTGAAGCCCATCGATGCCTGTTTAGCTGGTGCATGCCCTGGGGGTCTTTGGAGTCTGTGGTACACTTGGAAGCCTGTGGAAACCTTTTAGTCCATGGACGCTTGTGAAGCTTGTGAAACTTGTGGAGCGTGTTCAGTCTGTGAAGGCCATGGAGCCCCCAGAATTCCATGGAGCCTGTGAGTCTGTGAAGTCTGTGTAGCTCTTGGAACCTGTGTAAACTGGGGCATCAATGGAGCCTGTGGAGCCAGGGAGCTTGTGGAGAATGTGAAAGCCTGTGGAGTCTCTGGAGGTGCACGGAGCCTTTGGTGCCTATAGATTCTGTAGAGACTTTGGAATGCATGGAGGCCTGTGTAGCTTGTGCAGGTACATGTAACCTGTGGACACTGTGGATCTGGTGCATACCCATGGAGCCTATGAAACACGTGGAGCCCATGGAGACCATGAAGCCCATGGACATCAGTGTTTCCATGGATTCCTCGGTATCTGTGGATCCCATGAATCCAGTGAAAACAGTTGATGACTGTGGAGACTGTGGAGCTCATGGAGCCCATGGGGCCCATGGAGCCTGTTGAGTTTTGGAGCGCGATGAGCCCCTGGAGAATGTCGAGTAAATGGACCACTTGTAGCCCATGGATGCCTGTGGATCCCATGAGTCCCTGGAGCCCAAGGAGGCCTATGGAGCCTATGCAGGCCCCTGGGGTCCTTTGACACCTGTGGAGCATTTGTTGGCTATGGAGACCATAGAAACCTTGGAGTCTATGTTGGATGTGTAGGTCAGTGGATTCTGTGGGTACCTTGGAGATTGTGGAGTGCCATAGAGTCTGTGGAGCCTGTGTAAGCCATGGATCCTGTGCAGACCTGTGTTCCCCATGGAACCCATGGAACCTGTAGAGACTGTGGAGCCTTGCTGACCTTTGCAGGTGGTTGAGGACATGGAGACCATGAAGTCCATGGACACCATGGAGTTCACAAAGAACGTGGAGCCAATGGAGACTGCAGGCCCAGGGAGAATTTTGGAGTCTGTATACACCTGTGGCTCCTGTTGAGCTCGTCTAACCCATGGGGCCCATGGAGCTAGTTGAGTTATGTAGCCTAAGGACACTTCAGAGAATTTAGAGTCAGTGGTGTGCATGTAACAAGTGGACAAATGTGGAACCCTTGGGGCCTGTGGAACCTGTGGAGCCTATGGTGACTGTTGAGACCTGTGCAGATTTTACAGGCCCAAGTAACCCTTGGAGACACTGGAGCATGATCAGCTCATGGGAAGTGTGGATCCCATGGATCCCATAGAGGGCTGTGGAGCCTGTGTAGGCCAGTGAAGCCTGTGCAAGCCAGTGGAGCCTGTGTGTCCTGTGGAGACTGTGGAGGTCCATGAAGCCTGTAGAGCTTTTGTAATCCATGGAACCTATGCAGATCTGTGGAAACTGTGGAGCCCATGGAGCCTGTAGAACCCTGTGGAGCCTGTGCAGGCCTGTGAAGGTGGTTGATGCCATGGAGACCATGAATTCCATTGAGGCCGTGGATATCACAATCCTGTTGGACTCTTGGAGGCTGTGCAGGCCCAGAGAGCCTGTGGAGCTTGTGGAACTTGTCGATCCCATGGGTCCCATGGAACCTATTGAGGTATAGAGCCCAAGGACATGAGAGAGAATTTGGAGCCTGTGGAGTGCATGTAGTCAATGTACACGTATGTCACCCATGGATCCTGTTGAGCCTGTGGATACTTTGGAGCCTGTTGAGGCCTGTAAATCCTGTACAGGCCCATGAACCCAGTGGAGATGGTGGAGCCAATGGAGGTGTTGGAACCCATGGAATAATAGAGCACAGTGGAGCCCATGGAGCCCATTGAGCCCATGGAGCCCAAGGAGCTTGTTGATGCTATGCAGGAGAGTGGAACCTGTGCAACCAGGGAAGCGAGTCCATGAAGCTGGTTGAGCTAGTGTAGGCCATGGATACCAAAGAGCCCTTGAAGACTATGGTGCTCAAGGTGGCCTGTGGAGATTGTGCAGACCCATGAAGGACAGTGAGATTGTGAAATCTCTGAAAATGTAAATGCCTATGGAGTCCATGGAGCTGTGAGACACGTGGAGGCCTGTGGAGCCTGTGCATGCCTATAGAACCAATGGAGCCTATGTTGACACTGCAGGCCTATGGAAGTTGTGGATCCTTAGAGCCAGTGGAGCTCATGGATATCATTGAACGAACGGAGCCTGTGGAGTATGAGAGCCCCTATATATCATGGAGTCCTTGGAGCCTGTGCATTCTCATGGAACCAGCAGTCTATTGAGCCGATGGAGGAAGTGGAGCCCTTTGTGCCCATGGAGACTGTACAGATGAATTTAGGCTTGGAGGCTGTGGAGGCTGAGGAAGCTGAGGATGATGTGGAGGCCTTTGGAATGTATGGATCCCATTTTGGGCTATTGAATCTGTGGGGCCTGTGCAGACTTATTGAGCTTGTGGAGACTGTGGAGACTGTGGAGGCTTTGCAAGAACATGGATGTCTTGAAGGCCTTGGAGGACATGGAGACCATGGAGTATGCATTGGCTGTGGAGGCCTGTGGAGCCTCTGCAGGCCCATGGAGCCTGTGGCAAATTGAAAGCAATGGAGACCATTCAGGCTGTGCAGGCCAATTGAGCTGATGGAGATCATGGAGCCTATGGAATTTCCAGGAATCTTTGGAACCTGTGGAGCCTGTTTAACCTGTGGAATCTGTGTAAGCAAGAGTAGCATGTGGAGCATTTGGAACCCAGGGAGACTGGGAAACTTGTGCAGGCCTGTAGATGCTGTGGAACCCATGGAGCTTGTGTAGGCCTGGGGAGATTGAGGAGACTTTAGAACTTACTCAGCCTGAGGAGGCTGGTTGAGGCCATGGAGACTGTGGAGCTTGTGTAGGACCTTGTAAACTGTGGAGCCTGTGGAGTCCATCATGCCTATGAAACCAATCAAGACCTGTGGAACCTGTTCAGACTATGGAGCTGATGGATTCTGTGGATCTTAGAGATTCATTGGAGCATGTAGAGCCCATGGATACCTATAGAGCCTGTGGAAATCATAGAGTGTGTGGAGCCCATGGATCGAGTGTAGCCTGTTCAGGCCCATGCTGTCTATGGAGCCTTTGGGGCCTGTGGAGCCTGTTGATGTTTGGAAAATGAAGAGAATGCAGAGACAATGGAGACAACTGAGTGCAGGTATCCCATGGATGGCTGTGACACCCATGGAGTCTATTGCATCTGTGGAGATCATGTACGTCTGTGGAGCCTATGGAGGCTCCAGAAGGCCATTGTCATCTGTGGAGCTTGTGCTGTCTTTGGAGAACATAGAGACATTGGAGGCTGTGGAGGCTCTGTCCCATTTGGAGCCTGTGGTGGCGCATGAAGCTTGTGGATACTGTGTAACCCATAGAGCCTATGCAGATTTGTGGAGTTCGTGGAGCCCCTAGAAGCCTGTGGTTCATGCACAGGCTTGTGCAGGTGGTTGAGGCAATGGAGACCATGAAGTCTATGGACACCGTGCAGTTTACAAAGCCCATGGAAACTTTGGAGCCTGTGCAGTCCCAAGGAGACTGTGGAGCTTGTACAGGCCTGTGGATTATGTAGAGCTCATCGAGGCCATGGAGCCCATGAAGCCCATGAAGCCTGTTGAAGTATGTAACCCAAGGATATTACAGAGAATATGGAGTCTGTGGACAGCTAGGGGCCTATGGAAACCTCAGAAGCCCATGGAGCGTGTTGAGCCTGTGGAGACTGTTATGCCAATTGTGGACTGTGGTGCCTGTACAGGCCTTAGAGTCTTTGGATTCTGTGGAGACCATGGAGCTGGTGAAGGCCAAGGATTCATAAAGGACTGTAGAGCCTATGGAGCCCATCGAGCCCATCGAGCCCATAGAGATTGTGGATGATGTGGAGGCCAGTAGAACCTGTGAATCCAGGGAAGCCCATGGAGTCTGTGGAGCCGGTGGAGTTTGTGGAAGCTATGTAGACCGAGGACCCATGGATACTATGGAGCCCAAGAAGGCCAGGGGAGACTGTGCAGTCCCAAGAAGTACAGGGAGACTGTGAAGTCTGTTTAAATACAGAGGCCTGTGGAACCCTTTAAAATGATGGAGCTCATTGACGCTGTGAAACCCGTGGAGTTCTATAGAGCCTGTGTATTCCTGAGGTCCCTGTGGTGCCCATGGTACCTCTGTAGGCTTGGGGATGCTATGACAACCATGGCGGTATGTGGAACCTCTGAACTCTCATGGAGCCTGTAAAATCTTTGAAGCCCTTGGAGACCATGGAGCCGTTTTAAGCCCTTGGATCCTGTGGAACACGTGGAGCCTGTGAAGCCTGTGCATAACCATGGATCCTGTGGGACACGAGTAGCCCATGGATCCTGTGGAGTCAGTCGAGCCTGTGGAGTCTGGGCATACCCATGGAGCTTGTGGAACACATGGAGCCCATTAAGCCTTTGGAGACCTTGGAGCCTGTGGAGGCCTGTGGAACCTATGCAGGCACTTAGAGTATCATTGATACCCGTGGAGCATGTGCTGCCTATGAAGTTCAGAGATTCCACAAAGATGGTGGAGGCTCTGGAGGCCAGTAGAGCATGTGTGACTTGTGAATCCCATGGTGTCAGTGAAGCTGGTGGATTTTGTGGAAGCCATGCAAATTGAGGAGACCATAGAGACTATGAATCCCAAGGAAGGTTGTGGATCTTGTGCAGTCCTGTGAAGTACAGGGAGACTATGAATTCTATGAGAATATAGAGGCCTGTGAAACCAATGGAGATGATGTAGCCAGTGGAGGCTGTGAAACCCGTGGAGGCCTGTAGAGACTGTGGAGCCCTGAGGACCCTGTGAAGCCCATGGCACTTCAGCACACATGGGGAGCCTGTGAAG
This sequence comes from Tolypeutes matacus, assembly GCA_026826555.1. Lineage (NCBI taxonomy): Eukaryota > Metazoa > Chordata > Mammalia > Cingulata > Chlamyphoridae > Tolypeutes > Tolypeutes matacus. The sequence continues at coordinate 911,727 of JAKSZT010053828.1, read as the reverse complement.
CCCATGGAGCCCTGTGAGGCCTGTGCAGGCTCATGAAGCCTGTGGAGCCTGGGGGATTTCTGGGGACTTTGAAGCCACTTGAATGACAAGGGGGCTTGGCGGTTGTGGAGCCCTTGGAACATCCATTGCCCCTGGATGCCTTTGGAGTTTCTGCATGCCCATGGAGCCTGTTTAGCCTTTGACACCCTCGGAGACCATGCAGGCTGTGCAGGCCCATGGAGCCTATGGAACATGTGGAGACTGTGGAGCTTGTAGTGACTGTGAAGTCAATGAAACCTGTGGAGCCTGTGCATGCCCATAGGGATTGTGGAGCACTGGCGCACATGGAGCTTGTGCATATCAATATAGATGTGGATCATGTGGAGCCCATGAATGAGTGGAATTCGTTGAGCCCGTGGAGGCTTCTGGAGCCTTTGAAGGACCCTAGAGTCCATTGATACCTCTGGAGCATGTGCTGCCTGTGGAGACAATAGATACCATTGGGGCTGTGGAGGCAGTGTAAGCCTGTAGAGCCGGTAAGGCCTTTGTAGCCTGTAGAGGACCACGAAGCCTGTGGAACCTGTGTAAGCTATTGAGCCTATGCAGACCTGTGGAACCCTTGGTGCCCATGGAGACTGAGGAGCACTGTAGAGACTTTGCAGGCCTGTGGAGGTGATTGAGGCCATGGAGTCCATAAAGTCTGTCAAGACCATTGAGTTCACAAAGCCCATAGAGCCCTTGAAGCTTGTGCAGGCCCAGGATGTTTCTGGAGGCTGTACAGACCTGTGGATCTTGTAGAGCTCATCTACAAGTTGAGCCAATGGAGCCTCTTGGGCCCATGGAGCCTGTTGAGGTGTGGAGCCAAAGGACATTACAGAGAATGTGGAACCTGTTAAGTGCGTGTTGCCCATTGACACCTCTGGACACCATGGAGCCTGTTGAGCCTGTGGAGACTATAGTGCTCATTAATGTCTGTGGAGCCTGTACAGACCTAAGAGCTTGTGGATTCTGTGTAGCCATGAAACCATAAAGTACTGTAGAGCCCATTGAGCCATGGAGTACATGGAGCCCCTGGAGCTCGTTGTGTTTGTGGAAGCCAGAAAGACTGAGGAGCCTATGGAGTCTATGGATACCAAGGAAGACTGTAGAGCATGTACAGTCCTGTGAAGGGTAGGGAGACTGTGAAATATATGAGGATATAGAGGTAGGTGGAGCCCATGGGGCTGATGAAATCATGGAGGCTCTGAAAACCATGGAGGACTATGGAACCTTTTCAAGCCTGAGGACCCTGTGGAGCCCATGTTAACTTTGTGGGCCTGGGGAGCCTGTGATTCCCATGGAGTCCTGTGGAGCCTGTACAAGACTATAGACCCCATAGACCCTATGGCAAATGTGCAGGCCTGAAGAACATGTGGACCCTGTTGAGCCACTGGAGCACATGGAGCCCATGAAACGTATGGAGCCAGTGGAACAAGCACAGACTGTTTACATCATGGAGGATATGGAGCCTGTGCAGACTCATGGTGCTGGCAGAGCCTGTTGAGGCCATGGAGGGTTGTGGATCTCTTGGAGCCAATGAAGGTTATGTAGGCCCATTAAGCCTGTGGAAGCTGAGAGTCTAAAGAAGCTGAGGGTCATGTGGAGGTCTGTGGTGTCTGCAGAGCCCATTTTGGCCCATGGAGCCTATGAGGCCTGTGCACGCTCATGGAGCCTGTGGAGACTGGAGAGACTCTAAAGACTGTTAAGACACATGGATACCTTGGAGGCTTTGGAGGTCATGAAACCAATGGAGCATTCATTGCCACTGGAGTCCTGTGGAGCCTCTGCACGTCCATGGAACCTGTTGAGCCTTTGAAGCACTTGGAGTCCATGCAGCCTGTGTGGGCCCATGGAGCCTGTGGAGAACGTGGAGCCTGTGTCGCCTGTGTATAACCATGGAGTCTGTGGAGCAAATGGAGCCCATGGAGACTGTGGAATCCGTGCAGCACTTGGACACCTGAGGAACCTATGTAGGACCCTAGAGTCCATTGAAAATTTGGAGCCTGAGTTGCCTGTGGAGAAAATAAATTCCATGGAGACTGTGTGGCCTGTAGAGTCTGTGGAGTCAGTGGCGCATATGGATCCTATGCATAGCCATGGAGCCTGCATTGCATGTGGGGCCCATGAGCATTGGAATCCATGGAGACGGTGGATCCTGTGTATACTCATGGAGCCTGGGTAGCATGTGGAGCCCATGGAACCTGTGGATTCTGTGCAAGCTGTGGAGGCCTTTGGAGCATGAGCAGTCCCCTAGAGGTCATTGACACCTGTGTGGCATGTGCTACCTATGGAGACCATGGGTTCCATGGAGACTGTGGAGGCAGTGTAGGCCTGTGGAGCCTGGGAGCATTTGGATACTGTGGAGACCAATGAAGCCTTTGTAATCCATGGAGCTTATTCTGACCTGTGGAGCCCATGAGACCCATGGAGATTGAAGAGGCCTGTGGAACCTGTGAAGGTCTGTGAGGTCAGGAGGCCATGGAGACCATGAAGTCTGTCAAAACAATGGAGTTCACAAAGCCCATGGAGCACTTGAAGTCAGAACAGTCCCAGGGATCATGTGGAAACTGTACAGGCCAGTGGATCCTCTTGAGCTCATCAATCCCATGGGGCCTATGGAGGCTGTTTAGGTATGAAGCCCAAGGACACTACAGAGAATGTGGAGCCTGTTAAGTGCATGTAGTCCATTGACACCTGTGGATCCCATGGAGCCTGTTGAGCCTGTGGAGACTGCAGAGACCATTGAGGCCTGTGGAGCCTATCCAGTTCTTTGGGCATATGGATTCTATGGAGCCATTGGAACTGGTGAAACCCATGGAGTTTTCCAGGACTGTAGAGCCCATGGGGTCTGTTGAGCCTGTGGAGACTGTGGCGCCCATTGAAGCCTGTGGATCTTGTACAGGCCTTAGAGCCTGTGGATTCTGTGGAGCCGATTGAGCTGGTGGAGCACATGAAACACGTGGAACCCATAGAGCCCATGCAGTTGGGAATGCTGTGTAGGACAGTGGAACCTATGCAACCTAGGAAGCACATGGAGTCCGTGGATATGGTGGAGTTTGTAGAAGCCATGGAGCCTGAGTCAACCATGGTGACTATGGAGCCCAAGGAGTCTTGTGGAGTTGGTGCAGTCCCATGAAGAACAGGAAGACTGTGAAGTCTGTGAGAATATAGTGGCCTGTGGAACCCTTTGAGCTGATGGAGCCCCTGGAGGCTGTGAAACCCGTGGAGGCCTGTGGAGTCTATGAAGGCCTGAGAAAACTGTGGAACCCATGGTACCTTTGCAGGTCTAGGGAGCCTGTGGAGCTCATGGAGTCTTGTGGCACCTATGACTGCCTATGGAGCCTGTTGAGGCTTTGAAGCCCTTGGAGACCATGCAGCCTGTGTAGGCCCTTGGATCCTGTGGTGCACATGGAACCTATGGAACTTGTACAGACTCTGGAGTCCGTGGAGCCTGTGTAGCCTCCGCATAGCCATGGAGCCTGTGGACCAGGTTTAGCCCATGGAGACTGTGGAGTCCATGGAGCCTATGGAGCCTGTTCATACCCATGCAGCCTGTGGAGCACGTGGAGACCTTGGAGCACATGGAGCTCATGGATGCTGTGTATGCAAGTGGTTCCTCTACAAAATGTGAATCCCATGGATTCCTTGTAAATGGTCAAGTTTGTGGAAGCCATGGATACCGGGGAGCCCATGGTGCCTAGGGAGCCTAAGGAGGCCTGTGGACCCTGTGCAGTCAAGGAAATACAGGGAGACTGTGAAATCTTTGAGAATATAGAGCACTGTGAAATTCATGGAGCTGATGGAGCACAAGGAGGCTTTGAAACACATGGAGGACTCTGGAACCTGTGCAGGCTTGAGGACAATGTGGAGACCATGGTACCTCTGCACGTCTGGTGAGCCTGTGGAGCCCATGGAGATCTATGGAGCCTGTATCTGCCTATGGAGACTGTTGAGCCTTTAAAGCCATTGGAGACCATGCAACCTTTGCAGGTCCTTGGAACCTGTGGAGCACATGGAAACTATGGACCCTGTAGAGCCTGTGGAGCCCCTGGAGTCTGTGGAGCCTGTGCATAGCCATGGAGCATTTGGAGCATGTTTAGCCTATGGAGACTGTGAAGTCCTAGGAGCTTGTGGAGCCTGTGCATACCCATGGAGCCTGTGGAAAACATTGGGCCCATGGAACCTGTGGAGTCTGTCGAGCCTGTGGAGAAACTACATACCCATGGAGCCTTTCTTGCATGTGGTTCCCATAGAGTCTGTGTAGTCTGTGTTGACTGTGGAGATTGTGCATGACTATGGAGCCTATAGAGGACGTGGAGCCCTTGGAGCCTGTGGAAACCTTGCAGCCCATTGAGTCCTTTTGAGCCAATGCAGGCCCCTGGAGTCCATTGACAACTGTGGAGCATGTGCTGCCTGTGGAGACCTAGATTCCATGGAGCTTGTGAAGGCTGATGAAGCCTGTGGGATTTTTGTAACCGATGGGGCATATGCAGACCTCAGGAACCCATGGGGCCCATGGAGAAGTAGAGGCCTGTGGAGCCAGTTCAGGTCTGTGGAGTTGGTTGAGTCCAAAGAGCCAATGCAGTCTGTCAAAACCATGAATTCAAAAAGCCCGTGGAGCCCTTGAAGTCCAGGGAGCTTGTGGGGCCTGTACAAGCCTGTGGATCCTGTGGAGCACGTCAAGCCAATGGGGCCCATGGAGACTGTTGAGGTATGGAGCCCAAAACACTACAGAGAATATGGAGCCTATTAAGTGCATGTAGCCCATTGCCACATGTGGAGCCCATGGAGCCTTTTGAGCCTGTGGAGACTGTGGTGCACATTGAGGCCTGTGTAGCCTGTACAGGCCTAAGACCATGTGGATTCCATGGAACCACTTGAGCTAGTGGAGCCCATGGAGCAAGTGGAGCCCATATAGCCCATGGAGCTTGGGAATGCTATGTAGTTCAGTGGAACCTGTGCAACTTAGTAAGCACATGGAGTCTGTGGAGATGGTGTAGTTTGTGGAAGCCATGGAGCCCAAGTCACCCGTGAAGACTATGGAGCCCAAGGAGGCCTGTGGAGTTGATGCAGGCCCATGAAGGACAGGGGGACTGTGAAGTCTGTGAGAATATAGAGGCCTGTGGAACCCTTTGAGCTGATGGAGACCCTGGAGGCTGTGATATCTGTGGAAGCCTGTAGAAACTGTGTAGGCCTGGGAAAACTGTGGACCCCATGATACCTCTGCAGGTCTAGGGAGCCTGTGGAACTCATTGAGTCTTGTGGCACTTGTGCCTGCCCATCGAGCCTGTAGGGGCTTTTTAGCCCTTGGAGACCATGTAGCCTGTGTAGGCCCTTGGATCCTGTGGAGCACATGGAGCCTATGGAATCTGTAAGGGCTGTGGAGTATGTGGAGCCTTTGGAACCTGTGCATAGCCATGGAGCCTGTGGAGCAGGTTTAGCCCATGGAGGCTGTCGAGTCCATGGAGCATATGGGACCTGTTCATACCCATGGAACCTTATGAGCACGTGGAGCCCATGGAGACCATGAAGTCAATGGAGATCAGGGATTCCATGGAGTCTTGTTTATCTGTGGACCCCATGGAGCCTGTGAATCCAGTTGAGGCCTGTGGAGACTGTGGAGCTCATGGAGCCCACTGGGCCATGGAGTCCTTTTAAAGTATGGAACTGAGGATACCACAGAGAATGTGGAGCCAATAGAGAGCATGTAGCCCATGGATGCCTATGGAGCCCATGGACCCTGTAGTGTCCATGGAGCCCGTGGAGGACTGTGGAGCCTATGCAGACCCATGGAGGAAATTGACATCTGTGGAGCATGTGCTTCCTGTGGAGACCATAGGAAAGATGGTGCCTGTAGAGGTTGTGGAGGCCAGTGTAACTTGTGCACCCCTTGGAGCCTGGGGAGGCCAATGAATCCTGTGAAGCCGGTGTAACCCATGTAGCATAGGCAGAGATCAGGAGCCTGTAAAGCAAGAGAGACTGTAGAGGCCTGTGGAGTTTATGTAGTCCTGTGCAGGTGGTAGAGTCCAGAGAGACCAGGAAGTCTCTGTAGACTGTGGCATTCACAAAGCCCATGGGGACTGTGGAGCCTATGCAGGCCCAGGGAGCTGTAAATCCATGCAAGAACAGAGTTACCAATAAATGAGTATACTTCTTAGTTTTGAAAACTGAAGAAACAACTGCATTGACATAGCACTAGGTAAAACCAGTGTATTGACATTGAATGTGCATGAAAACAAGTGCAGAGCTGCCAAACAAATTAGCATCTTTCTTACTTTTCTAACATGATGGACCTCCTGCATTAACAGTGAGTTAGGTGAAACCAGGGACTTGAAGTTAATTGTAAGTGAAAAATGTGCAAAGAAGCCAATGAAAGATGTTACTTTATTGGTAGTCTAAACTGAAGAACCGCCTGTATTCACCAAGCTTTAGGGAAAAGCAGTGCTTTGAGGTTGATTGTAAGTGAAAACATGTGCATAGCAGAAAAAAATATTAGAAACTTACTTAGATTTCACAAGTGCAGGAACTGCAGCATTTCCATGGACAAATCAGTGTTTTCACTTTGGTTGTAAGTGAAAAGAAATGCATAGTAGCCAAAAAAGAAGTATCCTATTTACTTTGCAAAGTGAAGAACCTCTGCATTGGCAGAACATTAGGTAAAAGAAAGGTATTGACATTGTGAGTGAAAACAAGTGCGTAGTAGCCAGGGAATCAAGTTATCTTACTTACCAATGAAAGATGAAATACCTCCTCCATTCATACAGGTTTAGGTGCAGCCAGTGTTTTGAAATTGATTGTAAGTTACAACACATGCATAGCAGCAAAAGAATCTAAAATCTTACTTAGATTTCGAAAGTGAAGAAATGACAGCATTGGCATAGAAAAAGCAGGGTTTTGACATTGGTTGTAAGAGAGAACACGTGCAAAGCAGTCAATGAAACAAGTTTCTTGATTTGTTCTCTAAACCAAAGAACCGACTGCATTCACCATGCATTAGGGAAAACAGTGCTTTGCAGTTCATTGTAAGTGAAAATGCATGCATAGAATTGAAAGAAACTAGAATCTTCCTTACATTTCAAAGTGAAGAAACTGCTACCTTGGAATAGAAAAAGCAGTGTTTTGACTTTGGTTGTATGTGAAAACTATTGCATACCAGCCAAGGAAATAAATATCTTATTTACTTTATAAAACTTAAGAACTTCATGAGTGAAAGCAATTGCCTAGCAGCCATGGAAACAATTGTCTTACTTATTTTTCAAAGTTGAAGTACCTCGTGAATTCACAGTGTGTTAGGTAAAACCAGTGATTGTAAGATGATTGTAAGTGAAAACACATGCATAGCAGCAAATAAAAAACAAACCTTACATATATTTCAAAAGTGAAAAAGCTGCTAATTTTGCATAGAATTAGGTAAAAGCGTGGTTTTGACATTGGTTGTAAGAGAAAACAAGGGCATAGCAGCCAAGGAAAAAAATATCTTTCTTACTTTAAAAACGTGAAGAACGTTTTTAAACGTTTTAAACTCTGGATTCCCAGAGTTTATGTTAAAATAAGGATTTTGAAATTGATTGTAAATCTAAAGAAGTGTATGAAATGAGTATCCTCCTTAGATATGAAAAATGAAGAAACCACTAAATTAGCATAGCATTAGGTAAAAGCTGTTTTGTGATTGCTTGTGAGTGTATGCAAGTGGATAGCAGCCAAAAAAAATCTTACTTACCATTCAAACTTGAGGTGCCTCCTGCATTTACAAAGTGTTATGTGAAAGCAGTGACTTGAAGTTCATTGTAAGTGAAAACACGTGCAAAGGAGCCAATGAAACAAGTTTCTTTATTTGTTTTCCTAATTGAAAAACAGACAGCATTCAGAGAGTGTTAGGGAAAAGCAGGACTTTGATGATGATTGTAAGTGAAATCACGTGCAAAGCTGCAAAAGAAACCAGAATCCTCCCTAGATTTCAAAAGTGAAGAAACTGCTGTTTTGACATTGGTTGCATGTGCAAACAAGTGCAAAGCAGCCACATGAAGAAATATCTTATTTACTTTACAAAAGTAAAGAACCTTTGCATTGGTAAAGCATTTGGTAAGTGCAGGGTTTGACATGGTGAGTCAAAGTAACTGCATAACAGCTAATGAAACATTTATCTTCCTTGCTTTTCAAACATGAAGTACCTCCTTCATTCACAGAGTGTTAGGTAAAACCATCGGTTTCAAGGTGATTGTTAGAGAAAACACATGCAGAGCAACAAATGAAACACAAATCTTACTTAGATTACAAAAGTCAAGAAACTACTGGATTGGCATAGCATTTGGTAAAAGTGGTGTTTTCCCATAGGTTGTAAGTGAAAACACTTACAGGTGAGGAAACAAGTGTCTTTGCTACATTACAAACACGTAGAACCACCTGGATTCACAGAGCTTTTTGTTAAAACCAGGATTTTGAAGTTGATTGTAACTCCAAGCAAGGGCATAGCTGCCAATGAAATGATTATCCTGCTTAGATCTAAAACTGAAAAATCCACTTCATTGGCATAGCATAACAAAAAAGCACTGTTCTGACATTGATTGTGAGTGAAAGCAGGTGCATAACAGCCAAAAAAAAAATCTTACCTATCTTTCAAACTTGAAGTATCTCCTGCATTCATAGAGAGTTAGGTGAAACCAGTGTTTTGAAGTTGAATGCTAGTGAAAACATGTGCAAAAGAGCAATGAAACTAGTTTCCTAATGGGTTCTCTAAATTGAAGAACCGACTTCAATCACAGAATGTTAGGAAGAAGCAGTGCTTTGAAATTTATTATAAATGAAAACACGAGAATATTAGCAAAAGAAACTAGAATCTTTCTTAAGTTTCAAATGTAAAGAAGCTGCAGCATTGGCAAAGTAAAAGCAGTGCTTTGACATTGGTTGTAAAGAAAACAAGGGCATAAGAACTAAGGAAATAAGTATCTTTTTTACTTTACAAAGGGGAAGAACCTCTGCATTAGCAGAGCATTAGGTAAAAGCAGGGTTTTTACTTCGTGAGTGAAAGGAAGTGCATTGCAGCCAAGGCAACAAGTATCTTACTTTCCTTTCAAAGATGAAGGTTCTCCTGCATTCACAGAGTGTTAGGTAACACCAGGGTTCTGAAGGTGATTGTAAATGAAAACACATGCAGAGCACAAATGAAACACAGCTAGTACTTAGATTTCAAAAGATAAAAAACTACTGCATTGGCATAACTTTAGGTAAATGCCATATTGTGACATTGACTTTAATTGAAAACATGGGCATAGCAGCCAAGGAAATGAGTATTTTTCGTACTTTACAAACGTGAAGAAGCTCCAGGATTTGAAGAGTTTTCGGTTAAAACCAGAATTTTGAAGTTGATTATAACTCCAAGAAGTGCATAGGTGCCAATGAAATGAGTATCCTGCTTAGTTTTGAAAACTGAAGTAACCACTGCAGTGTCATTCCATTAGGTAAAAGCAATGTTTTGACATTGATTGTGAGTGAAAGCAAGTGCATAGCAGCTAAACTAACAAGTAACTTACTTAACGTTCAAACTTGAAGTACCTTCTGCATTCACAGACAGGTGAAACCAGTGCTTTGAAGTTTATTTTAAGTGAAAACTGGTGCAAAGCTTCCAATCAAATAAGTTTCTATACTGTTTCTCTAAACTGAAGAACTGACTGCATTCACCAACCTTTAGGGAAAAGCAGTGCTTTGGAGTTGATTGTAAGAGTAAATACGTGCTTACCGACAAAAGAAATGAGAAACTAACTTAGATTTCAAAAGTGAAGAAACTATCACATATGCATAGTGTTAGGTAAAATTAGTGTTTTGAAAGTGGTTGTAAGTGTAAACAAGGGTATAACAGCCAAGAAAAGAAGTATCTTATTTACTTTACAAAAGTGAAGAACATCTGCATTGGCAGAGCATTAGATAAAAGCAGAGATTTTTCATTGTAAGTGATAGCAAGTGCATAGCAGACAGGGAAACAAGTATCTTACTTATCTTTCAAAGATGAAATACCTCCTGCATTCACAGAGAGTTACGTAAAACCAGTGTTTTGAAGGTGATTGTAAGCGAAAACACACGTATAGCAGCAAATGAAACACAAATTTTACTTAGATTTCTAAAGAGAAGGAACTACAGCATTGGCATAGCATTATGTAAAAGCAGTGTTTTGACATTGTTTATTAGTGAAAACAAGGGTATAGCAGCCTAGGATAGAAACATCTTATTTAATTTACAAATGTGTAGAACCTTGGCATTGACAGAACATTAAGTAAAAGAAGGGTTTTGACATTGTTATTGAGAAACAGTGCATAGCAGCAAGAGAAACAATTATCTTTCATACTTTACAGACGTGAAGAACCTCCTGGATCAACAGAATGTAAGTTAAAAACAGGATTTTGAAGGTGATTGTAACTCCAAAAAGTGCATTCCTGCCAATGAAATGTGTGTCTTATTAATTCTGAAAGCTGAAGAAATAACTGCATTGGAATAGCATTAACTAAAAGCAGTGTTTTGACATTGAGGGTGCATGAAAGCAAGTGCATAGGAGCCAAAGACAGAGATAGCCTACTTACATTTCAAAATTGAATTTCCTCCTGTATTCACATAGAGTTGGTGAAACCAGTGTCTTGAAGTGGATTTTAAGTAAAAACACATGCAAAGCATCCAAGGAAACAATTCTCTTTATTGGTTCTACAAACTGAAGGCCCAGCTGATTTCACTGAGTATTAAGGAAAATCCCTTAGTACTCTAAGGAAAATATCTTAGTACTCTGGAGTCCATGGAACATGTGGAGGCCTGTGGAGCCCATGGAGCCCATGGCACCTGTGTAGACCTGTGGACACTATGTCGGCCACTGTAGTTTGTGTAGAATTTTGAACCCAGGTAGTCTGTGGCACTTGTGCAGGCTTGTAGATGCAATGGAACCCATGGAGCTTGTGCAGGACTGGTTAGATTGTGGAGACTATGGAACTTGTTGAGCCCAAGAAGGCTGGTTGCAGCTGTGGAGCCTGTGGAGCCTGTGCAGCACCTTGGAATATGTCGAGCCTGAGGACACTATGAGGCCTGTGGAGCCTGTGCAGCACCTTGGAATATGTCGAGCCTGAGGACACTATGAGGCCTGTGGAGCCAAAGCAGCCTGTGTCCTCTGTTCAGACCATGGAGCCCATGGAGCCCTTGGATCTTGTGGATGCATTGGAGCCTGTGGAGCCTGTGGAACCCGTGGACATCTATATAGCTTGTGGAACACATAATTTTTGTGAAGACCATGAAGCCTGTGTAGCCTCTTCAGGCCAGTGGAATCTGTGGAGACTGTGGGGCCCATGGAGTGTATGGAGCCTGTTCAGACCCATGCAGCCTTTGGAGTCATGGGGCACCTGGAATTAATGGATGTAAGTGGAGATCATGGAGCAGATGGTCCAGTAAACCTGTTGAATTCTATGTAGCCAATAGAAACCATAGAGTCTGAGCAGTACATAGGGCATGTGGATCCCATGGAGGCACGTGGAGCCTGTAGAGCCCTTGGAGCCCATGGAGAATATGCATGCCTGTGGAGCCTGTGGAACTAATGAAGCCCATGGATGCTTGTAGAGCTGGTGCATGCCTTTGGATCCTTTGGAGCTTGTGGAACCCGTGGAAGCCTGTTGAAACATTGGAGCCCGTCAAAGCTTGTTGAGCCTGTGCAACATGTGGAGCCTGTTCAGGCTGTGAAGTTGAAGGAGTCCATAAATGCCATGGAGGCTGTGGAATCTGTGGAGACCATGAAGCCTGTGGAACCCTTGGAAACTGTGTAAACTGTGGAATTCTTGGAGCCTGTGGAGCTTGTGGAGCTTGTGGAAGACTGCAGAGTTCTGCAGGTCCATGGACACTATGGTGCCAATGGAACCTGTTGAGACTTTGGAATACTTGGAGGAATCTGGAACCTGTGCAGGCCCATTTAACCTGTGGTGATTGTAGATACTTTGGCGCTTGTGGAGCCCATTGAGTCAGTGGAGCATGATGAGCCTTTGCAGACCAATGGAGCCTGAGGATTATGTGGAGTCCCTGGAGACTATGTAACCCAAGGTGATCAAGGATTCAATGGAGACCTAGGTATCTGTGGAGCCCTGGAGCCTGTGAAGACATTTGGGGCCTATGGTTCCTGTGGATCACATGGAGCCAATGGTGTCCCTGGAGCCTATTGAGGTATGGAGATTGAGGAGATTGCAGAGACTATGGAGCCAATGGAACATATGTACCCAATGAATGCCTGTGGAGCCCGTGGAGCCTGTAGAGTTCTTGGAGTCTGTGGAGGTCTGCGGAGCCTATGAAGGGCCCTGGAGGCCTGTTACACCTGTGCAGCATGTGCTGCCTATGGAGACCATAGAGCGCATGTAACCTCTAGATGCCTTTGGAACCTGTGCCATCCTGTGGAGCTGTTTGAGTGTATGGAGACCATGAAGTCCATGGAGACCTTGGAGTTCACAAAGCTTGTGGATCCCATGGAGCCTTTGCAGACCCAGGGTGCCTGTGGATCCTGTGAAGCTGGTCGAGCCCATTTGGCTCATAGAGACTTCTGAGGTAAGGAGCCCAAGGACTCTTCAGAGAATGTGAAGCCTGTGGTGTGCATGTAGCCCATGGACCCCTGTGGAGCCCATGGAGTCTTTAGAGCCTGTGGAGACTGTGGCAACAGGTGAGGACTGTGGACCCTGTACAAGGTCAAGAAGCCTGTGGAGCTGAGGGAGCTGGTGGAGCCCATGAAGTCATAGAAAATTGTGAGGCCCAGGGTCCAACTTGAGCCCATGGAACCCATGGAGATTGTGGATGCTGTGCAGGCCCATGGAAACTGTGTACACTCTGAAGCCAATGGAGTCCATGGAGCTGATGGAACTTGGGTAAGCCATGGAGACTGAGGAGCTCATGTAGACTATGGAGATCAAGAAGGCCTGTGGAGCCTGTTCAGGTCTGTGAAGGACAGGGAGACTTTGAAGTCTGTGAGAATGTAGAGGGCTATGGAACCCACGCAGCTGATGGATCCCATGAAGGCTGTGAAACCTATGGAAGCCTGTGTAGGCCTCAGGACCTTGTGGATCCCATGTTGATTCTGCAGGCCTGGGGAGCCTGTGGAGCACATAGAGGGCTCTGTATCCTGTGCAGGGCTATAGACCCCATGAAGTCCATGGCACATTTGCAGGCCTGTGGAACATTTGGAGCCTGTGGTGCCACTGGGCTTCATGGACCCCATGGAACCCATGGAGGCTGTGGAGCCTACACAACCTGTATATGTCATGGAGGCATGGAGCCTGTGAAGGCTCATGGTACCACAATGTCTGTTGAGCTCATGGAGGAATTTGTGCCCTTGGAGCCCAGGTGCGATATGCTGGCCCATGGAAACTTCGGAGGCTGAGGAAGCTGAGAAGACAGAGGATCTTGTGGAGGCCTGTGGAATCTGTGGAGCCCATTTTAGGCCATGTAGTCTGTATTAGTCAGCCAAAGGGGTGCTAATGTGAAATTCTAAAAATGGGTAAGGTATTTATTTGGGGTAGAAGTCTACAGATACCAAGCCATAAAGCGTTAACTTTCTTCTCTCAGCACAGTCCATTGCCACGTGTTAGAGCAAGACAGTTGCTGGCGTTTGCCAGGGCTCAGGATTCTGGGGTTCCTCTCTTCCCAGGGCTATGTTTCTCTCCGGGCTTAGCTCTTGTTTCCTCCACAAGGTTAGCTGTAGACAATCAGGCGAACAGCTTGTTTCTCATCTCCTGAGGCCTTCTTTCCAACATCAAAACTGCTTTTCAAAAGACTGCTTCTCAAAAGACTGCTTCTACTATCCTTTGCCTTGCCTTTTATATTCGATTCCCCACCCACCAAGAGGTGGGGCTCAACACCTTAATCCTAAACTAATCATGCCCAGATTAACAGATCAGTTTACAAACATGATCCAAATAGATTTTTGGAATTAATAATTGCATCAAATACCCCAACAGTCACATTCCACTCTCTGAATTCCAAAAATACATTACAATATTAAAAAAAAATAAATCAGTAACAATCCAAGTACAAAATCATATCATAATCAGTTTAAAGAAATACAGTTCTTCTTGAGGCAAAGTCCCATCTGCTATTGACCTTTGAAACTTACAAAACCATTTAACTGCTTCCAATACACAAATGGAAAGACAAAGGATAAATATTTTCAATATCATAAGAAGAAATTGGAATGTTAAACATGAGTCATGGATCCTCTACTGTTCAGTAAACCTGCAGGGCATCCTCCATTGGATTTCAAAGTCTGAGAGTCATTCTTAAGATGATGGGTTCTTCACCTTGCGGCCACATGGGAACCCACCCTTTCCACAGGCTTGCCCAAAGGTCATTTTCTTGGTTTCACCCTCATCAAGCATCTGGGTGTCGACCAAGCTCCAGACCTCACCCTCCAAGAGTGTTGAGGTGATTGCCACACCTTACCCAATCTTTGGGTTAGAGTCTTAGCCCTTCTAGTACAGTGAGGTGAAGACAACATTCCTCCTAACATTTGGCATACAGGCTTAACCCTCTCAGAGCTACGAGTTGACCACCTGGCCTTCCCTAATCTTTGGCATACAGGATCAACCCTCTCTTAGTAATGGGTTGTCCACCTGGCCTTCCCTAATCCATGGGGTACAGGTACACCCCTCTCAGACCAATGGTGTGTTGACCTTAACCGCCCTAATCTTTGAGGAATGTGCTCCAACCTCTCTGCACCCTGAGGTGGCAAAACTCTTCCTGAACATCGGGTGGGGTCATCCACCCTCTTCAACTGCAGGGGCAAACCCACCCTCTATGTACACATGGATGGGACTCCTCTCTTGGCCCAAGGAGATGTCTTACGTCCAAAACTCTGCTTCCACGGTTTTCTTCTTAAAACTTATTCTCCTTCAATCTCTCCTTTCCATGTCCTTTTTTGTCCAAGCTGACAGTGGTTTTGTTCATACAGCTCTCTCAAAAACTTTGTTGGTTTAGCATGCAGGAAGAAGCAGTGGTCCAAGCCATCAGACAGTAAGACTTTCCACAAGTCTTTCCTAGATAACTGCATCTTCAATTCTGAGTTACGAGTTCCAAGTTTAGTAAAGTCTTCAAATAGAGCATTTTCATCTGGGAATTTGATTTCCACAAACTTGGAAGTTCCAGAATCAGTTTCTGTTTTCTTTGTGCCCAAAAGTTCAGTCCTTAGTGTATTTCTCTCATCTAGTATTTTGCTATAAGCTGCAAGGAGAAGCCAAGCCACATTCTCTGAGTTTACCTTGGAAAGTTCTTTAGCTAAATGCTCTAGTTCACCATTTTTAAATTCTGTCTTCCATATAACACCAGGAGTTAATCTTGTTAAGTTCTCTGCAATTTTAAAACATGGATCGCCTTTCCTCCAGTTTCCAATAAAAGTTTCATCATTTACTAATAAGTCATCATAGAAAGTCTCTTTAGCGTCCATATTACTATCAACAGTCTCTTCAAAGTGGTCTAGGCCTTTTCCATCAAGCATTTCACAATTCCTCCAAAAAATACCCCTTACCCATTTATAAAACTGTTCCAACATTTTTGTAATTACAAAAGCAGTTCCCCACTCCTCGGTATCAAATTCTGTATTAGTCAGCCAAAGGGGTGTTAATGTGAAATACCAAAAATAGGTTGGTCTTTATAAAGGGTATTTATTTGGGGTAGAAGTCTACAGATAGCAAGTCATAAAGCGTTAAGTTTTTTCTCTCACCACAGTCCATTGCCACGTGTTAGAGCAAGACAGTTGTTGGCATTTGCCAGGGCTCAGGCTTCTGGGGTTCCTCTCTTCCCGGGGCTGCATTTCTCTCCGGGCTTAGGTCCTGTTTCCTCCACAAGGTCAGCTGTAAACGATCAGGTGAACAGCTTGCTTCTCTTCTGGGGCTTTATTTCCAACCTCAAAACTGCTTCTCAAAAGACTGCTGCTCCAACTGTCCTTTGCCTTGCTTTTTATATTCAATTCTCCACCCACCAAGGGGTGGGGCTCAATGCCCTAATCCTAACCTAATCATGCTCAGATTAACAGATCAGTTTACAAGCATGATCCAGTTAGATTTTTGGAATTCATAATTGCATCAAATTCCCCTATGGTCACAGAGTCTGTGGGGCCGTTTCAGCCTCATGGAGCCTGTGGAGAATTGGGAGACTGTGGAGCCTGTGCAGGCACATAGAAGCAATGGAGGCCTTGGACGTCATGGAGTCTATGTACCATGTATTGTACATGGAGAGCTGTGGAGTCTCTGCAGGACTATGGATCTGTAACTCCAAGCAAGGGCATAGCTGCCAATGAAATGAATATACTGCGTACTTCTGAAAACTGAAGAAATCAATGCATTGGTTTTGCATAAGATAAAAGCAGTATATTAATATTGATTGTGAGTGAAGGCATGTGCAGAGCATACCAACAAACTAGCATATTTCGTACTTTTCATACTTGAAGTACCTCCTGCATTCACAGACAGTTAGGTGAAATCAGTGTCTTGAAATTGATTCAAAGTTAATACACGTGCAAAGCAGCCAATGAAGCAAGTCTATTTATTGGCTCTCTAAACAGATTGACAATTGCATTCACTGAGCATTAGGGAAAAGCAGTGCTTTGAAGTTGATTGTAAGTGAAAACATGTGCATAGCATCAAAAAACCTAGAATATTATATACATTTCTAAAGTAAAGAAACTGCAACATAGGCATAGAAAAGGCAGTGCTTTGACATTGGTTGTAAATGAAAATAAATGCTTAGCAGCTAAGAAAGAAGAATCTTATTTACTTTATAAAAGTGAAGAACCTCTGCATTGGCAGAGTGTTAAGTGAAAGAAGGGTTTTGACATTGTGAGTGAAAGGAAGTGCATAGTAGTCAGTGAAACAAGTATCTTCCTTCCCTATAAAAGATGAAGTACCTCCTGCATTCACAGAGTTTTAGGTAAAACCAGTATTTTGGAGGCGAATGTAAGTGAAAACAAATGCATAGCAGCAAATGAAACACAAATCCAAATGAGATTTCAAAAGTGAAGAACCTAATGCATTGGCATAGCATCAGGTAAAAGCAATGTTTTGACATTGGTTGTTAGTGAAAACAAGGACAGAGCATCCAAGGAAACAAGTATCTTTCTTACATTAAAAACGTGAGTGTTAGGTAAAACCAGTGTTTTGAAAGTGATTTTAAGCGAAAATAGATGAATAGCAGCAAATGAAACTCAAAACTTATTTAGATTTCAAAAGTGAAGAAACTACTGCATTGGCATAGCATTAAGTAAAAGCGGTGTTTGGGCATTGGTGGTAAGTGAACACAAGGTCATAGCAGCCAACAAAACTAGTATGTTTATTACATTACAAATGTAAAGAACTTCCTGAATTCACAGAGATTTAGGTTAAAACCAGGATTTTGAAGTTGATTGTAACTCCAAGAATAGCAAAGCTGCCAATAAAACGAGTATCCTACTTATGTTTGAAAAATGAAGAAACCACTGCATTGCCACAGCATTAGGTAAAAGCAGTGTTTTAATGTTGAATGTGAGTGAAAGTAAGTGAAAAGCAGACAAACTACGTAGTATATTACTTCTTGTCTTTCCAACTAGAAGTACTTCATGCATTCACCAAGCATTAGTTAAAGGCAGTGCTTTGAAATTGATTGTGACAACACATGCATAGCAAGAAAAGAAACTAAAATCTTACTTAGATTTCAAAAGTGAAGAATTGCCACATTGGCATAGAAAAAGTAGTGTTTTGACATTGGTTGTAAGTAAAAACACATGCAAAGCAGCCAATGAAACAAGTTTGTTTTTGATTCTCTAAACTTAAGAACCGACTACATTCACTGAGCATTAGGGAAAAAGAGTGCTTTGAAGATCATTGTAAGTGAAACCTCATGCATACAAGCAAAAGAAACTATAATCTCCCTTAGATTGCGAAGTGAAGGCACTGCTGCATTGACATAGGAAAAGCAGTGTTTTGACATTGGCTGATTGTGAAAACAAGTGTATACCAGAAAAGGAAAGAAATATCTTATACTTTAGAAAAGTGAAGAAATTCTGCATTTACAGAGCATTAGGTAAAAGACGGTTTTTGACATTGTGAGTGAACTCAATTGCATAACAACCAGGGAAATGAGTATCTTAATTACCTTTCTAAGATGAAGTATCTCCTGCATTCACAGAGTGTTAGGTAAAACCAGTAATTTGAAGGTGATTGTAAGTCAAAACCCATGCATAGCAGCAAATTAATCACAAATATAACTTATATTTCAAAAGTGAAAATATTACTAATTGCCATAGCATTAGATAAAAGCATCATTTTGCCTTTGGTTGTAAGTGACAAAAAGGGCCTAACAGCCACGGAAACAAATATCTTGCTTACTTTACAAAAGTGAATAACCTCCTGGATTCACAAAATTTTCAGTTAAAACCAGGATGTGAAGTTGATTGTAACTCCAAGCAAGTGTGTAGATGCCAATGAAATGAGTATCCTACTTAGTTTTGAAATCTGAAGAAACCACTGCATTGGCATAGTATTCTGTAAAAGCAGTGTTTTTACACTGATTGTGAGTGAAAGGAAGTGCATAGCAGCCAAAAAAAATCTTACCTCCCTTTCAAACTTGAAGTACCTTCTGCATTCACAGAGTTAGGAGAAACCAGAGTGTTGAAGTACATTGTAAGTGAAAACACATACAAAGGAACAATGAAACAAGTTTCTTTATTGGTTCCCTAAACACAAAAAACAAGAGCTTTCATTGAATGATACGGAAAGGCTCTGCTTTATGATGATTGTAAGTGAGAACACGTGCATAGCTGAAAAAGAAACTGGAATCCTCCTTAGATTTCAAAAGTGAATAAACTGCTGCATTGGTAAAGGAAAAGAAATGTTTTGACATTGGTTGTATGTGAAAACAAGTGCAAATCAGCCATCTAAAGAAGTATATTATTTACTTTACAAAAGTGAAAAACCTATGCATTGGTGGAGCATTTGGTAAAAGCAGGGCTTGACATTGTGAGTGAAAGTATTTGCATTGCACCCAAAGTAACAAGTATCTTCCTTACCTTTCAAACATGAAGTACCTACTGCATTCACAGAGTGTTAGGTAAAACCAGGGGTTTGAAGGTGATTATTAGTGAAATCACATGCATAGCAGCAAATGAAATACAAAACTTACTTAGATTTAAAAAGCGATGAAACTACTGTATTGGCATAGCGTTATGTAAAAGCATAATTTTGACTTTGTTTGTAAGTGAAATCAAGGGCATAGCAGCCAAGGAATCAAGTACCTTTCTTACATTACAAATGTAAAGAACCTCCTGGCTTCACAGAACTTCATGTTAAAACCAGGATTTTGAACTTGATTGTAACTCCAAACAAGGGCATAACTCCCAATGAAATGAATATCCTGCTTAGTTTTGAAACCTGAAAAACCACTGCATTGGCATAACATTAGGTAAAAGCATTGTTTTGACATTGATTTTGAAGGAAAGCAAGTGCATAGTAGCCAATCAACAAGTATATTTCTTTCCTTTCAAACTGGATGTACCTCCTGCATTCATAGAAGATTAGGTGAACCCAGTGTCTTGAAGTTGATTGTAAGTGAAACAAGTTCAAAGCACGCAATGAAAGAAGTTACTTTATTGGTCCTCTAAACTGAAGAGCTGACTGCTTTCACTGAGCATTAGGGAAAAGCCGTGATTTGTAGTTGATTGTAAGTGAAAATATGTGAATAGCAGCAAAGGAAACAAGAAACTTGCTTAGATTTCAAAAGTGAAGTAATCAGCATTGACATACAGAATGCAATGTAAGAAAACAAATGCATAGCAGGGAAGGAAACTATCTTATATATTTTACAATAGTGAAGAACCTCTGCTTTGGCAGAGCATTATATAAAAGCAGGATTTTGACAATGTGAGTGAAGCAAGAGCATAACACCAGGGAGTCAAGGACCTTACTTACCTTTCAAAGATGAAGTACCATGTGAATTCCCACTATGTTAGGTAAAACCAGTGTTTTGAATGTGATCACAAGTGAAAACACATGCATAGTCTGAAATGAAACACAAATCTTATTTTCATTTCAAAAGTGAAGAAACTACTGCATTGGCAAACCACTAGGTAAAAGCGGTGTTTTGGCAGTGGTTGTAAGTTAAAACAATGGCATAGCAGCATAGGAAAGAAATATCTCATTTACTTTACAAAATTGAAGGACCTCTGCATTGGCAGGGCATCGGGTAAAAGAAGGGTTTTGACGTTGTGAGTTACAGCAAATTCATAGCAGCCAGGGAAACAATTATCTTTCATACTTTACAAACATGAAGAACCTCCTGGATCAGCAGAGATGTACGTTAAAACCAGGATTTTGAAGCTGATTGTAACTCCAAATATTGCATAGCTGCCAATGAAATGAGTATTCTATTAGTTTTGAAAATTGAAGAAACAACTGCATTGGAATAGCATTAGGTAAAAGCAGTGCTTTTGCATTGATTGTGAGTGAAAGTAAGTACATAGCAGCCAAATAAACAAGCATATTTCTTTCCTTTCAAACTTGAAGTACCTCCTGCATTCACATAGATTTAGGTGAAACCATTGTCTTGAAGTTGATTTTAAGTGAAAACACTTTCAAAGAAGCCAATGAAACAAGTCCCTTTATTGGTTATCTAAACTGATGATCCAATAGCCTTCACTGGGAATTAGTGAAAAAAGATTGGAACCATTGTATACTGTGGAGTCCATGGAACCTGTGAGCTTGTGGAGCCTGTGGAAGCCTGCGGAGGCTCTGCAGGTTCTTGGAGCTTGAAACTTTGGAATGCATGGAGGCCTGTGGAGCCTGTGTAGGCCCATTTAACCTGTGGAAACTGTGGAGTCTGTGGAGCCTGGGGAGCCCAGGTATTCAGTGGAGTCTGTGGAACCTGTGCATACACATGGAGCCAGGTGAACACGTGTAACACATGGAAGCCATAGATACCATGGAGACTGTGGAGGCTGTGGAGACCAGTGGAGCCTGTGGTGCCTTTGGAGCCTGTGAAGGCAATGAAGCCTGTGGAGCCTGTGGAGCCCATGGAGCCTATGCAGACCTTTGGAGCCCGTGGAGTCCATGGAGGCTGTAGCGTCTTGTGGAGCCTGTGAAGTCTTCTGGAGGTGTTTAGGGTATGGAGACCATGAATTCTGTCAGGACAATGGAGTACAAAAAGCCCTTGGAGACCTTGAAGTATGTGCAAGCCCAGGGAATTTGTGGAGTCTATACAGGCCTATGGATCCTGTGGAGCTTGTCGAGGCCAAGGGACCCTTGGAGGCTGTTGAGGTATGAAGCCCAAGGACACTACAGAAAACATGGAGCCTTTTAATTGCATGCAGCAAATTGACACGGTGTAGCCCATGGAGCCTGTTTTGCCTGTGGAGATTACAGCATCCAATAAGGCCTGTGGAGCCTGTACAGAATTTAGAGTGTGGATTCTGTGCTGTTGATGGATCTGTTGGAACCCATAGAATCATAAAGGAGTGTGGGGCCTATGGAGCCCATAGAGCTAGTGGATGCTGAGTAGGCCAGCGAGTCTGTGCAACCTTTGAAGCCAATGGGGTGCATGGAGCTGGTGCAGTTTGTAGAAGACATGGAGACTGAGGAGTCCATGGAGTTTGTGGAGTCCAAGGAAGTCCATGGAGCCTGTGTATACCCATGGAGCCTGTGGAGAACATGTAGCCTGTGGAGCCCATGGAGCCTGTGGAGCCAGTAGAGGCCTATACACCTCATGGAGCCTATGGCAACTGTGCAGGCCTGCAGAATATGTAGATCCTGTGGAGCCACTGGAGATCACGGAGTCCATGGAACCCATGGAGCCTGTGGAGCCTGCAGAGCCTGTATAAATATTGGATGCAGGAGAGCATGTGCAGTTTCATGGTGGTGGCAGAGACTGTTGTGTCCATTGAGGAATGTGGACACCATTGTTCCCATAGCTGCTATGTAGGGTCATGAAGCCTGTGGAGGCTGTAGAGTCTGAAGAGGCTGAGTATCATGTGGCTGCCTGTGGAGTCTGTGGAGCCCATTTTGGGCCAAAGAGCCTGTGAAGCCTGTGGAGAAATGGGGATCCTCTGGAGACTGTGAAGCCACCTATATGCCATGGAGGCATTGAAGGTCATTGAGCTGATGAAGCATTCATTGCCCCTGGAGGTCTGTGGTGCCTCTGTACGACCAGGAAGCATTTTTAGCCTTTGAAGCCCATGGAGACCATGCCGCCTTTGCGGGCCCATGGAGCCTGTGGAGCATGTGGAGCCAGTGGAGCCTAGAGAGGGTGTAGAGTTACTCGAGATGTTGGAGCCTGTGTATACCCATGGAGCCTGTGGAGCATATGGAGACCATGGATGATGTGGAGTACATGGACCCTATAGAACCTGTACATATCCATGGAACCTGTGGAGTCCTTGCAGTATGTGGAGACCTGTGGAGCCAATGCAGGCCCCTAGATGTCATTGACATCTGTGGAGCATATGCTGCCTGTGGAGACCATTGATTCCATGGAAACTGTGGAGGCTGCACAGGCCAGTGGTGCCTGTGGGGCCTTTGGAGCCTGTGGAAGCCCATGAAGCCTGTGCAGCTTTTGTAACCCATGGATCCTATACAGAAGTGTGCAGCCCGTGGAGCCCATGGATACTGAAGAGGCCTGTGGTGTCTGTGCAGGCCTGTGGAAGTGGTTGAGGCCATAGAGTCCATAACGACTGTAAAGACCATGGAGTTCACAATGCCCGATGGGCCCTTTAAACCTTTGCAGGCCCAGGGAGCTTGTGGAGCCTGTACAGTCCTATGGATCCTGTGGAGCTCATTGAGCCCATGGGGCCCATGGAGTCTTTTGAGGTATGGAGCCACAGGAAACTAGAGTGAATGTGGATCCCATTTAGTGCATGTAGATCCTGCGGAGCTTGTTGAGCCTGTGGAGATTGCGGTGCCCATTGAGGCCTGTGGAGCCCGTACAGGCCTTAGAGCCTGTGGATTCTGAGGAGGAGATAGAGCTGGTGGTGTCCATGGAATTGTAAAGGACTGTACAACACATGGAGGCTGTGGAGGCCATGGTGCCCATGGAGCTTGTGGATGCTGAGTAGGCGAGTGGAACCTGTTTAACTTGTGAAGTCCATGGAGTTGGTGGTGCTGGTGGGTATAGTGGAAGACATAGAAACTGAGGAGCCCATGGAGACTATGGAGACCAAGGAGGCCTGTGGATCCTGTGAAGTCCTTTGAATTTCATGGAGACTGTGATGTCTGGGAGAATATAGAGGCACATGGAATACATGGAGCTGATGGAGCCCATGCAGGATGTGAAATGTGGAGGTGTGTGGAGATTGTGCAGGCCTGAGGACCCTGTGCAGCCCATGATAACTCTGCAGGCCTGGGTAACCTGTGGAGCCCTTTGAGGCCTGTGGAGGCTGTAGAAATCAATAGACCCCATAGAGCCTATTGCAAATGTATAGGCCTGCCAAACATGGGAAGCCTGTGGAGCCACTGGAGCTCATGGAGTCCCTTGAACCCATGGAACTTATGGAGACTGCAGAGCCTCTATATCTTATGGAGACCATGGAGTCTGTGCAGGTTCAGGTGCTGGCATATACTGTTGAGAACATGGAGGAATGTGGATCCCATGGAGCCCATGCACTTTACGTAGGCCCATGAAGCCTCTGGAGGCCATAGAATCTGAAGAAGCAGAGGATCATGTTCAGGCCTTTGTGTGTAGCCCAATTTGGGCCATTGAGCCTCTGAGGCCCGTGCAGGCTCATGTTGCTCCTGGAAACTGGGGAGCCTTTGGTGTCTGTGAAGGCACATGGATGCCCTGGAGGCCTTGGAAGTCATGGAGCCCATGGAACATATATTGCACATGGTGGCCTGTGGAGCCTCTGCACGCCTATGGAGCCTGTTGAGCCTTTGGTATCCTTGGAGACCATTCAGCCTGTGTAAATCCATGGAACATGTGGAGCATGTGAAGCCTGTGGAGCATATAGAATATGTTGAGTCAGTGGAGCGTGTGGAGACTGTGGATACCCATGGAGTCTGTGGAGTATTTGTAGTTTGTGGAGTGCATGGAGACTGTGGAGACTTTAGAGGCCTATAGACATAATGGAGCCTATGAAAATTGAGCACGCCTGTGGAACATGTGGAACCTGTGGAGTCTATAGAGTCTGTGGAGTCAGTGGAACCTGTGGAGCCTGTACAAACGCTTGGAGCCTGTGGAGCACGTGGAGTCCATAGACCCTGGCAGTCCATGCAGCCCATGGAGACCATGGAGTCTATGCAGGCCCCTAGAGTCCATTGACACTTGTGGATCATATGCTGCCTGTGGAGACCATAGATTCCATGGAGACTGTGGAGGCTGTGGAGGCTAGAAGAGTATGTGGGGCCTTTGGAGCCTGTGGAGGGCCATGAAACCTGTGGAGTCTGTGTAACCCATGAAGCCAATGTAGACCTGTGGATCCCGTGGATCCCATGGAGACTGTAGAGGCTTGTGGAGCCTGTGAAGGCCTGTGGTGGTTTTGAGACAAAGGAGACCATGAATTATGTAAGACCATGGGGTTAACAAAGCCCGTGGAGCCCAAAAAGCCTCTGCAGTCAGAGGGAGTTTGTGGAGCATGTATAGGCCTGTGGATCCCATGGAGCTCGTCAAGTGTATGAGGCCCTTGGTTGCTCTTGAGGTATGCAGCACAAAGACACTACAGAGACTGTGGAGACTGTTAATTGCATGCAGCCCTTTCACATCTGTGGAGCCCATGAAGCCTGTTGAACCTGTGGAGATTTTGTCACCCATTGAGGACTGTGGAGCCTGTAGAGTTATTAGAGCCTGTGGATGCTGTAGAGCCAATAGAGCTGGAGGAACACATGGAGATGTAAATGAGTGTGGAGCCCATGCAGCCCGTGGAGCCCATGGAGCCCTCGGAGCTTGTGGATGCTGAGTAGGCAAGTGGAACCTGTGCAACCTGTGAAGCCTATTGAGTCTGTACAGCTGGGTGAGTTTCTGGAAGCCGTGGACACAGAGCAGCTCATGGAGACCATGGAGTCCAAGGAATCCTGTGGAGCCTGTGCACTCCTGTGAAGGACAAGGAGTCTATGAACACTGTGAGAATATAGAGATTCATGGAATCCATGGAGCCGATAGAGCCCATTGAGGTTGTGAAACCATTTTAGGCCTATGGATTTTTGCAAGCCTGAGGACCATGTGGAGCACATGGTACCTCCACAGGTCTGAGGGCCCTGTGGAGAGCATGGAGGCCTGTGAAGCTTGTAGAGTCCTACAGACCCCATGGAGCCTATGGCAACTATGCAAGCCTGCAGAACATGTGGAGCTTGTGGATCCACTTTATCTCATGGAGCCCATGGAATCCATGGAGCATGTGGAGCATGCAGGGTCTGTATATCTCATGGAGGTCATGGAGACTGGGCAGGATCATGATTATGGCAGAGCCTGTTGAGTCCATGGAGGAATGTGGATATGGTGGAACCCATGGAGGTTATGTAAGCCCATGAAATCTGTGAAGGCTATAGAGTCTGAAGAACCTGAGGATCATGTGGAGGCCTGTGGAGTATGTGGTGACCATTTTGGGCCACGGAGTTTGTGAGACCTGTGCAGGCTCATGGAGACTGTGGAGACTGGGGAGATTCTGGAGACTGTGAAACCACATGGATTCCAAGGAGGCCTTTGAGGTTATGGAGGCCATGTAGCATTCATTGCCCCTAGAGTCCTATGGAGCCTCTGCTAGCCATGGAGCCTGTTGAGACTTTGAATCCCTTGGAGACTATGAAGACTGTGAAGCCCATGGAGCCTCTTGATCCTATGGAGTCTAGGCATCCGGTGAGGTCTGTGGAGCCTGTACAAGCCTAAGAGCCTGTGGATTCTGTGGAGCTGATGGAACTGGTGGAGCCCATGTAGTCATAAAGGATTCTAGATCCCATGGAGACCATGGATCCTTTGGAGTGCATGGATCACATGGAAGCTGTGTAGTCCAGTGGAACCTGTGCAACCTGTGAAGCCCATGGAGTCTGTGGAGCAGGTTGCACTTGTGAAGGCTATTGAAACCGAGGAAACCATGGAGAATATGGAGCCCAGGAGGCCAGTCCTTGGAGCCTGTGGAGCCTGTGCATATCCATGAATCCTGAGGAATCCCTGCAGCCCCTGGAGACCTGTGGATCCTAGGCAGTCCTCTAGAGGCCACTGACAACTTTGGAGAACGTGCTACCTGTGGAGCCCATAGAATCCATGGAAGGTGTGGAGACTGTGTTGGCCAGTGGAGCCTGTGGGCCATTTGGAGCCTATGGTGGCCCATAAAGCCTTTGGAGCCTGTGTAACCCATGGAGCCTATTCAGACCTGTGGAACCAGTGGAGCCAATGGAGACTGTAGAAGCATGTGGAGCCTGTGCAGACCTGTGGAGGTGGTAGAGGCCATGGAGCCCATGAAATCTGTAAGACTGTTGAGTTCACAAAGCCTGTGCAGCCCTTGAAGCCTGTGCAGGCCAAGGGACATTGTGTAGCCTGTACAGATATGTGGATCCTGTGGAGCTTGTTAACCCCATAGGCCTGAAGGATACTATTGAGGTATGGAGCCCAAGGACAATTCAGAGAATGTGGAGACATTTAAATGCATGTAGCCCATTGACACCTGTGGAGCCCATGGAGCCTATGGAGCCTGTGGAGGCTGTGGCACCCACTGAGGCCTGGGGCGATAGTACAGGTGTTAGGGCCTGTGGATTCAGTGGACCTAATGGATCAGGTGGAGCCCATGAAGTCATAAAGAATAGTAGCATGGAGCCGGGGAGCACATGGGGCCCATGAAGCTGTTGGATACTGTGTTAGTCAGTGGAAACTGTGCTACCTGTGAGGCTCATGGAGTCCATGGAGCTGATTGAATTTCTGGAACCCAGGAAGACCAACAAGCCATTGGATACTATGGAACCCAAGGAAGCCTGTGGAGCCTTTGCAGTTCTGTGAATGACAGGGAGACTGTGAAATCTGTGAGAATATAGAGGCCTGTGGAACCTATGGAAATGATGGAAACTATGGAGGCTAAAAAACACATGGTCGCCTGTGGAGACTGCAGGTCTGAGGACCCCGTGGAACTGATGGTAACTCTGCAGGTCTGGGGAGCCTGTGGAGCCCATGGAGGCCTTTGGAGCCTGTACAGTACTATTGACACCATGGAGCCTATGGCAAATATGCAGGCCTGCGGGACATGTGGAACATGTGGAGACAATGGAGCTCACAGAGCTCATAGAACCCATGGAGCCTCTGTAGCCTAATGAGCCTGTATATCTTATGGAGGTACTGGAGATTGTGCAGGCTCATTGTGTTGCCAGAGACTGTTGCAGCCATGGAGGAATGTGGCTCCCAAGGAGCCCATAGAGGTTATGTAAGCCCATGAAGCCTGTGTAAGCTGTAGAGCCTGAAGAAGCTGGGGATCATGTGGAGCAATTGAGGCCTTAGATTTCATGGATCCCATGGAGCATGCATTGCCCCTGGAGGCCTGTGGTGCCACTGAAAGCCCATGAAGGCTGTTGAGGCTTTGAAGCCCTTGGAAACCATGCAGGCTGTGCAGAGCCATGGAACCTGTGGAGCATGTGGGGTCTGACGTGGCTATAGAACCTGTGGAGTCAGTGGAGCCCATGGAGCCTGTGTATACCCATGGAGACTGTGGAGCACGTGTAGCCTGTGGAGCCCATGGATCCTGTGTAGCCTGTAGAGGCCTATAGACTCCATGGAGCTTATGACAACTGTGCAGGCCTGCTGGATATGTGGAACCTGTGGAACAATGGAGCTCACGGAGCACATGAAACACATGGAAAGTGTGGAGCCTGCAGAGCATGTACATATCATGGAGGCAGTACAGCCTATGCAGACTTATGGTGCTGACAGAGACTGCTGAGGGCATGGAGGAATGTGGATCCCATCGAGCCCATGGAGGTTATGTAGGCCCATGAAACCTGTGGAGGCTCTACAGTCTGAAGAAGCTGAGGGTTATTTGGAGGACTGTGGAGTCTGTGGAGTCCATTTTCGGCCATGGAACCTGAGAAGCCTGTGCTGGGTCATGGAGGATGTGGAGACTGGGAAACCTCTGGAGACTGTGAAGCCACATAAATAACATGGAGGCCTTGGAAGTCAAGATGGCCATTGAGCATGCATTGTCCCTGGAGGCCTGTGGTGCCTCCGATCACCCATGGAGCTTGTTTAGTCTTTGAAGCCCATGGAGACCATGCAGTCTGTGTAGGCTGATGGGGCCTGTGGAGCACATGGAGACTGTGGATACTGTAGAATCTGTGGAGTCAGTGGAGCCTGTGAATACCAATGGAGCCTGTGGAGCACGTGGAGCCCATGGAGCTTGGGGATGCTGTGTAAGCCAGTGGAACCTGTGCAACCTGTTAATTCCATGCAATCAGTGGAGCTGGTGGAGTTTGTGGAAGCCATGCAGCCCGAGGAGCCCATGGATACTATGGAGCTCAAGGAGACTTGTGGAGCCTGAATGACAGGGAGACTGAGGAGTCTGAAAAAATAGAGGCCTGTGGAACCCATGAAACTGATGGAGCCCATGGAGGCTTTGAAACACGTGGAGGTCTGTGGAGACTGCAGGTCTGATGACCCTGTTTTTCCCATGGAACCTCTGCAGGTCTGGGTAACCTGTGAAGTCCATGGATGCCTGTGGAGCCTGTACAGGTCTATAGACCGCATAGAGCCTATGTCAACTGTGCAGGCCTGTGAAACATGTGGATACCATGGAGCCCATGAATGTTATTTAGGCCCATGAAGCCTGTGAAGGCAAAGCAGCCACATAAGAATTATCTTATTTATTTTACAAAAGTGAAAAACCTCTGCATTGGCAGAGCATTTGGTAATAGTAGGGTTTTGACATTGTGAGTGAAAGCATTTGCATAGCAGCCAGGGAAATAAGTGTCTCATTTATCTTTCAAAGATGAAGTACCTCATGAATTCACAGAGTGTAAGGTAAAACCAGTGATTGGAAGTTGATTGTAAGTGAAAACACATGCATAGCAGCAAATAAAAAAAAAACCTTACTTAGAGTTTATAAGTAAAGAAGCTACTGCTTCATCATAGCATTAGGTAAAAGCATTGTTTTGACATGGGTTGTAAGTGAAAACTAAGGCATAGCAGCCAAGGAAACAAATATCTTTCTTGCTTACAAAGGTGAAGAACCTCCTCGATTCCCAGACTTTTAGGTTAAAACCAGGATTTTTGAAGTTGATTGTAATTCCAAGGAAGTGCATAGCATCCAATGAAATGAGTATCCTCCTTAGTTTTTAAAAATGAAGAAAACATTCCATTTTGGTAACATTAGGTAAAAGCAGTGTTTTGACATTGATTGTGAGTGGAAGCAAGTGCATAGGAGTCAAAAAAATCTTACTTACCATTCAAACTTGAGGTATCTCCTACATTTACAAAATGTTCAGTGAAACCACTGTCTTGAAGTTCATTGTAAGTGACAACACATGCAAAGGAGCCAATGAAAGAAGTTTTTTTATTGGTATTCTAAACTGAAGAACTAACTGCATTCACCCAGCATAAGGGAAAAGCAGTGCTTTGAAGTTGAGGGTAATTGAAAACAAGTGCATAGCAGCAAAACAAAGTAGAATCTTACATCGATTTCAAAAGTTAAAGAACTGCACCATTCTCATAAAAAAGCAGTGTTTTGATGTTGGCTGTAACTGAAAACAAGGGCATAGCAGTCAAGGAATGAGGTATATTATTTACTTTCAGAAGTGAAGGACCTCTGCTTTTCAGAGCATTAGGAAAGAGCAGGGTTTTGACATTGTGAGTGAAAGCAAGTGCATAGCAGCCAGGGAAATAAGCATGTTAATTACCTTTCAAAGTTGATGTACTTCCTGCATTCACAGAATGTTAGGTAAAACCAGGGTTCTGACATTGATTGTAAGTGAAAACACTTGCACAGCAGCAAATGAAACACAAATCTTACTTAGATTTCAAAAGTGAAGAAAGTATTGCATTAGGCATAGCATTAGGTAAATGCAGTGTTCTGACATTGGCTTTAAGTGAAAACATGGTCATAGCACCAATGGAAACAAGAATATTTCTTAATTACAAATGTGAAGAACCTCCTGGACTCAGAGATATTTAGGTTAAAACCAGGATTTTGAAGTTGATTGTAACTCCAAGTATTGCAGAGCTGCCATGAAATGAGTATCCTGCTTAAGTTTGAAAACTGAAGAAACCACTGCATTGGTATAGCATTAGGTAAAAGCATTGTTTTTATGTTGATTGTTTGTGAAAGAAAGTGAACAGCAGGCAAACTAACAAGTATATTACTGACCTTCCAAACTAGAAGTACCTCCTGCATTCACAGTTAGGTGAAACCAATATTTTGAAGTTCATTGTAAGTGAAAACGCATGCAAAGCAGCCAATGAAACAAGTTTCTTTATTGGTTCTCTAAAGAGAATAACCAACTTCATTCACCAAGCATTAGGGAAAGACATTGCTTTGAAGTTGATTGTTAGTGAAAATACGTGCATAACAGCAAAAGAAAGTAGAATCTTCCTAAGATTTCGAACTGAAGAAACTGCTGCAGTGGAATGGAAAATGCAGTGTTTTGATATTGGTTGTAAGTGAAATCAAGTGCAAAGCAGCCATGTAAAAAAAAAACTTATTTATTTTAGAAAAGTGAAGTACCTCTGCATTGACAGAGCATTTGGTAAAATCAGGGTTTGACATTGTGAGAGAAAGTAATTGCATAGCAGCCATGGAAACAAATATCTCCCTTACTTTTCAAACATGCAGTACCTCCTGCATTAACAGAGTGTTAGGTATAACAAGCAGTTTGAAGGTGACTGTTAGGGAAACACATGCAGAGCAGCAAATGAAACACAAATCTTAATTACATTTCAAAAGTGAAGAAAATACTGTATTAGCATAGTGTTACATTAAAGTGGTGTTTTTACATTGGTTGTAAGTGAAAGCAAAGGCATAGCAGCCAAGGATAGAAATATCTTATTCACTTCAGAAAAGTGTAGAACTTCAGCTGTGTCAGAGCATTAGGTAAAAGCCGGGTTTTGACATTGTGAGTGAAAGCAATTGCAGAGCAGCCAAGGAATGAAGTATCTCATTCATCTTCCAAAGATGATGTACCTCGTGAATTCACAAGGCATAGGCAAAAACAGTGGTTTGAAGCTGATTGTAAGAGAAAACTCATGCATAGCAGCAAATGAAACACAAACCTTACTTAGATTTCAAAATGAAGAAACTACTGGATTGGCATAACATTAGGTAAAAGCGTTGTTTTGGCATTGTTGTAAGTGAAAACAAGGGCATAGCAGCCAAGGGACCAAATAGCTTTCTTACTTTACAGACGTGATGAAACTCCTGAATTCCCAGAGTTTTAGGTGAAAACAATGATTTTGAAGTTGATTGTAACTTCAAGCAACTGCATAACTGCCACTGAAATGAGTATCCTGCTTAGTTTTGAAAACTGAAGAAACAACTGCATTGGCATAGCATTATATAAAAGCAGTGTTTTGACATTGATTGTGAGTGAAAGCAAGTGCATAGCAGCCCCCCAAAATCTTACCTTCCGCTCCAACTTGAGGTACCTCCTGCATTCACAGAGAGTTAGGTGAAAGCAGTGTCTTGAAGTTCATTATAAATGAAAACACGTGCAAAAGAGCCAATGAAACAAGTTTCTATAATGGTTCTCTAAATTGAAGAAACAACTGAATTCACTGAGCATTAGGGAAAAGCAGTGCACTGAAGCTGACTATAAGTGAAAACACGTGCATAACAGCAAAAGAAACTAGAATCTTAAATAGATTTCAAAAGGAAATGAACTGCAGCATACACATAGCAAAAACAGTGTTTTGACATTGGTTGTAAGTGAAAACAAGTGCATAGCAGCGATGGAAATAAGTATCTTATTTACTTTACAAAAATGAAAATCTCTGCATTGGCAGAGCATTAGGTGAAAGCAAGGTTTTGACATTTTGAGTGAAAACAAGTGCATAGCAGCCGAGGAACAAGATTCTTACTTACTTTTCAAGATCAAGTACCTCCTGAATTCACAAACTGTTAGATTAAGCCAGTGTTTTGAAGGTGATTATAAAGGAAAAGACATCCGTGGCAGCAAATGAAATATAAATCTTACTGAGATTTCAAAAGTGAAGAAACTACTGCATTACCATAGAGTTAGGTAAAAGCAGTGTTTTGACATTGGTTGTAAGTGAAGACAAGAGCATAGCAGACAATAAAACAAGTATTTTTCCTCACTTTAGAAACGTGAAGAAGGGAATTCTGGGAAGATGGCAGATTAGTAAGACACTAGAATCTCTTCAGAAAAATAGCTAGAGAACAGTCTGAAACAGCCCACAAAAATATCTTCTAGGGTTTAGGAAAGCAAGGGAAGTCTGCACACCGCCAAGAGGATAGAGGGACAAAAGAGGGAAATCACAATGACAGAACCAGAACCATGAATTGGAACCAGCATTGGCTGCTGCTGCCAGCAACCTCCCCCACACTCTTCAGAATTCTCGGGTCTCTGGGTCTGTGACTGCAGACAAAGGGAGATCCAGGGATCTACCACTCCCAGAAAGGGAAGAGAGAGGGACATATCTTTAGGCTGACTTAGGTTCTGAGCCACAAATTCGGACTGCAGAGCCCCACGGACCCTTCCTCATGGTGGTTTTCCCTGGGAGTGTGGGAAGGACTGGAGAAGTCCGACCCTCGCAACCTCCCTCTCTTCTAGCCAGGACTAATTGTTGAAGACTCCACAGAAGAGGGGTGAGAGATCCTGGGCCTGAAACTGTTTTTCACTCACAGGTTTGGTCTGCCCTGTCCTGAGACCCCTTCCAGGCTGGGTGGGGTTGTGCCATTCTTTGTCTTTGTGCCTACAAGGTGCTAAAGATATACAAACCTCCCAGTCTCCTCTACTACTAACAGATTGATTCTTGAGGAGTCAGAGGGGAGAGGAAATGTTTCCAGCTGGGAAATGGGAGGGGGTTACCAGAGAACACTGGAGAATGGTCTCATAAAGGTTGAATTACAAGGCACTTAGTCCGAGAAAGGAAGCTCAATGACATTGATCTGGTCTGTGTCATGAAAAATACACTCTGACCAGACATTGAAATGAGAGCTGCCAACAAGCACCAACTCCTGAAAAACCAAGGAAATTCACATAAGAAAACTAAATAGGAGAGGCTTTTCCAGGCCTCTATATCCTCCCTGCCCAAGGCCCTAGGAAACGACTCTACAAAGAATTACTGAGTCCAGTACCCAGTTTTGAGCAACCAGCAGGACAATCTTAACAATCAAGGTTGAGCCAAAAATAAGAGTTGTGGTAACTCACAGCCTCCTGCTACTAAAACCCTATAAAATAGAAAGAGATAGAACATCTAAGTAAAATACAGTACAAACAAGATGCCAAAACACCAGCAAAAAATTGAGCCATACTAAGAAAATAGAAGACATGGTTCAAGAAAAAGAATATATAAAAGTCCCAGAAGAGATGCAGAATTTGAGAGAATTAATCAGTGAGATGAGCACAAATTTCCAAAATCAAATTAGAGAGATGAAGGGCAATATAGTTAAAGAGATAAATGACATCAAGAAGACATTGAGCAAATGCAAAGAAGAATTTGAAATCCTGAACAATAAAGTAAATGAGTTCATGGGAATGAAAGACACAATAGGTGAAGTGACAAACATATTTGAGGCATACAACAGCTGACTCGAAATGATAGAAGAAAGTATAAGTGATACCAAAGACAGTGCAGCTAAAATTGAAGAGAGAAAAGAACAGAGAGAGAAGAGAATGGAAAAAATTGAGCAGGGACTCAGAGAGTTGAATGACAACACAAAGTGCAACAACATACGTGTCATGGGAGTTCCAGAAGGGGAAGAGAAAGGAAAAGAGTAGAAAGAGTATTTCAGGAAATAATAACTGAAAACTTGCAACTCTCACAAAAGAAATAAACTTAAAAGTCCAAAAAGCACACCGTTCCCCAATGAGAACAAATTCAAATAGACGTAAGCCAAGACATATACTCTTCAGAATGTCACATATAAAAGATAAAGAGAAAATTCTCAGAGCAGCAAGAGAGAAGCAAATGATCATGTACAAAGCACGTCCAGTAAGACTTAGTGCAGATTTCTCTTCAGAAACCATGGAAGTGAAAAGACAGTGGTACAATACCATTAAGAAACTGAAAGAGAAAAACTGCCAGCCTAGAATTCTTTATCCAGCAAAATTGTCCTTCAAATATGAAGGTGAGTATAAAGTATTCACAAACAAAGAGAAACTAAGAGAGTTTGCAAAAAAGAATCCACCTTTGCAGGAAATATTAAAGGAAGCCTTAGAACCCCAAAGAAAAAGATAGGAGAGAGAGGCTTGGAAGAGAGAATAGAAGAAAGAAATGCAGAAAGGAAAACAAAAAGAGTAAGAGAGACAAAAACAAGGTGACATATGAAAACCAAAGAATTCAATGGTTGAAATAAATAGTGTATTTTCAGTAATATCATTGAATGTGAATGGATTAAATTCCCTAATCAAAAGATACAGGCTCACAGAATGGATAAAAAAAAAACATGAGCCATCCAAATGTTGCTTACAAGAAACTCACCTCAGACCCAGGGATACAAGCCGGCTGAAAGTAAAAGGTTGGAAAAAAGATACTCCACGTGAATAGTAAACAGAAAAGAAATGGTGTAGCTATACTAATATCAGAAAAAAACAGACTTTAATTGTGAAAAATGATAAGAGATATGGAAGGCCATTATATATTAATAAAAGGGCCAATCTTCCAGGAAGATATCACAGTCAAATACCTACACACCTAACCAGGGTGTCCTAAAATATATGAACCAAACTCTGGTAAAACTGAAGGGAGAAATAGACATTTCTACAATAATCATCAGAGACTTCAACACGCCTCTCACATCATTGGATAGAACAACTAGACAGAAGATCAACAAGGAAACAGAGATCTTGAACAATATGAGAAACAAATTAGACCTAACAGACATATACAGAACATTGAATCCAAACTCAGCGGGTTATACATTCTTCTCAAGTGCCCATGGATTTTTCTCCAGGATAGACCACATGTTAGATCACAATTCAGCTCTCAAAAATATAAAAAGATTGAAATTATACAAAGCACCTTCTCAGACCATAATGGAATGAAACTAGAAATCAATAACAGATAGGAAAAAAGTAAATTAACAAATGTGTGGAGATTGAACAACACACTCCTAAATATTAAATGGGTCAAAGAAGAAATAGCAAGTGAAATCAATAAATATATTGAGACAAATGAAAATGAGAATTCAACGTATAAAAACTTATGGGATAAAATGAAGTCAGTCTTGAGAGAGAAATTTATAGCCCCAAATGCCTATATTAAAAAACAACAAAGATCTTGACACAAAGTATAACTGAACAACTAGAGAAACTGGAAAAAGAACAGCAAACCAATCCCAAAGCAAGCAGAAGGAAATAAATAATAAAGATTAGAGCAGAAGCAAATGAAAATGAGAACAGATAAACAATAGAGAAAATCAACAAAACCAGAAGCTAGTTCTTTGAGAAGATCAATAAAATTGACAAACCCTCGCTAAACTAACAAAGAAAAAAAGAGAGAAGATGCAAATAAATACAATCAGAAATGAAAGGGGGCAAATTACAAATGACTTCACAGAAATAAAAAGACTCATGAGAAGATATTATGAGAAACTATATACCAATAAACTAGACATCCTAGAAGAAATGTACAAATTTCTAGAAACACATAAGCAACCTACACTGATGCTACAAGAAATACAAAAACATAACAAACCAATCACAATTAAGGAGATTGAATCCATCATCAAAAATCTCATAGCAAAGAAATGTCCAGGACCAGATGGCTTCACAGGAGAATTCTACCAAGCATTTCAAAAAGAATTAACACCAATCCTGTTTAAACTCTTCCAAAAAATTGAAGAGGTGGGAAAATTACCCAACACATTTTATGAAGCCAACATCACCAAAGCCAGATAAAGATTCCACAAGATAAGAA
This sequence comes from Tolypeutes matacus, assembly GCA_026826555.1. Lineage (NCBI taxonomy): Eukaryota > Metazoa > Chordata > Mammalia > Cingulata > Chlamyphoridae > Tolypeutes > Tolypeutes matacus. Next base: position 875,703 of record JAKSZT010053828.1, on the reverse strand, counting down.
AATTACAGACCAATCTTTAACGAACATAGATGCAAAAATTCTCAACAAAATATTTGCAAATCTAATCCAACAGCATATCAAAAGACTTATACATCAGGACCAAGTGGGATTTATTCCTGGTATGCAAGGATTGTTCAACATAAGAAAATCAATCAATGAAATACTTTGCATTAACAAATTGAACGAAAAAAACACATGATCATCTCAATAGATGCAGAAAAGGCATTCAACAAAATCCAACAGCCTTTTTTTGATAAAAATAACTCAAAAGATAGGAATAAAAGGAAAATTCCTCAATATGATAAAAGGCATATATGAAAAACCCACATCCAACATCATACTCAATGGGGAAAGTTTGAAAGCTTTCCCTCTAAGATCGGGAATAAGACAAGTATGCCCACAGTCACTATTGTTTTTCAACATTGTACTAGAAGTTCTAGTGAGGGCAATTAGACAAGACAGAAATTTAAAGGCATCCAAATAGGAAAAGAGGAAGTAAAACTCTCACCGTTTGTTGATGACACGATCCTTACTTAGAAAATCCTGAAGTATCCACGACAAAGCTCTTTGAACTAATAAATGAGTCCAGCAAAGTGGCAGGATACAAGATCAACACGCAAACATCAGTAATGTTTTTGTACACTAGTACTGAACAACCTGAGGAGGAACTCAGGAGGAAAATTCCATTTTCAATAGCAACAAAAAGATTCAAATACCTAGGAGTTAATTTAACCAATGAAGTACAGGACCTATATGCAGAAAATTACAAAACAATGCTAAAAGAAATTTTAATGCTCCTAAACAAATGGAAAGACATTCCATGTTCATGGATTGGAAGAATAAATATTATGAAGATGTCAGTCTTACCCAAACTGATATATAGATCCAATGCAATACCAATCAAAATCCCAACAGCCTACTTTACAAAATTAAAGAATGCAATTACCAAATTCATCTGGAAAGGTAAGTGTAGGAGGTACTTCAAAATTGAAAGGTAAGTAAGATACTTGTTTATTTGGCTGCTATGCACTTGCATTCACTTACCATCACTGTAAAAACAGTTTTTACCTAATGTTTGCCAAAGCACGAGTTTCTTCACTTTTCAAATCTAAGTAAGATTTGTCTTTTCTTTGCTGCTTTGCACCTGTTTTCCCTTAAAATCAACTTCAAGACACTGATTTTATATACCACTCAGTGAATGCAGGAAGTAATTCAACTTTGAAAGTTCAGTAAGATACTTGTTTGTTTGGCTGCTATACCCTTGCTTTCACTCACAATGTCAAAACACTGCTTTTACCTATTGCTATGCCAATGCAGAAATTCTTTAGTTTTGTAAACTATATAAGATACTTCTTTCCTTGGCTTCCATGCCGTTTTATTCACATAAAACCAATGTCAAAGCACTGCTTTGGCCATGCCAAAGTTGCAGTTTATTCCCCTTGGAAATCTAAGAAGGATCTTTCTTTCTTTTGCTTCTATGCACATGTTTTCACTTACAATCAACTTCAAAACATTGCTTTACCCTAACGCTGGGTGAATGCAGTCAATTCTTCAGTTTAGTAATCCAATAAAGGAATTTGTTTCATTGGCTACTTTGCACATGTTTTCACTTAAAATCAAGTTAAATACACAGGATTCAGCTAATTCTCTGTGAAAGCAGGAGATACTTCAAGTTTGAAAGGTAAATAGGATCCTTGTTTTTTGGCTTCTATGCAATTCCTTTCATTCACTATGTCAACACACTGCCTTTACTAATGCTATGCCAATGCTATTGTTCCTTCACTTTTCAAGTCTAAGTAAGATTAGTGTTTCTTTTGATGCTGTGCACGTGTTTGCACTTATAATCAACCTCAAAACACTGATTTTCCCTAACACTGTGTGAATGCAGTCAGTTCTTTGGTTTACAGAATCAAAAAAGAAACATGTTTCATTGGCTGCTTTGCACGTGTTTACACTTAAAATTAACTGCAAGACCATGGTTTCACCTAACTCTCTGTGAATGCAGGAGGTACTACAGGTTGAAAGGTAAGTAAGATACTTTTTGTTTGACTGCTCTGCACTTGCTTTTACTCATAATGTCAAAATGCTGCTTTTACCTAATTCTATGGCGATGCAGTACGTTCTTCACTTTACAAATCTAATTAAGGTTGGTGTTTCATTTGTTCCTATGCATGTGTTTTCACTAAGTCTCTGCAGGCTCCCCAGTCTCCACAGGTTCGATGAGCCAGCACAGGCCTCACAGCCTCCATGGCACAAAACGGACTCCTCAGACTCCAGAGGCCTCCACATGATCCTCAGCTTCCTCAGACTCTACAGCCTCCACAGGCTTCATGGGGCTACATAACCTCTGTGGGCTCAAAGGGATCCACATTCCTCCATAGCTTCAACAGGCTCTGCCAGAAAAATGAGCCAGCACAGGCTTCATGGCCTCCATGAGATATACAGACTCCTACAGTCTCCACATGCTCCATGAGCTCCAGTGCCTCCACAGGCTCCATATGTTCCACATGCCTGCACAGTTACCATAGGCTCCATGTGGTCTATAAGACTTTAGAGGTGCCACAGGCCTCTATGGGCTCCACAGGCTCCCCACGACTGCAGAGGTACCATGGGCTGCAATTGGTCCTGAAGTCTGCATAGGCTCCACAGTCCTCCACAGGTTTCACAGACTCCATGGGCTCCATCAGCTCCATGGGTTCCACAGGACTCTATATATTCACAGAATTCACAGTCTCCCTGACCAGCATGGTACTACACAGGCTCAAATGGCCTCCTTGGGATCCAGAATCTCCATGGGCTCCTTGATCCCCATGGCGTTCACAAACTCTACCAGCTTCACGGACTCCATGGGCTTCACACTTTGAACAGGTTCCGATGGCCTACACAGTGACCACGGGCTCCATGGTCTCCCTAGTCTCCACAGGCTCCAGGTGCTCAACAGTCCTATATAAGTCCATGGGCTTCACAGTCTCCTTTGGGTCCACATAATCCACAGGATCTACGGCCTGTACAGGGTCCATGGGCCTCAAATAGTGCCTCAGTCTCCACAGGCTGAACAGACGCCATGGGCTCCACAGAGGTCAATTGGCTACATGTCCTTAACATATTCCCCATTTTCTGTAATGTCCTTGGACGCCATACCTCAACAGGCTCCATGGTCCCCATGGGCTCGAGGAGTTCCACAGGATCAACAGGACTGTAGAGGCTACAAAATCTCCCTGGGTCTGCAGAGGCTTCAAGGAATACTAGGGCTTTGTCAACTCCATGGTTTTGACAAACTTCATAGTCTCCATGGCCTCAACACCTCCACAGGATTTCACAGGCTCCACAGGCATCTACACTCTCCATGGGCTCCATGGGCTCCATGGTCTCAACATGCTCCATAGGTAAGCAAAGGCTCCGCAGCCTTCATGGACTCCATAGTCTGCATGGGTCTACATGCTCTACAGGCTCCATGGGTATGCGCAGGCTCCACATGCTCCATTGACTCCACTGGCTCTACAGCCTCCACAGGCTCCATGTGCTCCACAGGCTCCATGGGCCTGCACAGGCAGCATGGACACCAAGGGCTTCAAAGGATCAACAGGATTCATGGGTGTGCAGAGGCTCCACAGGCCTCGAGGGGCAATGCATGCTCCATGGGCTCCATGAACTCAAACGCCTCCATGGCGTCCATGTGACTTCACAGTTTCCAGAAGCTCCCAGTTTCCTCAGGCTCCCTGACCCTGTGCAGGCCTCACAGCGTTCCTGGCCGAAAATGGGTCCCACCAACTTCACAGGCATCCACATGATCCTCAGCTTCTTCAGACTCTATAGCCTCCACAGGATTCATGGACCTACCTAAGCTCAATGGGCTCCATGGAATCCACAATCCTCCATGTCCTCAACAGTCTTTGCCAGCACCATGAGACTGCATAGACTGCATGGCCTCCAAGTGCTTCAAGGCTCAACAGGCTCCATGGGCATGCAGAGGCTCCCTAGCACTTCAGGGGCCATGCATGGTCCATGGTTTCCATGCCCTCCAAGGCCTCTATGACATCTATGTGGCTTCAGAGTCTCCAGAAGCTCCCAGATTCCTCATGCTCCATGAGCCTGTGCAGTCTTCAGAGGCTCCATGGCCCAAAATGGGTCCCACTAACAACACAGGCATTCACATGATCCTCAGCTCCCTCAGACTTTTCAGCCTCCACAGGCTTCATGGGCCTATATAATCTCCATGGGATCCACGGGATTCATATTCCTCCATGGCCTCAACAATATCTGCCAGCACCATGTTCCTGCACAGTCTGCATTGTCTCCATGAGATATACATCCTCTGCAGGCTCCACATACTCCATGGTTTCCAGGGCCACCATCAGTTCCTGTGGCTCCACAGGCTCCATATGTTCTCCAGGCCTGCACAGTTGCCATAGGCTCCATGAGTTGTATAGGCCTCTACAGGTTCCACAGCCTGCATGGGCTCCAGATGCTTTACCTGCTCCACAGGCTCCATGGGTATTCACAGTCTCCACAGTCTCCACTGACCCCACAGGTTCTATAGGCTTAACAGGCTCCACAGCCTGTATGGTCTCCAAGGGCTTTAAAGGCTCAACAGACTCCATGAGTATGCAGAAGCTCACCAGGCCTCCAGGGACAATGCATGCTCCGTAATCTCTATGAACTTCAAGGCCTCCATGGCATCCATGTGGCTTCACACTCTCTGGTGTCTCACCATTCTCCACATGCTCCTTGAGGCTTCACAGTTCTCTCAGATTCCATGGCCCAAAATGGGTTCCACAGAGTTCACAGGCATCTACATCATTCTCAAATTCTTCAGATTCTACAGCCTCCACAGGCTTCATGTGCCTACACAAACTCTATGATATCCACGGTATCGATATTCTTCCAAGGCCTCAATAGGCTCTCCAAGCACCAAGAGCTTGCCCAGCCTCCACTGCATGCATGATATGTACAGCCTCTGCAGGTTCCACAAGTTCAATGTGTTCCATGTGCTCCATGAGGTCAAGTGGCTCTATAGGCTCCATATGTTCTGGAGGCCTGCAAAGTTAACATAGGCTCTATGGGTTCTATAGTACTATACAAGCTCCACACTTTCATGCACTTCACAGTCTCCCCAGGCCTGCAGAGGTAACATTGTCTTAACAGGGTCCTCAAGTCTACATAGGCTCCACAGGCCTCCACGTGTTTCACAGCCTCCATTGACTCTATCAACTTGATTGGTTACACAGGCCTCTATATTCCCACAGTATTCACAGTCTCCCTGTCCTTCACCCAACAGCACAAGCTCCACTGCCCTTCTTGGGCTCCACAGCATCCATGGTCTCCTCGGTCTCTATGGCTACTACAAACTCCACAAGCTCAACGGACTCCAAGAATTTTACAGGAAGCACAGGTTCCACTTCCCTATACAACATCCATGAGCTCCATGAGCTCCATGGGCTCCATGGGCTCTACAAGTATACAGTCTCTGCAGTCTTCCCAGGATCCATGATTTCCATGGGCTCCATGAGCTCCAAGGGCTCCACAGGCTGCACATATTGCACAGGCCTGCACCATTGCCATACGCTCAATGGGGTCTATAGGGCTATACAGGTTCCACAGGCCACCATGGGCTCCACAACTCACCAGGCCTTGAGAATACCATGGGCTTCACAGGGACCTGAGTCTGGCACAGTCTCCACAGGCCTCAACGCGTTTCACAGCCTCCATGGTTTCCATCAGCTCCATGGGTTTCACAAACCTCTATATTCTCACAGACTTCACAATCTCCCTGTATTTGAAGGGACTTCAAAGACGCTACATGCCTCACTGGATTCCACAGTCTCCATAGGCTCCTTGGTCTCCCAGGCTTCCACACATTCCACCAGCTCCATGGTCCAAGGGCTTCACAACTTGAACAGGATCCACTGGCCTATAGAGCATCTACGAGCTCCAAGGTCTCCGTGGTCTTCATGGGTTCCAGAGACTCTACAGGCCTTTAAGTCTCCATGGGCTCCACCAGCTCCATTGGCTCCAAAAAATCCACCAGCTCTAAGGCCTGTACAGGTTCCCCAGGCTCAATATGCTCCATGGGGTCCACAGGTGTCGATGGGCTACATGTCCTTAACAGGTTTCCCATTCTTTATAGTGGCCTTGGTCTCCATAACTCAACAGGCTCCATGAGACCCATGGGCTCAATGAGCACACGATTCACAGGCTTGTAAAGGCTCCACAAGCTCCCTGGGGATGCATGATTCAAGGACTCCTCAGGCTTTGTGAACTCCACAGTCTTGACAGATTTCATGGGCTCCAAGACTTCAACCAGCTCCACAGGTTTTCACATGCTCAACAGGCCTCTATAGTCTCCATGAGCACCTCGGGCTCCACAGTTCTGCATAGGTTCCATGGGTTCCACAGTCTCTAAGGGCTTCATGTGCCTCCACAGTCTCCAAATGCCCCACAGGCTCAACTGGCCTACACAGCCCCCAGTCTACATGGCTTCTATGGTCTCCACAGGCAGGAAAATCTACACATGTGTGAATGGCCTGTAGGGTCCTGATAGTCTCCAAAGGCGTCCACGGGCCGCACAGGTTCCATAGGCTCCATGGGTACACATATAATCCACAAGTTCCTCTGACTCCACAACTTCCCCAACTTCCCCAAGCTCCACAGGCTCCACTGGCTCCAAGGGCCAGCACAGGCTTCATGGCCTCCAAAGACTTCAAAGGATCAACATGCTCCAGGGGCGTACAGAGGCTCCACAGGACTCCAGGGGCAATGCAAGCCTCATGGACTCCATGACCTCCAAGGCCTCCATGACACATGTGGCTTCACAGTTTCCAGAAGACCCCCAGTTTACTCAGGCTCCATGAGCCTGCTCAGGCCTCATAGCCTCCTTGGCCCAAAATGGGCCTCACCAATTGACAGGCATCCACATGATCCTCAGCTTCTTCAGTCCATACAGCCTCGGCAACTTCATGGGCCTACATAATCTCCATGGTCTCCATGGGTTCCAAATTCCTCCATGGACACAACAGGCTCTGGCAGCACCATGAGCCTGCACAGGTTGCATAGTTTCCAAGTGCTTCAAAGTCTCAACAGGCTCCGTGATCATGCAGAGGCTCCAACGGCCTCCAGGGACAATGCATGCACCATGGTCTCCATGATCTCCAAGACCTGTATGGAATCCATGTGTCTTCAGACTCTCTGCAGGTTCCCCAGGCTCCACAGACTCCATGAGCCAGCACAGGCCTCAGAGAATCCATGGCACATAATGGACTCCTTGGACTCCACAGGTCTCCACATATTCCTCAGCTTCCTCAGACTCTACACCCTCCACAGGCTTCATGGGCCTACTTAACCTCCACAGGTTCGAAGGTATCCACTCTCCTCCATTGCCTTAAAAGGCCCTGCCAGCACCATGAGCCTGCACAGGCTCCATGGCCTCCAAAAGATAGAAAGGCTCTGCTGTCTCCACAGCCTCCATTGTTCCCATGAACTCCATGAGCTCCAGTGGCTCCACAGGATCCACAGGCCTCCACAGTTGCCTTAGGCTACATGGGGTCTATAGGCTTGTACAGTCTCTACAGGCCTCCCTGGGCTCCACAGGCTCCCCAGGCTTGCAGAGGTAACATGGGCTCCACAGGGTCCTCAGGCTTGCACAGTCTCCACAGGCCTCCACGGGTTTCACAGCCTCCATGGGCTGCATCAGCTCCATGGGTTCTAAGGACTGTATATACTCACAGAATTCACAGACTTCCTGGTCTTAATGGGACTGCACAGGCTCCACCGGCCTCCTTTGTCTCCAGATTCTCCATGAGCTCCCCAATCTACATGACCTCCACAAAGTCCACCACCTCCATGGACTTCATGAGCTTCACAGGTTCCACAGTTTCCACTGGCCTACAGTGTCCACAGGCTCCCTTGTCTCCCTGTTCTCCATGGACTCCAGGGGCTCTACTGTCCTTTATGACTCCATGGGCTCCACAGACTTCATTGGCTACATATAACCCGCAGAATCTATGACTTGTACAGGGTACACAGGCCTCATTGGGCGCCACTGACTCCACAAGCTCAATATGCTCAATCGGCTCCACAGATGTCAATGGGCTATATGTCCTTAACATGTTTCCTATTCTCTGTAGTGTCCTTGGAGTCCATAGCTCAACAGGCTCCATAGGTCCCATGGGTGTGACGATCTCCACAGGATCGAAAATCCTGTAGAGGTTACACAAACTCCCTGGGCCTGCACAGGTTTCAAGGGCTCTTCGTGCTTTTTGAACTACACAGTCTTGACAGACTTCATGGTCTCCATGACCACAAAACCTCCATAGGACTTCACAGCCTCCACAGGCCTCTACAATTTCCATGGGCTCCATGGGCTCCATAGTCTCAACATGCTCCACAAGATCCATGGGTATGCAAAGTCTCCAAAGTTTCCACGGACATCACAGACTCCATGGGTTCAACGTGCTCCACAGGCTCCATGGTTATGCACAGGATCCACAGGCTGCATTGAATCCAAAGGCTCTACAGCCTCCACAGGCTCCATGTACTCCACAGACTCCATGGGCCCACAAATGCTTCATTGCCTCCAAGGGCTTCAAAGGATCAACAGTTTCCATGGGCCTGCAGAAGCTCCCCAGGACTCCAGGGCAATGCATGCTCCATGGGCTCCAGAACTCAAAGGCCTCCATGGCATCCATGTGGCTTCAAAGTTTCTAGAAGTACCCAAGTTTCCTCAGGCTCCATGAGCCTGCACAGGCCTCACAGCCTCCCTGGCCCAAAATGGGCCCCACCGACTCCACAGGCTTCCACAAGATCCTCAGCCTCTTCATATTCTACAGACTCCACAGGTGTCATGGGCTTACATAACCTCCATGGCCTCCATGGAATCAACATCCTCCATGGCATCAATAGGCTCTGCCAGCATGATGAGCCTGCATAGGCTTCATGGCCTCCATGAGATATGTCGGCTCTGCAGGCTCCACACGCTGAGTGAGTTCCATGTGCTACATGAGATCCAGTGGTTCAATAGGCTCCACATGTTCAGCACTCCTGCAAAGTTACCATAGGCTCCATGAGGTCTATAGATCTCTACAGGCTCCACAGGGCTCCATGTGCTCCAGTTTGCCCACACCTGCTGAGATACTGTGATGTCCACAAGATCCTCAAGATTTCAAAAACTTCAGAGGACTCCATGGGTTTCACATCCTCCATGGGCTCCTTCAGCTCCAAGGGTTCTATACTTTCTCAAACTTCACACTCTCCCTGTCCTTCACAGGACTACACAGGCTCCACAGGCCTCCTTGGCTCCATAGTCTCCATGGGCTCTTTGGTCTCCCTGGCTTCCACAAACTCCACCAGTACCACGGACCTCATGGGCTTCACAGGTTTCACACATTCCACTGGCCTATACAACATCCACGAACTCCATGTGCTCCCTGGACTACACAGGCTCTATGGACTCTACAGTCATTTATGACTCCATGGGCTTCACTAGTTCCATTGTCAACACAGAATCCACAGGCTCTAAAGCCTGTACAAGCTCCACAGGCCTCAATTGGCATCACAGTCTCCACAGGTTCAACAGGCTCCATGGGACCCACATGTGTCAATGGGCTACATATCCTTAACAGGCTCCACATTCCCAGTTGTGTCCTTGGGCCCCATACCTCAACAGACTCCATGAGCCCAATGGACTCAAAGACCTCCACAGGATCCACAGGCCTGTACAGTCTCCATAAGCACCCTGGGGCTGCACAAGAATCAAGGTCTCCACAGGCTTTGTGAATTCCATGGTCTTGACAGACTTCATGAGCTCCAAGTCCACAACCAGCTCCATAGGCATTCACATGCTCCACAGGCCTCTACAGTCCCTTTGTGCTCAATGGGCTCCACATGTCTGCATAGATTCCATGAGTTACACAGGCCTAAAGGATTTCATGGGCCTCCACAGGCTGCAAATGCCACACAGGCTCCACTGGCCCACAGAGACTCCAGTCTCTATAGATTCTATTATCTCCACAGGCAGCAAAAGCTCTACATGTGTGATTGGCCTCTAGGGTACTGATAGGCTCCAAAGGCTTCCACGGGCTGCACAGACACCACAGTCTCCATGGGCTGCACATGCTCCACAGGCTCCATGGGTATACACAGGATCCACAAGTTCTTCTGACTCTAAAGGCTCTACAGCCTTGACAGCCTCCACGTGTTCCACAGGTGCCATGGGTCCACCCAGAATACATGGCCTCCAAGTGCTTCAAAGTATCAACAGGCTACATGGGCGTGCAGAGGCTCCAGAGGACTCCAGGGGCAATACACACACCATATCAGTAGTTTTTAACTTTACAAATCTAATTAAGATTTGTTGTTTATTGGCTGCTATGCATGTGTTTTTACTGACAATTAAGTTCAAAGCACTGGTTTTACAGAACACTCTGTGAATGCAGGAGGAACTTCAACTTTGAAACGTAAGTAAGGTACTTGTTTGTTTGGCTGCAATAAAATTGCTTTCAATAACAATGTAAAAACACTGCTTTTACCTAGTGCTATGCCAATGCAGTATTTTCTTATCTTTTCAAATCTAAGTAAGTTTTGTGATTTGTTTGCTGCTATGCAGGTGATTTCGCTTAAAATCATTTTCAAAACACTGGTTTTACTTTACACGTTTTGAATACAGGAGATACTTCTAGTTTGAAAGGTAATTAAGATACTTGTTTGTTTGGCTGCTATGCACTTGCTTTCACTCACAATCAATGTAAAATCACTACCTTTACCTAATTCTGTAACTGTGCAATGGTTACTTCACTTTTCAAATCTAAGTAAGATTTGTGTTTCGTTTGCTGTTATGCATGTCTTTTTCACTTAAAATCATATTAAAAACTCTAGTTTTACCTAACTCCAAGTAAATGCCAGAGGAAATTCAAGTTTGAAAGTTAAATAAGATACTTGCTTGTGTGGCTGTTCTACACTTGCTTTCAAACACAACGTCAAAACTCTCCTTTTACTATGAAAATGCTGCAGGTTTTTCACTTTGAAAATCTATGTAAGTTTCTTTCTTTTACTGCTATGCAAGTGTTTTGCCTTTCAATTAAATTCAAAACACTACCTTTTCCTAACGCTGGGTGAATACAGTCAATTCTTCAGTTTAGAAAACCAATTAAGAAACTTGTTCCATTGGCTGATTTGCACGTTTTCACTCAAAATTATCTTCAAAACACTGGTTCTTCAAAACACACTGTGAAAGCAATAGGCAGTTAAGCTTGGACACGAATGTAAGAACTTGTTTGTTTGGCTGCTATTCACTTGCTTTCACTCACAATGTTAAAACCCTGCTTTTACTATGCCAATGCTGCCATTTCCTCACCTTGGAAATCTAAATAAGTTTCTTTCTTTTGCTGCTATGCACGTATTTTCACTTAAAATCAACATCAAAATGCTGCTTTTCCCTAAAGTTGGGTGAATGCAGGCAATTCTTCAACTGAGAAACTAAGGAAAGAAATTTGTTTCATTCTCTGCTTTGCAAGTGTTTTCCCTTAAAATGAACTTCAACGCACTGGTTTACCTAACACGCTGTGAATGCAGGAGGTACTTCAACTTTGAAAACTAATTAAGATACTTGCTTGGCTGTTATGCACTTGCTTTCACTCACAATCAATGTAAAAACACTGCATTTACTTAATGCTATGCCAATGCAGTAGTTTCTTCATTTTTCAAATCTAAGAAATATTTGTGTTTTGTTTGGTGCTATGCATGTCTTTTCACTTAAAATCATCTTCAAACACTGTTTTTACCTAATGCTCTGTGAATGCAGGAGGTACTTCAAGTTTGAAAGTTATGTAAGCTACTTGTTTGATTGGCTGCTTTCCAATTTGCTTCACACACCATGCCTACACACTGATTTTTCCTAATGCTATGCCAATGCAGTAGTTTCTTTACTATACAAATCTAAATAAGATTTCTGTTTTATTTGCTGCTACGCATGTGTTTTTGCTTATAATTATCTTCAAAACCCTGGTTTTACCTGACACCCTGTGAATTCAGGAAGTACTTCAACTTTGATACATAAGAACATACCTGTTTGTTTGGCTGCTATGCACTTGCTTTCACTCACAATCAATGTAAAAACACTGCTATTACCTAATGCTATTGCAATGCACTAGTCTTCACTTTTTTTTTAAGATTTTATTTATTTATTCATTTATCCCCCCCTTGCTGCTTGTGCTCGCTGAGTCAGCTAACCACACTGTGCGGGCGGGCTTGCCTTTACCAGGAGGCCCCGGGAATCGAACCCGGGGCCTCCAATATGGTAAATGGGAGCCCTACTGATTGAGCCACAGCCGCTTCCCCTAGTCTTCACTTTTCACCTCTAAGTAAAATTTGTGTTTTGGTTGCTGCTATGCATGTGTTTTCACTTAAAATCATCTTCAAAACATTGGTTTTCCTATCACTCTGTGAATGCAGTGGTAATTCAAATTTGAAATTTAAGTAAGATAATTGTTTGTTTTGCTGCTATACACTAACTTTCAAGCACAATTTCAAACCCTGCTCTTACAATGCCAATGCTGCTGTTTCTTCACTTTTGAAATCTAAGTAAATTTCTTTCTTTTGCTATTATGCACGTGTTTTCACTTACAATCAACTTCCAAACACTGATTTTCCCTAATGCTGCGTGATTGCAGTCAATTCTTCAGTTCATAAGTCCAATAAAGAAACTTGTTTCATTGGCTATTTCAACGTTATTCACTAAAAATCGATTTCAATACTGGTTTCACCTAAATATCTGTTATTGCAGGAAGTTCTTCAAGTTTTAATGGTAAGTACGAAACTTGTTTGTTTGGCTACTATGTAATTGCTTTCACTCCCATAAATGTAAAAATCCTCATTTACCTATGCTATGCCAATGCAATAGTGTCTCCACTTTTCAAATCTAATTCAGATTTGTGTTTTCTTTGCAGCTATGCATGTGTTTTCACTTAAAATCATCTTCAAAACACTGGTTTTACCTAACACGCTGTGAATGCAGGAGGTACTTCAACTTTGAAGTGTAAGTAAGATACTTGTTTTTTTGGCTGGTATACATTTGCTTTCACTTCCTTATGCCAAAACTCTGCTTTTTCCCAATTCTGTGCCAAAGCATTAGTTTTTTGCTTTACAAATCTAAATAAGATTTGTGTTTTATTGGTAGCTATGCAAGTGTTTTCACTTACAATATCTTCAAAACCCTGGTTTTACCTAACATGGTGTGAATGCAGGAGATACTTCAACTTTGATACATAAGTAAGATACTTGTTTTTTTTGCTGCTATGCACTTGCTTTCACTCACAATCACAGTAAAAACATTGCTTTTTCCTAATACTATGCCAGTGCAATGGTTTCTTCACTTTTCAAATCTAAGTAAGATTTCTCATTTCTTTTCTGCTATGCATGTGTTTTCACTTAAAATCATCTTCAAATCTCTGGTTTTACCTAGAACTCTGCAAATTCAGGAGGTAATTCAAGTTTGAATGTTAAATAAGGTACTTGTTTGTGTGGTTGCTATTCACTTGCTTTCATGCACAATGTAAAATTCCTGCTTTTACAATAACAATGCTGCAGTTTCTTCACTTTGGAAATCTTCATAAGTTTCTTTCTTTTACTACAATGCATGTGTTTTCACTTACAATCAACTTACAAACACTGCTTTTCCCTAATGCTGGGTGATTGCAATCCATTCTTCAGTTTAGAATTCCAAAAAAGAAACGTGTTTCATTTGCTGCTTTGCACATGTTTTCAATTAAAATAAATTTCAAGCCACTTGTTTCATCTAACTCTCTGTGAATACAGAAGTTTCTTTAGGTTTGATAGGTAAGTAAGATACTTGTTGATTGGATTCTATGCACTTGCTCTCATTCACAATCCATGTAAAAACAGTGCTTTTACCTGATGCTATGCCAATGAAGTAGTTTTGTAACTGTGCAATCTAAATAAGATTTGTGTTTTGTTTGCTGCTATCCATGTGTTTTCAGTTAAACTCATCTTCAAAACACTGGTTTTACCTAACACGCTGTGAATGCAGGAGGTAATTAAAGTTTGAAAGTTAAGTACGATCCTAGTTTCTTTGACTGCTATACAATTGCTTTCAACCACAATATCAAAACCATGGTTTCACTATTACAAATTTGCAGTTTCTTCACTTTGGAAATCTAAGTAAGTTTTTTTCTTTTGCTGCTATACACGTGTTTTCACTTAAAATCAACTTCAAAACCCTGCTTTTTTCTAAGTGTGGGTGAATGCCGTCAATTCTTCAGTTTAGAAAACCAATCAAGAAGCCTGTTTAATTGCCTGCTTTGCACTTGTCATCACTTAAAATCAACATTAAGACCCTGTTTTAACCTACATCACTGTGAATGCAGGAGGTAGTACAAGTTTGAAAGGTAAGTAACATACTTGTTTCTTTGGCTGTTATGCACTAGCTTTCACTCACTATGTCAACAAACTGCTTTTACTTATAGCTACGCCAATGCAGTAGCTTCTTTATTTTACAAATCTAAATAAGATTTTATTTTATTTGCTATTATGCATGTGTTTTCAATTACAATTATTTTCAAAACACTACTTTTACCTTACGCGCTGTGAGTGCAGGAAGTATTTCAACCGTGAATCATAAGTAAGGAACTTTTTGGTTTGGCTGCTATGCACTTGCTTTCACTCACAATCAATGTAAAAACACTGCTTTAATCTAGTGCTATGCCAATGCAGTTGTTTATTCACCTTTCAAATCGAAGTAAGATTTGGGTTTTGTAGGCTGCTGTGCATATGTTTTCACTTAAAATCCTCTTCAAACACTGGTTTTACTTGACACCCTGTGAATGCATGGGGAAATTCAAGTTTGAAAGTTAAGTAAGATATTTGTGTGGCAGGTATACACTAGCTTTCAATCACTATGTAAAGCCATGCTTCTAGTATGCCAATCCTACAATTTCTTCACTTTGGAAATCTAATAACTTTCTTTCTTTTCCAGCTATGCATGTGTTTTCAGTTACAATCAACTTCAAAACACTGTTTTTCCCTAACACTGGGTGAGTGCAGTCAATTCTTCAGTTTAGAAAACTAATAAAGAATCTTGTTTTTTGTCTGCTTTTCACGTGTTTTCACTTAAAATCAACTTCAAGATACTGGTTTTGTAATGGAGATTTTTAAACGTCATAACACTGATGGAAATTCCTAAGGCCTACAAAACCTGCTTAAAACAATACCCTGAGTATGCATCCATGACTGACCAATCATGCCACCATGGAGATGGCAAAAACCACCCTTAGTAATGATTAACCCAGACCCCCTTAACCTTGATGCTAATCACAAAAAAATGCTTCCTTAATATTGCTTGCTTGCTCTGCTGGATATGGACAATTGAAGCTGCTCCATAAAATTTCTGGCATAAGAAAATTAATGCTTTGTTATTATCAACTAATCTGATATCTGAGCACAAAGAAAAGTTGCTTTATCATGCAGACCCTGCTAAAATTCCCTATAAAAACCCACCACAGGAAGCCGGGGGTCTCTTCTCTCCATACTGCTGGAGGAGGCCTTGTCCAGCCAGAAATATAGGTTCCTCTCCTAATCACATTGTCTGGGTGCAGAATTTCTCTCTGGATGAAGTGTCCCACTTCATTTGGAGGCCCCAGTGAGACTGAGTGGAGATGGTCACACTAAGGATTTCAAGGGAAGGCCTCTGAGAAATATTGTTCAGTCCCAGAAACACCTCAGTGTGGCTAAGACACACTAAGAGAAATTTGGAAATTTGGTTTGAGGAGCTGACTGGTCTGTCCTGGTGAGTCTGGATACAGCAGGGGCTGCATGTTTGGCAGTTGTGGCTTAAATTTCTCAGCCAGGCCAGATACTAAGATATCACCTGTGGCCACTGGGTAGTCTACAGGGGGTAGATTATGTAGGTGTGTTAAGTGTTAATTGTTAAGTCTGCTTGAGTCCTGCTTGTTAAGTTTGTCCTGTGTTCCACTGTACTCATCACTAAAGGTCAGTCTACTTCTCCTTGCCCTATGACACCCCTTAACTGGTTTCTTAAGAATTTTCAGGAGGTCAGAAAGGCAACAGCCAGATATTGGTCAAGGTAAGCTCTGGGACTCTTTGGAGGCTTTGTGAGTTGGAATGGCCAACCTTCGAAGTCAGGTGGCCCTCTGAAGAGACCACTGATTTACCAACCACCTATAGGGTCTGGAGAATAGTCTATGGGGAGTCCGGCCACCCAGACCAAATACCATATATCAATGTATGGATTGAACTGTTAACTAATACTCAAAAACGGTTAAAATCTTGTCTTGCAGGTTTTGTGGTCCAGCTCGTGATTCAGCTTCGCACAGAACCCCACATTAAGGGCCCAGAAACCACTGTACTCCAAGGGGAACCAGAAGAACTCGTCAAGGAACCTCCCCCATATCATCCCCAATCCCAGAGACCTCTATCACACCCTGCACCTTCGACAGCCCCTCCTGAGCCCCTCTATCTCCCGCTCCCCACCTCAAAGAAAACTCACTTCATTATCCCTCCCCATACTCGAAAGGGGATGCCATATCAGCCACCTAGAAGAGAAGACATGGTGCCCCTTATGCCCTTGCATCAAGCAGGCCCTGGTGTAGGGGATGATGTGCTCCCATTTATGGTATATGCCCCTTTTCTCCTCCACTGATCTCTATAATTGGAAGCATCAGAACCCTCCATTTTCTGAAATACCCCAGTGGCTAATCAGTGACCTAGAATCAATATTCTTTACCCACAACCCCCTTGGGATGATTGTCATCAGCTGTTGCACGTCCTATTCACCTCTGAAGAAAGAGACAGGATCCGAGGGAGGCAATAAAGACCGTTTTAGGCCATGAAGGCTATCCTACTCCAGATCCTGCATGTACTGAAAGGTTTTTCCCTCTACCCGCCCTGAGTGGAACTACAACTCAGATCAAGATAAGGAGGCTCTCAAGTGGTTCCACCAGACTCTTTTGTGGGGCCTTCAAGCCACTGCCCAGAAGCCTACTAATCTTTCAAGGTAAGCAAAACTACTAAAGAGCCCAATGAGTCACCCTCAGCCTTTATAGAATGATTAATGATAGCCTATCAGAATTATTCTCCAACAGACCCTCAAGCTCCTAAAAACTATAGGGCAAATAATATAGCATTTGTCACTCAGTCAAAACCAGATATCCAGAAGAAATTGCAGTGGTTGGAGGGTTTGAAGGGATATTACTTTCTGAATTAATGGAGGTGGCTTAGAAGTTGTTCAATATCAGAGAAGATGTGGACACCATAAAAACTAGGAAAGTAGCCAAAGTTCTATTAAGTACCATGTTAGGTGAAAACCCATGAGCCTTTCCACCTTGGGGAGCAGTAGGAAGCCTAAGAAAAATAGGACAAAGAAGATCTGGATTAAATAAAAATCAGTGTGCCTATTGTAACGAAAAAGGGCACTGGAAAAATGAATGTCCTCAACGCCAGGCCAAAAACCAGACCAAAATTGGCTCAAATATACCCTTAACAGATTGACAGGGCCAGGGGTCATCAAGCCCTGGAGAGTCCATGGTAAAATTAAAAGTTGGGGGCAGTCCAGTTGAGTTCTTGGTTGATACGGGAGCGACATTCTCCTCATTAAAAGCTGATCCAGAACCATATATGGCTAGACACACCCTAAACCAAGGAGTTACTGGAAACATGGAATCCTTCACCTGGACCACCTCCCGAATCATGGACATAGAAAAAGGTACTGTTACACATTCTTTTTTAATTTGCCTGACTGCCCATACCCCTTACTGGGCTGAGATTTGTTACATAAACTACAAGTCAACATTTACTTCCAGGATGGTGATGCTAAGCTGATGTTTGGAATGCAGCCACAGACTCTTCTGGTCACTTGCCCCATCTCAAGAGAATATCTCCTAGTAAACACTAAGGGGCAGTCTGCCAACAATTGGCTGCTGCAAGAATTCCAACATCTAGTTCCAGGGATGTGGGCGGAAATAAACTTCCCCAGGCTGGCCAGACATCAAAAACCAGTAGTCATACAACTACTGAATACAGCCACCCCAACTCGGGTCTGGCAATACCTGATTAGCCATAAGGCCAGGCTGGGATTAGAGGGGCACATTCATCAATTGCTGGAGGTGGGCATCCTTGTACATTGCCAGTCCTCCTGGAATACCCCCTTTCTCACCATCCAAAAGCATGGCAGTACTGACTACTGACCAGTACATGACCTCTGGGAAGTCATGCATTGCAAGGGGCATCAAAAAGGAGACTCTCCACAAGCAAAAAAAAAAACTGCTGGCAGTTGAAGCAGCATGAGCAGCAGCCCTCCAGCCAGTTGCCCCACTCCAACTGTTCCTGGCTGTCCCCACTTGAAAGGTGCCAGCATTCTGGTATTCTCCAGAAGAGGTAGATAAAGAAAAAATTCTGGGTGCCCAAACAATGGAAAAAGGGTAGCTCATCCTGCCAGATGGCAGAATTTACTTTCCAGAAACAGCAGGAATGCAGTTAGCAAAATGATTACACACTACTACACATATGGGAAGCACCAATTTAACTGAGCTACTACTAAGAGACTTTTACTTCCAAAACTTGTCTAAAACCAGCAAAGAACTCTCAAACCAATGTGAGGTCTGTGCCAAGGTAAATCTAAAATGAAGAATAAGAATTCCAGAAGGGAATAGGCTATGAGGATTAGAACCCGGAGTGCACTGGAAAATAGACTTTACAAACTTAAAACTGGGCAAATATGGTTACAATTATCTCCTAGAACTGGTGGACACTTTCTCAGGTTGAACAGAAACATTTCCAACCAAAGGTGAAATGGCAGCCATAGTAGTTAAAAAATAAATATCTGAGGTTATACCAAGGTTTGGGCTACCCCTAAGATTGGGGTCTGACAACGGACCAGCCTTTGTAGCAATGGTGATTCAGCAATTGGCTAAGGCTCTGGGAATAAATTGGAAATTACATTGTGTATTTTGACCCTAAAGCTCAGGACAGGTAGAGAAGATTACCTGCACCTTGAAGGATGCATTATCTAAGTTAGCTTTGGATTCTGGTGAAAACTGGGTGAGTCTCTTTCCCTTTGCCCTTCTAAAATCCAGGTGCACCCCGTATGTGCAAGGCATAAAGCCTTAGGAAATTATGTACTGCAGACCTCCACCCCTATTGCCTAAGATAGGATTAGAAACCGTGACAGAATTTGACAACCAATATCTCTTTTCCTCCCTAAAGTTTCTCAACCGGATTAGAAAGATTGTAAATAAAACTGTACAATCTGCACACTCTCCTCTTTCTGGAACTAACTTCACTCATTTGCAGGCCCAACCACGAGATCTAGTCTGGATATGAAAACTCCAAGCTGAGAACTTTGAACCTCATTGGACGGGCCAGTATGTGGTGATCCTCACAACGTCTAGAGCTGTGAAGGTTGCAGGAAAAAATACCGGATACATGAATCTCATTTAAAACTTGCCAGAAAGGACACTGAAAAACCAGACGTTGATAAGTGGACTGTCATCCGAACCAAAGAGCCTTTGAATCTCAAGATTAGTCGAATTAAGTTGGACTAAAAATGATTATGAGTTTAAAATTGGGAATAATACTGTAGTTAATTTTGTGGGCTCAGTCCACTGCATTCCGGTTAACTACTAATGTGTTAAATGTAATTCGTGCTGGATATGGGGAAGTCTTAAATACTTCCCAGTCCACTAGTAAAAAACCCTGTCATATCCTTTGAACTATGTGCCCTATTTTGGAAAAATAAAAGTTCATTTCCAGCCGTTCCACCAGTAGAGGTAAAAAGCTTTACTATGGGTGTGGCACCTGAGTAATAAAAAAGAATTAGAGGAAAGGAGGGAGCAAGATGGCGTTGGTGTAGGAGGGCGCACACTGCAAGCTCCCAGAGCAAGGCGGATTGGGGACGGGGTCCTGCCCGGGGGTCTGTGCTGTGCACGCGTGGAGTGAGAGGCTTGGGACATCTATCTGCGCGGACCGGCGGCGTGGACCGAACGGTGGAGATTCGTGAGTTTTGAGGCTGCCGGTGGAGGTTGGCACAGGCGGCTGAGCCCCGCGGTTACGGAAATAAATAATAAAACGGCCATTTGGAGCCGCGGGCGGGGGCGAAAAAAGTTTTATTTTCTGGGGAGCTGGCTGCCTGGCGCCCCTTAGACCTTGTGTGAGCAGAGCAAAAAGCTAGTCAGCACCCGGTGAACCGGAGAGGGGATTTTGGTCGGGGAACGGAGCTGATTTCCCTAGCCACCCAGGGATAGGACCCGGGCCGCTGCGGAGCCAGGAGGAAGGGACACTTCCCAAAGAAGGGAGGGTTCGGTTGGAAGACAGGGAAGGGTATTTTATATTTTTAGACATCTTTCTGGCTGCCTGCACCGCCCCATAGCTTTGGGGAGCAGATAAGCCGACCTGAAGCAGCACCAGGCTGAGAGCAGACGCGAATCTGCACTCAAACTGATTTACTGAGCAGCCCGGGGACGCTGGAGCTCGGCGCCAGAAGGGGCGGAATCCGCCGTCTTTAGCACTCCTCACTGACTAACATCAGAGTTGCAGCTAACCTGGGGAGTCCGGAAAGTGGGACGTGCTTGATTAATTTCCACGGGCCCAGCTAGGGTCCCTTCCGTAAGGGGGTTGGTCTAGAGGAGGAATTATTTTGGGTCCTGCATTTGGCTAAAAAAAAAAAAAAAAAGTGAGGTCACCTCAACAATTGAAAAATAAATTCTTTTTAATTTAGTTTAATAGCTAAAAGCTGCTTCAGGACCTGCATATAGAACCCTGTGGGGAAATTCATTGATAAACACAAGTAGGCAGGAAGGATCCACTTGGACCCTAGGGGTATCATTGACCCCCCTTGTTTCCTTCTTCTTTTTTCTTTTTTTTTTTTTTATTTATTTTTTATTTTTTATTAGTATTAACTTTTTTCTTTCAGACCTTTCTCTACTATTTCTCTACCTCCTCATAATTCTAGCCTTCTAAATCACTATATATATATATTCCTCCATTTGTTTTCCCAGTCCATTATAGGAACTCCATATTTTTTCCTAGTACTCTACACTGCCTACACAAGTTAAATATTCATCTCATTGAATCTCATTTTGCCCCTCTTCTAACTTTTATCAACATTTCTATTATCCTTCTGCCTTCCTTACATCTTTTGATTCCTCTGGCCCTAACCTTTTGCCTTCAAGGGAACATAGAAAGAAGCAAGGAAATAAAATAAGAAGAAAAACTGCCAAAGAGAAAACTTAACTCACACGCAGAACCAACAGCTAAATAAAATTCTAGAGCATAGAGAAAAGCTAATCAACTGAACAAACCCATCAAGATAATATGATGACCAGAGGGCAACAGAAAAATACAAATGACTCTGAGAAACTGGAAAACATGGACCAGTCCAGTGCACAAAATAAAAACCAGGAAGCAATGCAGTACATCGAACAACTAATCAAAGCTATCCAAACAAATATCATGGACCAACTTAAAGAACTGAAGGAAGAGATTAAGGATATAAAGAAGACACTGGGAGAACATACTGAAAAAATAACTAACACACCTAAAAACGTAATGGATATGATGGCAAACAAAGACACAAGTCAAGAAATGAAAAAGACGCTAGACTCACATGGCAGCAGAATTGAACAAGCAGAGGAAAGAATTAGTGATATGGAAGACAATACAGTTGAAATCAAAGAGATTGTAGAAAACATAGACAAAAAGATAGAAAAAATCCAGTATGGTCTCAGGGAATTAACCGATAATGCAAGACGCACACACATACGCATTATGGGCATCCCAGAAGGAGAAGAGAAGGGAAAGGGAACAGAAGGAGTGTTGAAGGAAGTTATGGCTGAAAACTTCCCAACTCTATTGAGAGAGATGGATGTGCAGATCCAGGAAGCACAGCGCACCCCAAATAGTATAAATCCCAACAGGCCAACTCCAAGACATATACTTGTCAAACTGTCCAATGCTCAAGACAAAGAGAAAATACTCAAGGCAGCAAGAGAAAAGAGAACCATCACATACAAGGGAAGCACAATAAGATTAGGTGTTGATTTCTCAGCTGAAACCATGGAGGCAAGAAGACAGTGGTATGACATAGTCAAAACACTAAAAGGAAAAAACTTCCACCCACGAATTCTCTACCCAGCAAAATTGGCATTCAAAAATGATGGAGAGTTCAAAATATTCACAGATAAACAGCAATTAAGAGAGTATGTCAAGAAGAAACCAGCACTTCAAGAAATACTAAAGGAATCTCTGCAAATTGAAAGGAAAAAACAAAGGAGAGAGAGCTGGAGGAGAGTTTAAAAACAACTGAAAAGTCAAAAAGAGAAACAAAACAACATATGACATACATTAACCCAAAGAAAAAATGACTGAAGTAAGAAATTCATTACGAGTAATAACACTGAATGTTAATGGATTAAATTCACCAATCAAAAGACACAGATTGGCAGAATGGATAAGAAAATATGATCCATCTATATGCTGTCTACAAGAAACCCACCTTAGGCCCAGGGATTCAAGGAGGCTGAAAGTGAATGGCTGGAAAACCATTTTACAAGCTAACAATAGCCAAAAAAGGGCAGGAGTAGCTATTCTAATATCAGACAAAATAGACTTTAAATGCAAAACTATTGTAAGAGACAAAGATGGACACTACATATTAGTAAAAGGAGTAATCTCTCAAGAAGAGAGAACAATCATCAACATTTATGCACCTAATCGAGGTGCCTCAAAATACGTGCGGCAAACTCTGGAAAAACTAAGAGGAGAAATAAATTCCTCTACAATTATAGCAGGGGACTTCAACACACCACTATCGTCATTAGACAGAACATCTAGGCAGAGAATCAATAAAGAAACGAAGGCACTCAACAATACATTAGAAGATTTGGACTTAATAGACATATACAGAACACTTCACCCAAATACAGCGGGATTTACATTCTTCTCCAGTGCACATGGAACATACTCCAAAATAGACCACATGCTAGGCCCCAAAACAACACTCAATGAATTCAGAAAGATTGAGATTATACAAAGTAATTTCTCTGACCACAACGGAATGAAGTTGGAAATCAATAAGGGCCAGAGAAACAGGTTAGGCACAAGGATATGGAAGTTAAACAACACACTCTTAGACAAACAGTGGGTCAAAGAGGAAATTTCAAAAGAAATCAGTAACTACCTTGAAACTAATGAAAACAACAACACAACATATCAAAACCTATGGGATGCAGCGAAAGCAGTCCTGAGAGGGAAGTTCATAGCCATAAATTCATATATTAAAAAAGAAGAAAGAGCTAAAATTGAAGACCTAACTGCACACTTGGAGGAATTGGAAAAACAACAACAAACTAAACCTAAAGGAAGTAGAAAACAGGAAATAACCAAGATTAGAGCAGAACTAAATGAAATAGAGAATAAGAAAGCACTGGAAACAATAAACAAAACCAAAAGCTGGTTCTTCGAGAATATCAACAAAATTGACAAACCCTTAGCCAGACTAACAAAGAAAAAGAGAGAACAGATGCAAATACATAAAATAAGGAATGAGCAAGGTGATATCACTACTGACCCCACAGAAATAAAGAGTATCATAAGAGGATACTTTGAAAAATTATATGCCAACAAAAATGACAATTTAGAGGAAATGGACAAGTTTCTAGAAACCCACAAACAGCCGACATTGATGAAAGAAGAAATAGATGAACTCAACAGCCCAATTACAAGTAAAGAGATAGACTCAGTCATTAAAAACCTCCCAACTAAGAAGAGTCCAGGACCAGATGGCTTCACAGCTGAATTCTACCAAACATTCCGGAAAGAGCTAACACCAATTCTACTTAAGCTCTTCCAAAAAATAGAAGTAGAAGGAAGACTACCTAACTCATTCTATGATGCCAACATTACCCTAATACCAAAACCAAATAAAGATACCACAAGAAAGGAAAATTACAGACCAATTTCTCTAATGAACCTAGATGCTAAAATCCTTAACAAAATACTTGCTAATCGCATTCAACAACATATCAAAAGGATTATACATCATGACCAAGTGGGTTTCATCCCAGGTATGCAAGGATGGTTCAATATAAGAAAATCAATCAATGTAATACACCACATAAACAAACTGAAAGAAAAAAATCACATGATCATCTCTATAGATGCCGAAAAAGCATTCGACAAAATACAGCACTCTTTCCTCATAAAAACACTACAAAAGATAGGAATAGATGGAAACTTTCTGAAAATGATAAAGGGTATATATGAAAAACCCAAAGCTAACATCATTTTCAACGGTGAAATCCTAAAAGCCTTCCCTCTGAGATCGGGAACAAGACAAGGATGCCCACTATCACCACTCCTATTTAACATTGTCTTAGAAGTACTTGCACGAGCACTGAGACAAGAAAAGGACATAAAAGGCATCCAGATTGGAAAAGAAGAAGTAAAAATTTCATTATTTGCAGATGACATGATCCTATACATAGAAAGCCCTGAGAAATCGACAACAAGGCTTCTAGAACTTATAAAGGAGTTCAGTAATGTTGCAGGCTATAAGATCAATGCTCAAAAATCAGTAGCATTTCTATACACCAATAACCAGCAAACTGAGGAGGAAATCAGGAAAAAAATACCATTTACAATAGTAAACAAAAGAATCAAATACCTAGGAATAAATTTAACTAAAGATGTAAAGGACTTATATACAGAAAACTACACAACATTGTTAAAGGAAATCAAAGAAGACTTAAATAAATGGAAAAATATTCCCTGTTCATGGATGGGAAGATTAAACATCATCAAGATGTCTATCCTACCCAAACTAATCTACAGATTTAATGCAATCCCAATAAAAGTCAACACTATATTTTTTAAGGAACTGGAAAAACTAACCACAAAATATATTTGGAGAGGTAAGAGGCCCCGAATTGCCAAAGATATATTGAAAAAGAAAAATGAAGTTGGAGGTATCACATTACCTGACTTTAAAACATACTACAAAGCTACAGTGATCAAAACTGCATGGTATTGGCACAAGGATAGACCTACTGACCAATGGAACCGGATTGAGAGTTCTGATATAGATCCTCGCATATACAGTCATCTGATATTTGACAAGGCCACGAAACCCACTCAGCTGGGAGAGAGTGGCCTCTTTAACAAGTGGTGCTTGGATAACTGGATATCCATATCCAAAAGAATGAGAGAAGAATACCATCTCACACCTTATACAAAAATCAACTCAAGATGGATCAAAGATCTAAATATAAGAGCCAAAACCATAAAAACCTTGGAAGATAATGTAGGGAAGCATCTACAGGACCTTGTAATAGGAAATGGTTTCATGAATTTCACACCCAAAGCACGAGCAGCAAGAGAAAAAATTGATAAATGGGATCTCCTCAAAATTAAAAACTTCTGCACCTCTAAGGATGTTATTAAGAAAATAAAAAGGCAACCTACCCAATGGGAAAAAATATTCGGCAACCATGTATCTGATAGGAGCCTAATATCCTGCATATATAAAGAAATCCTTCATCTCGAAAATAAAAGGACAAACAACCCATATAAAAAATGGGCAAGTGACCTGAAAAGACACTTCTCCAAGGAAGAAATACAAATGGCTAAAAAGCACATGAAAAAATGCTCAACATCACTTGCTATCAGGGAAATGCAAATCAAAACTACAATGAGATACCATCTTACACCCATCAGAATGGCAGCTATTAAAAAAACAGGAGACACTAAATGTTGGAGAGGATGTGGAGGAATAGGAACCCTCATCCACTGCTGGTGGGACTGCGGTATGGTCCAGCCACTGTGGAGGACAGTTTGGCGGTTCCTCAGAAAACTAGCAATAGATCTTCCGTATGATCCAGCAATTCCACTGCTGGGTATATACCCAGAAGAACTGAAAACAAAAATACAAACAGATATATGCACACCAATGTTCATAGCGGCATTGTTCACCATTGCCAAAAGTTGGAATCAGCCCCGGTGCCCATCAACAGACGAATGGATAAGCAAAATGTGGCACATACATACAATGGAATATTACTCAGCGGTAAGAAGGAACAAAGTGCTAACACATGGAATAACGTGGATGAATCTTGAAGACCTTATGTTGAGTGAAGCAAGCCAGGCACTGAAGGATGAACAGTATATGACCTCACTGATCTGAACTGAGGAAAGTGAGCAGTCTCTGAGAACCATTGTCTGAAAGATAGGTTAACAAAGGAGAGTAAGAGAAGAGCAGGCTTTGAGCCATCTCCCATATGGACATAATCTATGGTAAAGGGATAGAGTGTGGTTGCATGTTGGGGGATGGGGCAGATGAGCGGTGGTGTTCCTGGGTTTGGTGGTACAACACTGGGGGGTGGATGGTTTAGGAAGTGCTGGTTCAAATCCCCAGAGCATGCAACTGTGAATCTTGACATTCCATGGGTTAGGAGAGGGGGGTATCATGGGCCCTGGGGGGCTGGGGAGAAGGGAACAGTCAAGATCTAATGGGATGTTTGGTGGTCATGGGGAAGGCTTTTCATTACCTTTCAGTAATGGACACAGGACATGGTAAATATCATCAAAATTATTTAACTGTATCATCTAAATTGTAAACTATACTGTAAATCACTGACAATGTTTAGTTGATATATTTTGCTATCTGCATAACAGTTATAACAATGCTAACAACCAAAAAAAAAAAGGAGGGGGAATTAATATGGGGTGGGGAAGCGGAGGTGGTTTGGTATCTGGGAGTCTCCGGCACTCCGTGTGTGACTTTGCTGTGACCTAAAACTTCTTTGAAAATTAAATGAAAAATTGGGAGACAATGGGGATTGAGAGGAGGAAGGTGTCATGGCACACCAGACATCCGATAACATAGTGATAAAGGGAAGGAAAAAGGGGAAAAAAGAAGAGAGAAAGGAAAAAAATGAATATATATATATATATATTTTAAAGGCATTTCCTTTGCTTTTTTGCCCATTTTTTGAATGTCCCAATCCACTAATTATATTTTATTTTGTTTTGTTCTTTGTTTGATTATTTGTTTTTTTTTTCCCTTCTCTCTCTTTTTTTTTTTTTTTTTTTCCCCCTGAGTTTCCTTATGTTTGTCTCTTGCATGTAAGCTTATCACACTTGTTTCTTTTTCCTAGTAAGTGTATTTGATTATTTTATGGACTAAATGTTCATGGAGGATTTGGATCACAGAAGGGTTACAATGGGTACTGCGGGGGATTATTGGGGGGAGGGTGTCTGGGGGGGGTTCGTGGGGATTAGTTCAACCGAATATGCATGAAAGATATACAAAATCATTCAAAGGATCGGGGGATGGGGCAGGGTCACGATGGGTGGATAATCACACAATAAGTGAAGGAATCTGAATTCCTAGCCTGGAGAGCTCTGCCACAATCTCCAAGGGAGCAGCAATAGTCCTCTGAGTGTAGGGACAGTGCCTGTCAAATTAGGATGACCCATTGATTTTTTTTTTTTAATTGATGACTACCCTTGTGAGTCTTTGCTCTTGTAAATGAGACTTAGCCTGCAGTTGTGGGGTGCCTAAGGGTTGCCACCTGAGAGCCTCCTTGTTGCTCAAATGTGGCCTCTCTCTAAGCCAAACTCAGCATATGATTGCATTACCTTCCCCCCAACGTGGGACATGACTCCCAGGGATGAGCCTCCCTGGCAACGAGGGATTAATACCAAGTGCCAACTGGCAGCTTTTTGCAGTGGCAGTATCGTAGCCAATGAGGTTTATCCGAGGAACGATTATTGCTAATTGAAAACTTTTCCCAAGTGCCAACTGGCAACACAACTGGAAAAAGACCTTGAATAAAAGGGGGAAATGGTAAAGACAAATGAGTTCAAGTGGCTAAGAGACTTCAAAGAGAGTCGGGAGGTCATCCCAGAGGTAACTCTTACGCACACCTCAGTAGGAGCTCATAGAACATCTAAGTGCCTATCACCCGACTCAGTGGGGTTCCTGAGAGCTCCGGAGACACCCTGGTCTTATATAAGGGGGGATAGCCCCAGAGACTGATGCCTTATCAGTGGGTTCTATTTTGTAATCTGTGCTCCTGAGAGTGACAGAATTAGACTCAAATAAGTCCTCCCTGCACATGGTTCACCAGTCCCTTCTATTCAAACCTACATGTGATGCTGGAGTTTCTTAGGTATACTTCCAGAGACTGGAGCCTCCCACCTACCTATGTGCCAGGTGTGCATGAAATCTAGGTGGAGCTGCAACTCCTACCCTACACCTCAATGGACTCATCCAAGTCACCTGGTGAGGAGACAACGATGGGAAATGGCCATCCCAGGGAATGGAGAGGGCCTGCATCTGCAGGCAGGATCATCCCACCCACCATATCCATGGGATATAAGCCCTCTCTCACTTGGAGTTGGAGTGGACATCACCATCCCAGTCGCCTCTGGATTGGGGGAAGAACTATGGACTAGAGTGGACTTGATGGTATTCTCTTGCTCACATATGGTGATTCTT
>JAKSZT010053828.1:710619-843067 GCA_026826555.1 Tolypeutes matacus | reverse complement strand
ATGTTTGGCTGCTAAACCCTTGCTTTCACTCACAATGTGAAAGCCCTGCTTTTACTATGCCAATGCTGCAGTTTCTTCACTTTGATAAACTAAGTAAGTTTCTTTCTTTTGCTGTTATGCACGTGTTTTCACTTACAATCAATTTCAAAACACTGCTTTTCCAAGTATCTGGGTGAAATGCAGTCAATGGGTCAATTTTAAAAATCAATAAAGAAACTTGTTTCACTGGCTGCTTTGCACGTGTTTTCACCTAAAATTTATTTCAAGACACTGGTTTCACCTAAATCTCTGTGACTGTAGTAGGTATTTCAAATTTGAAAGTAAGTAAGAGACTTCCAGGAAGATGGTGGTCTATTACAACACAAGAATCTCTTCTCCAGAGAAATAGTTAGAGAACAAGCTCAAACATCTCCAAAATAGATCTTCTAGAGTTTAATGCAGCAGATGAAGGCTGCACACGACCCATAGGAGAGAGGGACAAAAAAGGGATATCGTGACATCAGAACCAGAACTGTGAGTTGAAACCAGCAGTGGCTGCAGCTGCAGGCACCCTCCTGCTCACTTTAGAATTCTCAGGCCTCTGGGCCTGTGGTTACAGACAATGGGTGTTCCAGGGTTCTACCACTACTGGCAAGGGAATAGAGAGGGACACATCCTTAGACTGGCTCAGGTTTTGACACACAAATTTGGGCAGGGGAGCCCCACATATTCTTCCACAGGGTGGTGTACCTTCATAGCTTAGGAAGGACTGGAGAAATCTGACCTTCACAACCTCCTTCTTTTCTAACCTGGACTAATTGTTGAGGACTCCACAGGAGAGGGGAGAGAGATCCTGGGGCTGACCCTGCTTTTGACTCACAGGTTGGTCTGTCCTGTGCTGAGAGCCCTTCCAGGCTTGGTGGGGCTGTGCCATTGTTTGCCTTGGAGCCTGCAAGTGGCTAAAGATATACAAACCTCCCAATCTCCCCCGCTATTAACAGGGAATGATTGTTGAGGATTCAAAAGGGAGAGGAAATATTTCCTACCTGGGAAAAGGGAGGGCGCTACCAGAGAAGTCTGGAAAACTGTCTCATAAAGTTTGAATTACAAGGCTCTTTGCCCCCAGACAGGAAGCTCTATGACATTGAGCTGGTCTGTTTAACAACAAATACACTCTGACCAGGCATTGAATTGAGAGCTGCCAATTAGTGCAATCTCCTGGCAGACCAAGGAATTGCACATAAGAAAACTAAATAGGAGAGGCTTTTCCTGGCCTCTATAGCCTCCCTGCCCAAGGTACGAGGAAATGACTCTACAACCAATTTGTGGGGCCAGTGCCCAGGTTTGAGGAATCAGCAGGACAATCCTAAAAATCCAGGTTGAGCAAAAAATCAGAGTTGTGATAACTCACGGCCTCTACTATTAAAACCCTATAAAAGAGAAAGAGATAGAGCATCTAAGTAATATACAGTAAAAACCAGATGCGAAAACACCAGCAAAAAATTATGAGCCATGCTAAGAAAATAGAAGACATGGCTCAAGAAAAGGAATACATCAAAATCCCAGAAGAGATGCAGAATTTTAGAGAACTAATCAGTGAGATGAGCACAAATTTCCAAAATCAAAATAATGAGATGAAGGACAATATAGTAAAAGAGATAAATGACATCAAGTAGACACTGAGCAAATGCAAAGAAGAATTTGAAATCCTGAACAGGTAAGTAAAGGAGTTCATGGTAATGAAAGACACAATAGTTAGTCAAAAACACATTTGAGGATTACAACAGCACACTCGAAATGATAGAAGAAAGAGTAAGAGATACCGAAGACAGAGCAAATAAAATTGAAGAGAAAAAAACAGAGAGAGTAAAGAATGGGAAAAATTGAGCAGGGGCTCAGAGAGTTGAATGACAACACAAAACTCAACAACATACATGTCATAGGAGTTCCAGAAGAGGATGAGAAAGGAAAAGGGGTAGAAAGGGTATTTGAGGAAATAATAGCTGTAAACTTCCCAACTCTCACAAAAGACATGAACTTACATGTCTAAGAAACACACCATACAACAATGAAAATAAATTCAAATTGACCTACGCCAAGACATATACTATTCAGATTGTAAAATGTGAAAGATAAAGAGAAAATTCTCAGAGCAGTAAGAGAGAAGCAAACGATCACATACAAAGGACATCTAGGAGGACTTAGTGTAGATTTCTCTTCAGAAACCATGGAGGCGAGAAGACAGTGGTATGATACAATTAGGAAAATGAAAGAGAAAAAACTGCCAGCCGAGAATTCTTTATCCAGCAAAACTGTCCTTCAAAATGAAGGTGAAAATAAAGTATTCACAAACAAACAGAAACATAGAAAGTTTGCAAAAAAGAATCCAACTTTGCAAGAAATATTAAAGGAAGCCTGAGAATCTGAAAGAAAAAACACGAGAGAGAGGCTTGGAGGAGAGTATAGAAGAAAGAAAAACAAGAAGGATAAACAAAAGAGTAAAAAGAGAGACAAAACAAGATGACATATGAAAACCAAAGAATACAATGTTTGAAATAAATAGTGTATTTTCAGTAATATCATTGAATGTGAATGGATTAAATTCCCCAATCAAAAGATACAGGCTGTCAGAATGGATAAAAAAACATTATCCAACCAAATGCTGCTTACTAGAAACTCACCTCAGACCCAGGGATAAAAGGCAGCTGAAAGTAAAAGGTTGGAAAAAGATACTCCACGTGAATAGTAAACAGAAAAGAGCAGGAGTAGCTATACTAATATCAGAAAAACAGACTTTAAATGCAAAAAAGGGATAAAAGATATGGAAGGCCATTATATATTAATAAAAGGGACAATCTTTCAGGAAGATATTACAGTATTAAATATTTATGCACCTAACCAGGGTGCCCTAAAATATATGAACCAAACTCTGGCAAAACTAAAGGGAGAAACAGACATTTCTACAAAAATTGTTGGAGACTTCAACTCCCATCTCACATCATTGGATAGAACAACTAGACAGAAGATCAACAAGGAAACAGATCTTGAACAAGATGAGAAAAAAGTTAGGCCTAACAGACATATTCAGAACACTGCATCCAAATTCAGTGGGTTATAACCTCTTCTCAAGTGCCCATGGACCTTCCCCATGATAGACCACATATTAGGTCACAATGAAGCTCTCAATAAATATAAAATGAATGAAATTATACAAAGCACCTTCTCAGATCATAACGGAATGGAACTAGAAATTAATTACAGACAGGAAAAAAGTAAATTTGCAAATGTGTGTAGATTGAACAACACACTCCTAAATATTCGGTGGGTCAAAGAAGAAATTGCAAGTGAAATCAACAAATATATTGAGACAAATGAATATCAGAATACAACATATCAAAACTTATGTGATACAATGACGGCAGACTTGAGAGAGAAATTTATAGCCCTAAATGCCTATATTAAAAAATAAGAAAGATCTAAACTCAAAGATTACCTGAACAACTAGAGAAACTAGAAAAAGAACAGAAAAACAATCCCAAAGCGAGTGGAAAGAAAGAATAAAGATTAGAGCAGAAGCAAATGAAAATGAGAACAGAAAAAACAATAGAGAAAATCAACAAAACCAAAAGCTGGTTCTTGGAGAAGATCAATAAAATTGACAAACCGCTCGGTAGACTAACAAAGAAAAAAAGCGAGAAGATGCAAATAAATACAATCATAAGTGAGAGGGGGGAAATTACAAATTACCTCACAGAAACAAAAAGAGTCATGAGAGGATATTATGAGAAACTATATGCTAACAAACTAGACAACCTAGAAGAAATGGACAAATTTCTAGAAACATAACCAACCTACAGTGACACTACAAGAAATACAATCACATCACAATTAAGGAGATTGAATCCGTCATAAAAATCCCACAGTAAAGAAAAGTCCAGGACCTGATGGATTCACAGGTGAATTCTACCAAGCATTTCAAAAAGAATTAACACCAATCCTGTTTAATCTCTTCCAAAAAATTGAAGAGGAGTGAAAATTACCCAACACATTTTATGAAGACAACATCACCCTAATACCAAAGGCAGATAAAGATTCCACAAGAAAAGATAATTACAGACTAATCACTCTAATGAACATAGATGCAAAAGTTCTCAACAAAATACTTGCAAATAGAATCCAACAGCATATCAAAAGACTTATACATCACTACCAATTGGGATTTATTCCTGGTATGTAAGGCTGGTTCAACATAACCACAGAAGGGGCAGCTATTTGTTTTAACAGGAATAGACACATACACTGTCTATTGGTTTACATTTCTGGCATGCAATCATTCTTCCAAAACTACCATCCATGGACTTACTGATAGTCTTATCTACCACCATGGCATTCCACACAGCATTGCTTCTGATCAAGGAAGACATTTCACAGCAAATGATGTGTGGGAATGGGCATATGCCCATGGAATTCACTGGTCTTACCATGTTCCCCATAATCCTGAAGCAGCTGGATCAATAAACGGTAGAATGGCCTTTTGAAGACTCAATTATGGTGCAAACTCGGTGGCAATAACTTGCAGGGCTGGGACAATGATCTCCAGGAGGCTTTTTATGCTGAATCAGCATCCTATCTATGGTGCTGTTTCTCCCATAGCCAGGATTCATGGGTCCAGGAATCATGGAGTGGAAATGGAAGTGACACCACTCAGTATTACCCGAAACATCCCACTAGGAAAATTTTATTCCTGTCCCTGCAACCTTAAGTTCTGATGGTTTACAGGTTTTAGTACTAAAAGCAGGAATGCTGCCACCTGGGAACATAACAAAGGTTCCATTGAACTGGAAGTTAAGACTGCCACCTGGCCACTTTGGGCTCCTCTTACCTGTGAATAAACAGGCAAAGAAGGGAATTACTGTACTGGCTGGGGTGACTGATCCTGACTCTCAAGGGGAAATAGGACTACATCTACATAATGGGGGTAAAGAAGAATTTGTCTGGAATGCAGGAGATCATCTAGGGTATCTCTTAGCCTTGACATGCCCTGTGATTAAAGTCAATGGAAAATTGCAACAAACCAATTTAAGCAGGACTAACAATGGCCCAGAATCTTCAGAAATGAAAGTTTGGGTCACCCCACCAGGCAAAGAGCAACAGCAAGCTGAAGTGCTTCCTGAAGCTAACGGGAACATGGAATGGGTACTGGAAGAAGCCTCTATGCTTTTTGGATAAAAATACTTCAAAAGATAGGAATAAAAGGAAAATTCCTCAATATGATAAGGCATATATGAAAAACCTACAGCCAACATCATTCTACATGGGGAAAGCTGAAAGCTTTCCCTCTAAGATCGGGAACAACACAAGGATGCCCACTGTCACCATTGTTATTCAACATTGTACTAGAAATTCTAGCTAAGGTAAATATACAAGACAAAAAAATTAAATGTGTCTAAATAGGAAAAGAGCAAGAAAAACATTCACTGTTTGTGGATGACATGATCCTGTACTTAGAAAATCCTGAATTATCAACTACAAAGCTACTTGAACTAATAAATGAGTTCAGCAAAGTGGCAGCAGACACAATCAACATGCAAAAATCACTAATGGTTTTGTACATTAGTACTGAATAACCTGTGGAGGAAATCAGGAGGAAAATTCCATTTTCAAGAGCAACAAAAAACTCAAATTCCCAGGAGTTAATTTAACCAAAGAAGTTCAGGATCTATATGCAGAAAACTACAAAACAATGCTAAAAGAAATTTAAAAGACCTAAACAAATTGAAAGACATTCCATGTTCATGGATTGGAAGAATAAATATCACGAAGATGTCAATATTGCCCAAACTGATTTATAGATTCAATGCAATACCAATCAAAATCCCAACAGCTTACTTTACAAAATTAGAGAAGGAATTACCAAATTCATCTGGAAGGTTAAGTGTACCTTAATAGCCAAAAGCATTCTAAAAAAGAAGAGCAATGTGAGAGGAATTTCACTGCCTGACCTTGAAACATATTACAAAGCTACAGTGCTCAAAACAGTATGGTACTGGCATAAAGATAGACACATCGATCAGTAGAATAGAATTGAGAACCTAGAAATATACCCTCACCTATACAGTCAACTGGTTTTGACAAACCTACCAAGCCCACGTTAATGGGAGAAAACATTCTCTTCAACAAATGGTGTTGGGGGAACTGTATATCTATAACCAAAGAATGAAAGAGGACCCCTAGCTCACCCCCTTTACAAGAATCTACTAAATATGGATCAAAGATCTAAATATACCAGCCAGGACCACAAAATTACTAGAAGAAAATGTGGGAAACGTCTTCAATACGTTTTAGTAAGTGGTGGTTTCTTGGAACATACACCCAAAGCAGGTGCAACAAAGAAAAAGTAGATAAATGGGACCTCCTCAAATTCAAACACTTTTTCACCCCACAGGACTTTGTCAGGGTGAAAATGCAGCCAACTCAATGGGAAAAATATTTGGAAATCATGTATCTGATAAGGGTTTAATATCCAGGATATATATATAAAGAGATGTTACAACTCAACTATAAATAGACAAATGACCCAATTAAAAAATGGGTGAAAGACTTTAGTAGACATTTCTCCAAAGAAGAAATACAAATGGCAAAAAACACATGAAGAAATGCTCAACATCACTCATTATTAGGGAAATGCAAATCAAAACTACAATGAGATATCATTTCACATCTATCAGAATGGCCACTATTAAAAAGACAGAGAACTACAAGTGTTCGAGAGGATGTGGAGACGTAGAAACACTTCTTCACTGTTGGTGGGAATGCAGAATTGTACAACCACTATGAAGGACTGTTTGGCAGTTCCTAAAGAAGTTAAATATAGACTTGCCACGTGACCCTGCAATACCACTACTGGTTATATACCCAGCAGAACTGAGAGCAGTGACACGAACAGACATCTGCACATTGATGTTCATAGCAACATTATTCACCATTGCCAAAAGTTGGAAAGAACCCAGATGTCCATCAACAGATGAATGGTTAAACAAACTGTGGTCTATTCACACTGTGGAATATTATGCAGCTGTAAGAAGAAATGAAGTCATAAAGCATATGGCAACATGGATGACCTGGAGGATATTACTTTGAGTGAAGCAAACCACACAAAAGACAAATACTGTATGAATGTGTTAATCTGAAAAAATATATTGTGTAACATACTGTTTCATCAAAAAATTATATGTATCCATTATAGTTATTTTAGAAATGTATATGTTTATTCATGTGTTTACTTGTTAGTTTTTAATTGTTTATATTTTCAAATATTAAATGTACAAATAAAGTTAAATAAAAAGAAAAAAAAAGAAACATGAGGAAGATACTGGATTCACAGTGCTTTAGATTAAAAAAACATGTTTTGAAGGTGAGTGTAACTCCAAGCAAGTGTATAGCTGCCAATTAAATGAGTACCTTGCTTAGTTTTTAAAACTGTCAGAAACACAGCCTTGGCATAGCATTAGGTAAAAGCAGTGTTTCGACACTGATCATCAGTGAAAGCAAGTGCCCAGCAGTCAAGCAAACAAGTATCTTACTAACCTTTAAAAATTG
This sequence comes from Tolypeutes matacus, assembly GCA_026826555.1. Classification (NCBI taxonomy): domain Eukaryota; kingdom Metazoa; phylum Chordata; class Mammalia; order Cingulata; family Chlamyphoridae; genus Tolypeutes; species Tolypeutes matacus. Next base: position 835,489 of record JAKSZT010053828.1, on the reverse strand, counting down.
AAGTACCTCCTGCATTCTCAGAGAGTTAGGTGAAACCAGAGTGTTGAAATTGATTGTAAGTGAAAACATTAACAAAGCAGATAAGGAAACAAGTTTCTTTATTGGTTTTCTAAATTGATGAAATGACTGCATTCTGTGAGCACTCAGAAAAGCAATGCTTTGAAGTTGACTGAAAGTGAATATATAACCTCCATAGGCTCCATGGGATCCACATTCCTCCATGAACTCAACAGGCTCTGCCAGCACCATGAGCCTGCACAGACTGCCTGGCCTCCCAAGTTCTTCAAAGGCTCAACAGGCTCCATGGAAATGCAGAGGATCCACAGGCCTCCAGGGAAAATGCATGCTCCATGGGCTCCATGAACTCCAAGGCCTCCATGACATCCATGTGGCTTCAGAGTCTACACAGGCTCCCCAGTCTCCACAGTCTCTATGAGCCAGCACAGGCCTCACAGGCTTAATGGCCCAAAATGGGCTCCTCAGACTCCACAGGCCTCCACATGATCCCCAGCTTCCTCAGACTCTACAGCCTCCACAGGCTTCATGGGCCTACATAACCTCCATCGACTCAAAGGGATCCTTATTCCTCCATGGTCTAAAAAGTTCCTGTGAGCACCATGAGCCTGCACAGGCTCCACTGCCTCCACGAGATACAAAGGCTCTGCTTTCTCCACAGGCTCCTTTGATTTCATAGGCCACATGAGCTCCAGTGGCTCCAAAGGATCCACATGTTCTACAGGCCTACACAGTTGTCTTAGGCTCCATGGTGTCTATAAGCCTGTACAGGCTCCACATGCCTCCCTGGGCTCCACAGGCTCCACAGGCCTACACGGAAATTCACAGCCTCAATGGGGTCCATCAGCTCCATGGCTTCCACAGGACTCTACATACTCACAGAATTCACAGTCCCCCTGACATTCATGGGATGGCACAGGCTCCAAAGGTCTTGGGCTCCAGAATCTCCATGGGCTTCCCAATCTACATGACTTTGACAAACTCCACCAGCTCCACGGACTCCATGGGTTTCACAGGTTGCATAAGTTCCACTTGCCTACACAGTATCCTTTGGTATCCCTGGTCCCCATGGGCTCCAGGGGCTCTGCGGTCCTTTATGACTCCATGGGCTCCACAATCTCCATTGACTCCACATAATCCACAGGATCTATGGCCTTTACTGGGTCCACAGGCCTTAATGGGTGCCACAATATCCACAGGCTCAACAGGATCCATGGGCTCCACAAATGTCAATGGGCTACATGTCCTTAATATGTGCTCCATTCTCTGTAGTGCCCTTGGATTCCATAACTTAACCACGTCCATGGGCCCCATGGGCTAGACGAGTTCCACAGGATCCACAGGCCTGTACAGGCTATACAATCTCCCTGGGGCTGCATAGGCTGCAAAGACTACTCAGGCTCTGTGAACTCCACATTCTTGACAGACTTCATGGTCTCCATGGGCTCAACATGTCCACAGGACTTCACAGCCTCCAGGCCTCTACAGTCTCCATGGGCTCCATGGTCTCAATGAGCTCCACAGGCTGCATGGGTAGGCACAGACTCCAAAGCCTCTATGGACTCCACAGGCTCCATGGGCTCGATGAGCTCCATAAGATCTCCATAGGAGCCACAGGATTTTACAGGCACCACAAGCTCCCTGGGTATACACAAGCATCAAGGTCTCCAGGGGCAATGCATGCTCCATGGACTTCATGAAATCCAAGGACTCCATGGCATCCATTTGGCTTCACAGTTTCCAGAAACTCCCCAATTTCCTCAGGCTCCATGAACCTGTGAAGGCCTCACAGCCTCCCTGACCCAAAATGGACCCACTGACTCCACAGGCATCCACATTTTCCTCAGTTTCTTCAAACTCTACAGACTCCATATTCCTCAATGGACTCAACAGGGTCTGCCAGCACTATGAGCCTGCACAGGCTAAATGGTCTCCAAGTGCTTCAAAGGCTCAATAGGATCCATGGTCATGCAGTGGCTCCACAGGCCTTATCCAGCTCCACAGGTTTTCACATGTTCCACAGGACTCTACAGACTTCATGATCTTCACAGGCTCTATAGGTCTGCATAGGTTCCATGGTTTCCACAGTCTCCAGGGGCTTCATGGGCCTCAACCGTCTCCAAATGCCCCAAAGGCCCCACTGTCCTCCAAGAGTTTCAAAGGATCAACAGGCTCCATGTGCATGCAGAGACTTCACAGGACTCCATGGGCAATGCAAGCTCCATTGTCTCCATGACCGCCAAGGCATCCATGTGTCACCCCAGGCCTGCAGTATTACCATGGGTTCGACATGGTCCTGAGGCCTGCAAAGCCTCAAGAGTCCTCCACGGGTTTCACAGCCTCCATGGGACCAATCAGCTCCATGGTTCCCACAGGCTGCTATATTCTCACAGACTTCACTGTCTCCCTGTACTCCATGGGACTGAATAACCTCCACATGCCTCCTTGGATTCCACAGCCTCCATGGGCTCCTCAGTCGCCCTGACTTCCACAAACTCCACCAGCTTCACGGTCCATGGGCTTCACAGGTTGCACAGGTTCCCCAGGCCTACACAGTATCCAGGAACTCCATTGGATTCATGAGCTCCCTGGGCTCCAGGGGCTCTACAGTCCTTTATGGCTCCATGGGCTCCACGAGATCCATCGGCCCCCAGAATCCACTGGCTCAAAGGCCTGTACAGGCTCCACAGGCCTCAACGGGCCCTGCAGGCACCAAAGGTTCAATATGCTCCATGGGCTCCACAGGTGTCCATGGGCTACATGTACTTAACTGTCTCTAATTCTATGTTGTGTTCTTAGGCTCCATGCCTCAACACCTCCATGGGACCCATGGGCTCGATGAGCTCCATAGATCCACAGGCATGTACAGGTTCCTCAAGCTCCATGGGGCTGCACAAGCATAAAGGGCTCCACAGACTTTGTGAACTCCACAGTCTTGACAGACTTTATGAGCTCCAAGGCCTCAACCAGCTCCACAGGCTTTCACATGCTCCTCAGGCCTCTACAGTCTCCATGGGCTCCATGGCTCCAAAGTTCTGCATAGGTTCCAAGGGTCCCACAGGCTCCAAGGGCTTCATTGGCCTCCACAGGCTCCAAATTCCCCACAGGTTTCACTGGCCAACAGAGCCTCCATTCTCCATGGATTCTATGGTCTCCACAGGCAGTAAAAGCTCCACATATGTGAATGGCCTTTAGGGTCTGATAGGCTCCAAAGGCTTCCATGGTCTGCACAGACTCCACAGGCCCCCTTGGAATCCACAATCTCCATTGGCATCTTCATCTCTATGGCTTCCAAAAACCCTACAGGCTCCATGGGCCTCCTCAGGCGCCAAAGGCCCCACAGTCACCACTGGCTTACAAAGCCTCCACAGTTTCCATGGACTCTATGGTCTCCACTGGTAGCACAAGCTCTATAAGTGTTAATGAACTCTAGGTGCCTGCATAGGCTCCACAGGCATCCATGGGCTTCACAGAATCCACAATCTCCATGGGCTCCACATGATCCACAAGCTATAGGGGTATGCACAGGCTCCACAGTTTAAATGGACTCCACAGCCTCGATGGGCTCCATGTGATCTACAGGCTACATGGGTATTCACAGGCTCCACAGACACCATGAACTCCATATTTTCCCTGGGAAACATGAGCTCCACAAGCTCCATGGGTATGCACAGTCTCCAGTCTCCACTGACTCCACAGGCTCCATTTTCTCTACTGATATACAGGCTCTGAAGGCTCCACAGGATCCATGCTTTCAAAGGGCTCCATGAGCTCCAGGAGCTCCACAGTATCCACCCCTGAACACTTGCAATAGGTTCCATGGGGTCTATAAGCCTGTAGAGGCTCTGTAGGCCTCTATGGGCTCCACAGGCTCCCCAGGCCTAAAGAGGTACCATTGGCTCCACAGGGTCCTGAGTCCTGAACAGGCTCCACAGGCTTCCATGGGTTTCACAGTCTCCATGGGCTCCATCAGCTCCATGGACTCTGAAGACTTCTATATTCTCACAGACTTCACAGTCTCCCTGTCCTTCATGGGACTACAAAGGTTCCACATGCCTACCTGGACTCCACAGTCTTCATTGGGTCTTCAGTGTCCTTGGCTTCCACAAATTCCATCTGCTCCACAGTCCATGGGCTATACAGGTTGCACAAGCTCCACAGGTCTCAATAGGCACCACAGTCTCCACAGGCTCTATATACTCCATGGCGCCACAGGTGTAAACATGCTACATGTCCTTAACAGGCTCCAAATTCTCTCTAGTGTCCTTGGGCTCCATATCTCAACAGGCCACATGGGCTCCATGGACTCGATGAGCTCCGCAGGATCCACAGGCCTGTACAGGCTGCACAAGCTCCCTTGGGTTGCACCAGAATCAAGAGCTCCACAGATTTTGTTAGCTCCACGGTCTTGACAGACTTCATGGGCTCCAAGGCCTCAACCAACTCCACAGGCTTTCACATGCTCCACAGGCCTCTACAATCATCATGGGCTTCATGGTCTCCACAGGTGTGCATAGGTTCCATGAGTTCCACAGACTCCAGGGGCTTCATGGGCCTCCACAGCCTCCAAATGCCCCAAAGTCTGCACTAGCCTACATAGCCTCCAGTCTCCCTGGAATCCCTGGTCTCCACAGGCAGAAGAAGTTCAACATGTGTGAATAGACTCTAAGGTTCTGAAAGGCTCCAAAGGCCTCCATGGGCTCTACAGACTCCACAGGCGCCATGGTTATGCACAGGATTCACAATTTCCTCTGACTCCAAGGCTCTACAACCTCCACAGGATCCACGTGCTCCACAGGCTCCATGAGCCTGCACTGTCTGGATGGGCTCCAAGGACTTCAATTGATCAACAGACTCCATGGGCATTCAGCGGCTCCACAGGCCTCCAGGGGCAATGGATGCTCTATGGACTCCATGAAATCCAAGTCCTCCATGGCATCCATTTGGCTTCACCATTTCCAGAAGCTCCCCAGTTTCCTCAGGCTCCATGAGCCTGTGCAGGCCTCACAGCCTCCCTGGCCCCAAATGGACCGACCGACTCCACAGGCATCCACATTTTCCTCAGGTTCTTCAGACTCTACTGCCTCCACAGGCTTTAGGGGCTACAGAACCTCCATGGGCTCGAAGGGATCCACATTCCTCCCTGACTTCAACAGGCCATGCCAGAACTATGAGCCCTCACAGGCTCCATGGCCCCCATGAAATAAATGCCTCTGCTGGTACAACAGCCTTCATCGGTTCCATGGGTTCCATGAGCTCCAGTGGCTCCACAGGTTCCAGATGTTCCACAGGCCAGCACAGTTGCCTTAGGCTCCAAGGGATCTATTGGGCTTTACAGGTTCCACAGGCTTCCCAGTGCTTCAGAGGCTCCCAAGGCACAGAGGTACAAGAGTTTCCACAGAATCCTCAGGGCTGCACAGTCTCTACAGTCCTCCTCTGGTTTGACAGCCTCCATGGTTTCCATCAGCTCCATGGGTGCACAGGCCTCTATATCCTCACAGAATTCCCAGAATTCCTGACCTTCATGGGACTGCACAGGCTCCACATGTCTCCTTGGTCTCCAGGATCACAATGGGTTCCCCGATCTCCATGGCTTCCACAAACTCCACAAGCTCCACGGAATCCATGGGATTCACAGGTTGTACAGGATCCATTGGCTTACTCAGTATCCATGGGCTCCAAGGTCTCCCTGGTCTCCATGGGCCCCAAAACCTTCATTGGCTCTCCGTAATCCACAAGATCTATGGCCTGTACAGGGTACAAAGGCCTCAATGGGCCCTGCAGTCTCCACAGGCTCATCAGGCTCCATGGGTTCCCTAGATGTCAATGGGCTAAATGTCCTTAATGTGTTCCCCATTCTCTGTAGTGTCCTTGGTGTCCATATTTCATCATTCTCCATGGGACCCAAGGACTCGACAAGCTCCACAGGATCCACAGGTCTACAGCCTCCACAGGTTCCATGTGCCCCACAAGCTCCCTGTGCCTGCACAGGCTTCAAGGATTCCTCGGGCTTTGTTAACTTTGTGACCTTCAAAGATTTCATGGTCTCCATGGCTTCAACAACTCCACATGTCTTCACAGGCTCCAAAGGACTCTACAGGCTCCATGAGCTCCAGGGGCTCCATGGTCTCAACGTGCTCCACAGGCTCCATTTGTTTTCACAGGCTCCAAAGCCTCCATGGACTCCACAGGCTCCAACATTTCTATGGGCTCCACAGGTTCCATGGGTTTGTACAGCCTCCACAGGCTCTACGTGCTCCACAGGCTCCATGGGTATGCACAGGCTCCATTGACTCCACAGGCTCTACAGCCTCCACAGGTTCCATGTGCCCCACAGGCTCCATGGGTCTGCTCAGACTGCATGGTCCCCAAGGCTTTCAAAGGATCAACAAGCTTCATGGGTGTCCAGAGGCTCCACAGGACTCCAGTGGCAATCCAAGCTCCATGGGTTCCATGACCTCCAAGGCTTCCATTGCATACATGTGGCTTCAGAGTTTCCAGAAGATCCCAGTGTCCTAAGGCTCCATGATAGTGCACAGGCCTCAGTCTCCATGGCCCAAAATTGCCCCACTGACTCAACAGGCATCCACATGATCCTCACCTTCTTCATACTCTACAGCCTCCACAGGCTTCATGGGCCTACATAACCTTCATGGACTCCAGTGGATACACATCCTTCATGGCCTCAACAGGCTCTCCAGCACAATGAGCCTGCTCAGGCTTCATGGCCTCCATGAGATAAGCAAGCTCTAGAGGCTCCTCATGTTCCGTGGGTTCCATTGGCTCCAGGAGCTCCAGTGGCTCCACAGGCTCCATATGTTCTGCTAGCCTGCACTGTTGCCCTAGGCTCCATGAGGTCTATAGGACTCTACAGGGTCCACAGGCCTCCATGGGCTCCACAGGTTGCCCAGGCCTGCTGAGATACTGTGGTCTCCACAGGGTCCTCAGGAATTCACAAGCTCGAGTGGCCTCCATGGGTTTCACAGCTTTTATGGTCTCCATCAGTTCCAAGGGTTCCACAGGCCTCTATATTCTCACAAACTTCACAGTCTCCCTGTCCTTCATGGGACTGTACAGGCTCCACAGGCCTCCTTGGCTCCACAGTCTCCATGGGCCATAGGTCTCCATAGATTCCACAAACCCCACCAGCTCCATGGATTTCATGGCCTTCACAGGTTGTACCAGTTCCACTGGCCTACACAGCATCCATGAGCTCCATGGGCTACATCGACTACACAGGATCTATGGGCTCTCCAGTCCTTTATGACTCCATGTGCTCCACAAGCTCCATTGGCTCCACAGAATCCACCGGCTCTAAAGTCAGTATAGGCTCCACAGGCCTCAATAGGAGCCAGTCTCCACAAACTCAACAGGCCCCATGGGCTCCACAGGTGTCAAGGGGCTACATGAACTTAATAGGCTCCTCATTCTCTGTAGTGTCCTTGGGATCCATACCCCAACAGGTTCCATGAGTCCCATAGGCTCGATGAAATCCACAGGATCCACAGGCCTGTACAGGCTCCAAAAGCTCCCTGGGCCACCACAGGCTCCAAAGGCCCAGAATTTTCACTTTCTTATGCAGCCTCCACCATCTCCATGGAATCTATGGTCTCCAATGGCAGCATATGCTCCACAGATGTCAATGGCCTCAAGGGGCTTTCATAGGCTGCACAGGCCTCCACAGGCTGCATGGTCTCCTCAGGCTCCATGGGCTCCACGGGCTCCACAGGCTCCATGGGTTAGTAGAGGCTCCACAGGCTCTACTTACCCCACAGGATCTTCAGGTTCCATAAGGCACATGTGTCCCAAAGTCTCCATGTCCTGCACAGGCTGCCTGGTCTCCAAAAGCTTCAAAGGTTCAACAGGCTCCATGAGCATTCAGAGGCTCTTCAGGCCTCCAGAGATAATGCATGCTACATGGTCTCCATGGCCTCCAAGTCATCCATTGCATCCATGTGGCTTCAGAGTCCTTGTAGGCTCCCCAGTCTGCACAAGCTCCATGAGCCAGCACAGGCCTCACAGTCTCCATGGCCCAAAATGTGCTCCTCAGATTCCACAGGCCTCCACATTAACCTCAGCTTCCTCAGATGCTACAGCCTGCACAGGCTTCACAGGCCTACATAACCTCCATGGGCTCAAAGGGAATCACATTCCTCCTTGGACTCAACAGGCTCTGCCAGAACCATGTGCCTACACAGACTCCATTGTCTCCATGAGATATACAGGTTGTGCAGTCTCCACAAGACCCATGGGTTCCATGAGCTCCAGGCAATTCACAGGCTCCACATGTTCCACATGCCTGCACAGTTGCCATAGCTAGATGTATAAGCCTTTAGAGATTCCACAGGCTTCTATGGGCTCCACAGGATCCCCAGGCCTGCAGAGGTAACATGGGCTCCACAGGGCCCGGAGGTCTGCACAGGCTGCACAGGCCATCACAAGTTTCACAGACTCCATGGGCACCCTCAGCTCCAAGGTTAACGCTGGCCTCTATATTCTCACAGAATTCACAGTCTCCCTGTCCTTCATGGGACTGCAAAGTCTCCACATGACTTCTTGGATTCCACAAACTCCATGGGTTCCTCGGTATCCCTGACTTCCCCAAACTCCAACAGCTCCACGTTCATGGGCTTCACAGCCTGCACAGGGTCCACTGGCATACACAGTATCCACAACCTCCATGAGCTTCATGGACTCCAGGGGCTCTGCAGACTTTTATGGCTCCATGGGTTCCACCAGCTCCATCGGATCCACAGTATCCACTGGCTCTAAGGCCTGTACAGGCTCCACAGACGTCAATGGGCACCACAGGCTCAATGTGCCCCATGGGATCCACATGTGTCAAGGGGCTACATATCGTTAGCAGGCTCCACATTCTCTGTAGTGACCTTGCGCTAAATACCTCAACAGAATTGATGGGCCCCATGGACTCGATTACCTCCACAGGATCCACAGGCATGTACAGGCTCCTCAAGCTCCCTGGGGCTGCACAAGAATCAAGGGCTCCACAGACTTTGTGAACTCCATGGTCTTGACAGACTTCTTGGGCTCCAAGGCCTCAACCAGCTCCACAGGCTTTCACATATGCCACAGGCATCTACAGTCTCCATGGGTACCACGGGCTCCAGAGTTCTGCATAGATTCAATGGGTTCCACAGTCTCAAAGGGCTTCATGGTCATCCACAGGATCCAAATGCCACACAGGCTCCACTGGCCTCCAGAGCCTCCAGCCTCTATGTATTCTATAGTCTCCACAGGCAGCAAAAGTGCCACCTGTGTGAATGATCTCTAGGTTCCTGATATGCTCCAATGGATTCCAAAGTCTCCTTGGGCTCCACGTGCTTCACAGGCTCCATGGGTAAGCACAGGGTCCACAAGTTCCACAGTCTCCAAAGGCTCTACAGCCTCGGCAGGCTACACATGTTCCACAGGCTCCATGGGCCCTCCAAGGATGCATGGCCTCCAAGGACTTCAAAGGATCAACAGGCTTCATGGGCTTGCAGAGGCTCCACAAGACTCCAGGGGCAATGTATACACCATAGCAGTGGTTTTTTCCTTTAGAAATCTAAATAAGATTTGTGGTTTGTTTGCAACTAAGCATGTGTTTTTACTTACAATTAAATTCAAAACTCTGGTTTTACCTAACAGGCTGTGAATGCAGGAAGTACTTCATCTTTGAAAGTTAAGTAAGATACTTGTTTGGCTTCAATGCATTTGCTTTCACTCACAATGTAAAAACACTGGTTTTACCTAGTGCCCTGCCAATGCAGTATTTTCTTATCTTTTCAAATCTAAGTGAGTTTTGTGTTTTGTTTGCTGCTATGCAGGTACTTTCAATTAAAATTATCTTCAATACACTGGTTTTACTTAACACACTTTGAATGCAGGAGGTCCTTCAAGTTTGAAACGTAAGTAAGATACTTGTTTGTTTGGCATCTACACACATCCTTTCACTCACAGTCAATGTAAAATCACTACTTTTACCTAATGCTGTAACTGTGCAATGGTTTCTTCACTTTTCAAATTTAAGAAAGATTGCTGTTTTGTTTGCTGCTGTGCATGTGTTTTTACTCAAAATTATTTTCAAAACTCTGGTTTTACCTAACTCTATGTAAATGCAGGAGGAAATACAAGTTTGAAAGTTAAGTAAGATACCTGTTTGTGTGGCAGCTATACACGTGCTTTCAATAACAATGTCAACACCCTGTTTTTATTACGAAAAGGCTGCAGTTTCTTCACTTTGAAAATCTATGTAAGTTTCTTTCTTCTGCAGCTTTGCATGCTTTTTCACTTACAATCAATTTCAAAAAAATGCCTTTCCCTAACACTGGGTGAATACAGTCAATTCTTCAGTTTACAAAACCAATAAAGAAACTTGCTTCATTGGCTTTTTGCACGATTTGACTCAAAATCAACTTCAAGCTGCTGGTTCCACCTAACTCTCTGTGAATGCTAGAGGTACTTCAAATTTGAAAGGGAAGTTAGATACTTGTTTGTTTGGCTGCTATGCAATTGCTTTCACTCAGTATACCAATACACTGCTTTTTCCAAAGTCTATAGAATGCAGTACTTTCTTTACGTTACATATCTCAATAAGACTTGAGTTTATTTGCTGCTATGCATATGTTTCACTTACAATTATCTTCAAAACACTGGTTTTTGCCTAACAGGCTGTGAATGCAATAGTTACTTCCCCTTTGAAATGTACATAAGATACTTGTTTTTTGGCTGCTAGGCACTTGCTTTCACTCACATCGACAAAAATCTGCTTTTACTATGCCTATACTGGCATTTCTTCACTTTGGAAATCTAAGCAAGTTCTTTCTTTTGCTGCTATGCACGTGTTTTCACTTAAAATCAACATCAAAACTCTGCTTTTCCCTAATGCTAGGTGAACGAAGGCAATTCTTCAGCTTAGAAACCCAAGAAAGAAAATTGTTTCATTGGCTACTTTGCAAGTGTTTTCTGTTAAAATCAATTTCAAGGCACTGGTTTCACCAACTCTCTGTGAATTCAAGAAGTACTTCACATTTGAAAGGTAAGTAAGATACATTTTTGTGTGACAGCTATGCACTTGCTTTCACTCTCTGTGCCAACACACTGCCTTTTCCAAATGCTATGCCAATGCAGTAGATTCTTTACTTTACAAATCTCAATAAGATTTGGGTTTTATTTGCTGCTACGCATGTGTTTTCCCTTACAAATATCTTCAAAACACTGGTTTTACCTAACACGCTGTGAATACAGGAGGAACTTCAACTTTGAAACCTAAGTAAGATACTTGTTTCTTTGGCTTCTATGCACTCGGTTTCAATCACAATCATTGTAAAAATACTATTTTTTCCTAATGCTATTGCAATGCAGCTGTATTTTCACTTTTCAAATATAAGTAAGATTTGTGTTTTGTTTGGTGGAATGCATGTGTTTTCACATAAAATTATCTTTAAAACACTGATTTTTATCTAAACCTTTATGAATGCAGGAGGAAATTCAAGTTTGAAAGTTAAATAAGAAACTTGTTTGTTTGGCTGCTATACTCTTGCATTCACTCACAATGTCAAAACCCTGCTTTTACAAAGCGAATGCTACAGTTTCCCACTTTGGAAATCTAAGTAATTTCTTTATTTTGCTAAAATGCACGTGTTTTCACTTACAGTCAAATTCAAAACACTGCTTTTCCCTAACTCTGGGGAAAGCAGACAATTCTTCTGTTTAGAAAACCAAGAAAGAAAATTATTTCATAGGCTTCTTTGCACGTGTTTTCACTCAAAATCAATTTCAAGATACTGTTTTGACCCTATTCACTCTGAGTGCAGGGGGTACTTTAAGGTTGAAAGGTAAGTAAGAACTCATTTGTTTGGCCGCTATGCACTTGCTTTCAATCGCTGTGCCAACACATTGATTTTTCCTCATGCTACCCCAATACAGTACTTTCTTTACTTTATAAATCTAAATTAGATTTCTGTTATATTTGCTGCTATGAATATGTTTTCACTTACAATTTTCTTCAAAACACTGGTTTTACATAACATGCTGTGAATACAGGAGGTATTTCACCTTGAAATGTAAGTAAGATACTTATTTGTTTGGCTGATATGCACTTGCTTTCACTCACAATCAATATAAAAACACTGCTTTGACTTAATGCTACACCAATGCAGTAGTTTCTCCACTTTTCAAATCTAAGAAATTTTTGTGTTTTCTTTGGGGCTATATATGTGTTTTCACTTAAAATCATCTTCATAACACTGGATTTACCTAATGCTCTGTGAATGCAGGAGGTACTTCAAGTTGGAAAGTTATGTAAGATATTTGTTCGCTTGGCTGCTTTGCAATTTGCTTCACTCACCATGCCTACACACTGCTTTTTCCTAATGCTACGCCAATGCAGTAGTTTCTTTACTATACAAATTTAAATAAGATTTGTGTTTTATTTGCTGCTATGCATTTGTTTTCACTTACAATTATCTTCAAAACCCTTGTTTTTATATAACATGCTGTGAATTCAGGAAGTACTTCTACTTTGAAACGTAAGTGTATTAGTCAGCCAAAGGGGTGCCAATATGAAATACCAAAAATGGGTTGGTCTTTATAAAGGGTATTTATTTGGGGTATAAGTCCACAGATACCAGGCCATAAAGCATTAGGTTTCTTTTATCACCACAGTCCATTGCCATGTGTTAGAGCAAGACAGCTGCTGACATTTGCCAGCGTTCAGGCTTCTGGGGTTCCTCTCTTCCTGGGGCTGCGTTTCTCTCCTGGCTTAGCTCCTGTTTCCTCCACGAGGTCAGCTGCAGACGATCAGGTGAACGGCTTGCTTCTCTTCCCCTGGGGCCTTCTTTCCAACATCAAAACTGCTTCGCAAAAGACTACTTCAACTGTCCTTTGCCTTGCATTTAATATTCAATTCCCCACCCACCAAGGGGTGGGGCTCAATGCCCTAATCCTAACCTAATCATGTCCAGATTAACAGATCAGTTTACAAGCATGATCCAATTATATTTTTGGAATTCATAATTACATCAAATTCCCCAACGGTTACATTCCACCCTCTGAATTCCAAAAATACATTACAATTCTCACAAAAAACTTAAATCAGTAACAATTCAAGTACAAAATCATATCAAAATATTTTTAAAGAAATACAGTTCTTCTTGAGGCAAAGTTCCATCTCCTATAGACCTCTGAATCTTACAAAACCATTTAACTGCTTCCAATATACAAATGGAAAGACAAAAGATAAACATTTTCAAAATTATAAGGAGAAATTGGGATGTTAAACATGAGTTATGGATCCTCTACAGTTCAGTAAACTTGCAGGGCATCCTCCATTCAATTTCAAAGTTTGAGAATCATTCTTAAGATGATGGTTTCTTCTCCTTGGGGCCACATGGGAACCCACCCTTTCCACAGGCTTGCCCAATGGCCATTTTCTTGATTCCACCCTCATCAAGCATCTGGGTTTCGACCAAGCCTCAGATCTCACCCTCCAAGAGTGTTGGGGTGATTGCCACACCTTACCCAATCTTTGGGTTAGAGTCTTAGCCCCCTTAGCACACTGAGGTGAAGACAACATTCCCCCTAACCTTTCGCATACAGGCTCAACTCTCTCAGAACAATGAGTTGACAACCTGGCCTTCCCTAATCCATAGGGGACAGCTAAACCCCTCTCAGACCAATGGGGTGTTGACCTTAACCGCCCTAATCTTTGAGGACTGTGCTCCAACCTCCCTGCACCCTTGGATGGCAAAACTCTTCCTGAACATCGGGTGGGGACATCCACCCTCTTCAACTGCTGGGGAAAACTCACCCTCTCTGTATATATGGGTGGTGGTCCTCTCTCTGCCCAAGGAGATGTTTTAATTCTAGATCACTGCTTCCACGGTTTTCTTCTTAAAGCTTTTTCTCCTTCAGTTTCTCCTTTCCATGTCGTCTTTTGTCCAAGCTGACAGTGGTTTTGTTCATATAGCATTCTCAAAAACATCGTTGGTTTAGCATGCAAGAAGCGGGGGTCCAAGCCATCAGACAGTAAGACTTTCCACAAGTCTTTCCGAGATAACTGCATCTTCAATTCTGAGTTATGAGTTCCAAGTTTAGTAAAGTCTTCAAATAGGGCATTTGCATGTGGGAATTTGATTTCGAGAAACTTGGAAGTTCCTGAATTAGTTTCTGTTTTCTTTTTGCCCAAAAGTTCAGTCCATAGTGTATTTCTCTCGTCTAGTATTTTGCTATAAGCTGCAAGGAGAAGCCAAGCCACATTCTCCAAGTTTACCTTGGAAAGTTCTTTAGCTAAATGCTCTGGATCGCCATTTTCAAATTCTGTCTTCCATATAACACCAGAAGTTAAACTTGTTAAATTCTCTGCAACTTTAAAACATGGATCGCCTTTCCTCCAGTTTTCAATAATAGTTTCATCATTTATTTCCAAGGCACCATAGAAAGTCTCTTTAGCGTCCATATTACTATCAATAGTCTCTTCAAAGTGATCTAGGCCTTTTCCATCAAGTATTTTACAATTCCTCCAAAAAATACCCCTTACCCATTTATAAAACCGTTCCAACATTTTGGTAATTACAAAAGCACTACCCCACTTCTGGTACCAAATTCTGTATTAGTCAGCCAAAGGGGTGCTAATGTGAAATACGAAAAATGGGTTGGTCTTTATAAAGGGTATTTATTTGGGGTATAAGTCCACAGATACCAGGCCATAAAGCATTAAGTTTCTTTTATCACCACAGTCCATTGGCATGTGTTAGAGCAAGACAGCTACCAGCATTTGCCAGGGTTCAGGCTTCTGGGGTTCCTCTCTTCCTGGGGCTGCGTTTCTCTCCAGGCTTAGCTCCTGTTTCCTCCACGAGGTCAGCTGCAGGCGATCAGGCGAACTGCTTGCTTCTCTTCCCCTGGGCCTTCTTTCCAACATCAAAACTGCTTCACAAAAGACTAACTCAACTGTCCTTTGCCTTGCCTTTAATATTCAATTCCCCACCCACCAAGGGGTGGGGCTCAACGCACTAATCCTAACCTAATCATGTCCAGATTAACAGATCAGTTTACAAGCATGATCCAATTATATTCTTTGGAATTCATAATTACATCAAATTCCCCAACGGTTACAGTAAGTAAGGTAATTTTTGTTTGGCTGCTGTGCATTTGCTTTCTTTGTGCCAACATAGTGCTTTTCCTAATGCTACACCAATGCAGTAGTTTATTTACTTTACAAATCTAAATAAGATTTTTGTTTATTTGCTGCTATGCGTGTGTTTTCACTTACAAATTTCTTCAAAACCCTGGTTTTATCTAACATTCCATGAATTCAGGAGGTACTTTAGCTTTGAAATGTAGTAACATACTTGTTTGTTTGGATTATATGCACTTGCTTTCACTCACAATCAATGTAAAAACACTGCTATTACCTAATGCTATTGCAATGCAGTAGTCTTCACTCTTCACATCTAAGAAAGATTTCTGTTTTGTTTGTGGCTATGCATGGGTTTTCACTTAAAATCATCTTCAAACACTGTTTTTAACTATCATACTGTGAATGCAGGGATAATTTAAGTTTGAAAGTTAAGTACTTGTTTGTTTGGCTGCTATGCACTTACTTTCACATAAAATGTCAAACCCTGCACTTACAATGCCAATGCTGCACGTCCTAGACATTTGAAATGTAAGTAAGTTTCTTTCTTTTGCTACTATGCACATGTTTTCACTCTCAACTACCAAACATTACTTATCCGTACCGCTGGGTGATTGCAATCAATTATTCAGTTCAGAAATGCAATAAAGAAACTTGTTTCACTGGCTGTTTACACGTGTTTTGACTAAAAATCAACTTCAAGATACTGGTTTTACCTAAATCTCTGTGAATTCTGGAGGTTCATCAAGTTTGAATGATAAGTAAGACCCTTGTTTGTTTGGCTAGTATGTAACTCCTTTCACTCACAATCAACGTAAAATCACTGCTTTTACCTAATGCTATGCAAATTCATTAGTTTGTTCACTTTCCAAATCTAAGTAAGTTTTGTGTTTGGTTTTCTGCCATGCAGGGGTTTTCATTTAAAATCTTCATCCAAACACTGATTTTACCTAACACTCTGTGAATGCAGGAGGTACTTCAAGTTTAAAAGGTAAAGCAGATATTTCTTTGTTTGACTGCTATGCACTTGCTTTCACTCACAATCAATGTAAAATCACTACTTTTACCTAATGCTGTAACTGTGCAATGGTTTATTCACTTTTCAAATGTGAGTAAAATTTGGGTTTTATTTGTGGCTATGCATGTATTTTCACTTAAAATCATCATCAAATCTCTGGTTTAACCTAACACTCTGTGAATGCAGGAGATACTTAAACTTTGACACATAAGTAAGATACTTGTTTGTTTGGCTGCTATGCACTTGCTTTCACTCACAATGTAAACACACTGCTTTTACCTAATGCTATGCCAAAGCAGTAGTTTCTACACTTTTCTAATCTAAGTAAGATTTCAGTTTTGTTTGCTGGTATGCATGTGTTTTCACTTAAAATCATCTTCAAAAACTGGTTTTACCAAATACTCTGTGAATGCAGGAGGTACTTCAAGTTTGAAAGTTAAGTAAAGTACTTGTTGTTTGGCTGCTATACACTTACTTTCACACACAATGTCAAAACCCTGCTTTTACAATGCCAATGCTGCAGTTTCTTCACTTGGAAATCTAAGTAAGTTTCTTTCTTTTGCTACTATGCACATGTTTTCACTTACAATCAACTTCCAAACACTGCTTCTCCCTAATATTGGGTGCATGCAGTCCATTCTTCTGTTTAGAAATCCAATAAAGAAAATTGTTTCATTGGGTGTTTGCATTGATTTCATTAAAATCAACATCAAAATACTGATTTCACCAAAATGTCTGTGAATGCAGGTGGTTATTCAAGTTTGAACGGTAATTAAGTCACTTGTTTGTTTGGCTAGTATGTAATTGCTTTCATTCACAATCAGTGTAAAAACACTGCTTTTATCTAATGCTTTGTCAGTGAAGTAGTTTCTTAACTCTTCAAATCAAAGTAAGATTTGTGTTTTGTTTGCTGCTACGCGTGTGTTTTCAGTTAAACTCAACTTCAAAACCTGGTTTTACCAAACATACTGTGAATTCAGAAGTTAATTCAAGTTTGAAAGGTAAGTAAGATATGAGTTCATTTGGCTATAATGTACTTGCTTTCACTCACAATGTAAAACACTGCTTTTATCTAATGCTGTGCCTTTGCAATAGGTCTTCACTTTTCAAATATAAATATGATTTGTGTTTTGTTTACTGCTATGTTGGCATTTTAATTTATATTCACCTTCAAACTCTGGTTTTACCTAACACTCTGTGATAGCAGTGGGTACTTCAAGTTTGAAAGGTATGTAAGATACTTGTTTGTTGGGCTGCTATGCATTTGCTTTCACTCACTATGCCAGTACACTGCTTTATCCTAATGCTAAGGAAATGCAGTAGTTTCTTTACTATACAAATCTGAATAAGATTTGTGCTTTATTTGATGCTTTTCATGTGTTTACATTAACAATTATCTTCAAAACAGTGGTTTTACTTGACACTCTGTGAATGCAGGAGGTAATTCAAGTTTGAAAGTTAAGTAAGATACTTGTTTGTTTGGCAGGTATACAGTTGCTTACACTCACAATGTCAAACCATGCTTTACTATGCCAATGCTGCAGTTTATTTCACTTTGGAAATCTAAGTAACTTTCTTTCTTTTACTGCCCAGCACGTGTTTTCACTTACAATCAACTTCAAAACACTGCTTTTGCCTAATGCTTGGTGAATGCAGTCAATTCTTCAGTTTAGAAAACTAATAAAGAAACTTGTTTTTTGGGTGCTATGTACGTGTTTTTACTTAAAATCAACTTCAAGACAGTGGTTTCACCTAACTCTCTGTGAATGCAGGAGGTACTTCAAGTTTCAAAGGTAAGTAAGATACTTCTTTTTTTGGTTGCAATGCATTTTCTTTCACTCACTGTACCAACACACTGTTTTTTTCTAATGCTATGCCAATGTAGTAATTACTTTACTTTAGAAATCTAAATAAGATTTGCGTTTTATTTGCTGCTATATCTATGTTTTCACTTACAATTATCTACAAAACCCTGGTTTTACCTAAAACACTGTGAATGCAGGAGGATTTTCAACACTGAAACCTAAGTATGATACTTGTTTTTTGGCTGCTATGCACTTGCTTTTACTCACAATCAAGTTAAAAACAACACTTTTACCAAATGCTATGCCAATGCTGTAGTTTCTCCACTTTTCAAGCCTAAGTCATATTTGTGCTTTATTTGTGGCTATGCATGTGTTTTCACTTAAAATCATCTTCAAAACACTGGTTTTACCTAACATGCTGTGAATGCAGGGGGTACTTCAACTTTGAAATGTAAGTAAGATATTTGTTTGTTTGGCTGCTATGCACTTGCTTTCACTGACAATCATTGTAAAAACATTGCTTATTCCTAATGCTGTGCCAGTGCAATGGTTTCTTCACTTTTCTAATCTAAGTAAGATATCTGTTTTGTTTACTGCTATGCATGTGTTTTCACTTAAAATCATCTTCAAATCTCTGGTTTTACTTAACACTCTGTTAATGCAGGAGGTAATTCAAGTTAGAATGTTAAATAAGATACTTGTTTGTGTGGTTGCTATTCACTTGCTTTCATGAAAAATGTCAAAACCCTGATTTTACAATGCCAGTGCTGCAGTTCCTTCACTTTGGAAATCTAGGTAAGTTTCTTTCTTTTGCTTCTATGCAAGTGTTTTCACTTACAATCAACTTCCAAACACTTCTTTTCCTAATGCTCGGTGATTTCAGTCAATACCTAATGGTATGCCAAAGAAGTAGTTTCCAACTCTTCCAATATAGGTAAGATTTGCATTTTGTTTGCTGCTATGCATGTTTTTTCAGTTAAACTCAGCTTCAAAACACTGGTTTTACATAACACGCTGTGAAGGCAGGAGGTAATTCAAGTTTGAAATTTAAGTAAGATACCTCTTTCTTTGACTGCTGCACAATTGCTCTCACCCACAATGTCAAAACCGTACTTTCACTATGACAATGCTGCAGTTTCTTCACTTTTGAAATCTAAGTAAGTTTTTACTTTGCAGCTATACACGTGTTTTCACTTACAATCAGCTTCAAAACCCTGCTATTCCTAAGTGTGGGTGAATGCCATCAATTGATCAGTTTATAAAACCAATAAAGAAACCTGTTTAATTGGCTGTTTTGCACTTGTTTTTACTTAAAATCAACATTAAGACACTGGTTTCACCTAACTCATTGTGAATGCAGGAGGTAGTACAAGTTTGAAAGGTAAGTAAGATACTTGTTTGTTTGGCTGCTGTGCATTAGCTTTCACCCTTTATGCCAACATACTGATTTTACTTAAAGCTACGCCAAAGCAGTAGTTTCTTTACTTTATAAATATAGATGTTTTGTGTTTAATTTGCTACTATGCATGTATTTTCAATTACAATTATCTTTTAAACACTGGTTTTACCTTACACACTGTGAATGCAGCAGGAATTTCAACCCTGAATCACAAGTAAGGAACTTGTTGGTTTTGCTGTTATGCACTTGCTTTTACTAACAATCAATGTAAAAACACTGCTTTTATGTAATGCTATGCCAATTCATTAGTTTCTTTACTTTACTAATCTAAATAAGCTTTGTGTTTTATTTGCTACTATGCATGTGTTTTCACTTGCAAATCTTCAAAACACTGGGTTTACCTTACAGGCTGTGAATGCAGCAAGTATTTCAACCTTGAATCATAAATAAGGAACTTGGTTTGGCAGCTATGCACTTGCTTTCTATCAGAATCAATGTAAAAATTCTGCTTTAACCTAATGCTATGCCAATGCAGTATTTTCTTCACTTTTCAAATCTAAGTACAATTTGGGTTTTGATTTCTGCTATGCATGTGATTTCACTTAAAATCATTAGGCAATACAATTAGGTAAAGGCAATGTTTTACATTGATTGTGAATGGAATGAAAGCAAGTGTATACAAGACAAACAAGTATCTTACTTACAATTCAAACTTGAAGAACCTCCTGCATTCACAGAGAGTTAGGTGAAACCAGTATCTTGAGGTTGATTTTAATTGAAAACATGTGCAAAGCGGCAAAAGAAACAAGTTTATTGGATTTCTAAACTGCAGTATTGACTATCACTCACTATGTCAAATCCATGCTTCTTCTATGTCAATGTTGCAATTCCTTCACTTTGGAAATCTAAGTAAATTTTTTTTCTTTTGCTGAAATGCACGTCTTTTCACTTACAATCAACTTCAAAACACTGCTTTTCCCTAACGCTGAGTGAATGCATTCAATTTTTCAGTTTAGAAAAGCAATAAAGAAACTTGTATCATTGGCTCCTTTGCATGTGTTTTCACTTAAAATCATCTTCAAGGCACTGGTTTGTCCTAACTCTCTGTGAAAGCAGAAGGTAATCCAAGTTGAAAGGTAAGTAAGATTCTTGTTTGTTTGGTTGCTATGCATTCACTTTCACTCACTATGCCAAACAGACTCCTCTTTCATAATGCTATGCCAATGCAGTAGTATCCTTACTTTACAAATCTGAAAATGTTTGTGTTTTATTTGCTGCTCTGAATGTGTTTTCCTTTCCAATTATCTTCAAAACACTGGTTTTACATAACATGCTGTGAATGCAGGTGGTCCTTAAACTTTGAAACGTTAGTAAGATAATTCTTTGTTTGACTGCTATGCACTTGCTTTCACTCACAATCAATGTAAATCCTGGCTTTTGTAAAATTCTATGCCAACAGAGTAATTACTTCACTTTTCAAATCTAAATAAGATTTGTGTTTTGTTTGCTGCTATACCTGTGTTTTCACTTAAATGTATCTTCAAAACACTGGTTTTACCTAATACGCTGTGAACCGAGGAGGAAATTCACCTTTGAAAGTTAAGTAAGATACTTGTTTGTTTGGCTAATATACACTTGCTTTCACCCAATATGTAAAAACCCTGCTTTTACTATGCCAGTGCTGCAGTTTCTTCAATTTGGAAATCTAAGTAAGTTTCTTCTTATTGCTGCTATGCATGTGTATTCACATACAATCAACTTCAAAACACTGCTTTACCCAAACGCTCTGTTTATGCAGTCATTTTATCAGTTTAGAAAACCAACAAATAAACTTGTTTCATTGGCTGCTTTGCATGTGTTTTCACTTAAAATCATTTTCAATGCACTGGTTTCTTCTAACTCTCTGTGAAAGCAGGGGGTACTTTCAATTTGAATGGTAAGAAACTTGTTTGTTTGGCTGCTATTTACATGCCTTCAATCACTATCCCAACACTCTGCTTTTTCCTAATGCTACATCAATGCTGCAGTTTTTATTTTACGAATCTGAAAAAGATTTTTTATTTATTTGCTGCTATGCATATGTTTTCAGTTACAATTATTTTCAAAACACTGGTTTTATGAAGCACGCTGTGAAGGCAGGAGGTACTTCAACTTTGATACGTTAGTAATATACTTGTTTGTTTGGCTGCTATGCACTTGCTTTCACTCACAATCAATGTAAAAACCCGGATTTTATGAAATTCTATGCCAACATTATAGTTTCTTCACTTTTCAAATGTAAGTAAGATTTGTGTTTTGTTTGCTGCCATGCCTGTGTTTTCACTTAAAGCATCTTCAAAAGACTGGTTTTACCTAATACCCTGTGAATTCAGGAGGAAATTCACCTTTGAAAGTTAAGTAAGATACTTGTTTTTTTGGGTGTTATACACCTGCTTTCACCCAATAGGTCAAAACCCAGCTTTTACTATGCCAATGCTGCAGTTTCTTCAATTTGGAAATCTAAGTAAATTTCTTCTTTTTGCTGCTATGGATGTGTATTCAAATACAATCAACTTCAAAATACTGCTTTACCCTAATGGTGGGTGAACGCAGTCAATACTTCAGTTTAGAAAACCAACAAAGAAACTTGTTTCATTGGCTGCTTTTCATGTGTTTTCACTTAAAATCCTCTTCAAGGCACTGGTTTCCTCTAACTCTCTGTGAAAGCAGGAGGTATTTCCAGTTTGAAAGTTAAGTAATATACTTGTTTGGCTCCTATGCACTTGCTTTCACTCACTATGACAAAAAGACTGCTTTTTCCTACTGCTACACCAATGCAGTAGTTTCTTTACTTTACAAATCTATAAGATTTGTGTTTTATTTCCTGCTATGCATGTGATTTGATTTACACTTATCTTCAAAACACTGTTTTTACCTAACACGCTGTGAAAGCAGGAGGTACTTCAACTTTGAAATGTTAGTAAGTTACTTGTTTTCTGGCTGCTATGCACTTGCTTTCAAACACAATTGTATTACTCAGCCAAAGGGGTGCTAATGTGAAATACCAAAAATGGTTTGGTCTTTATAAAGGGTATTTATTTGGGATAGAAATCCACAGATACCAGGCCATTAAGCTTTAAGTTTCCTTTCTCACCAAAGTCCATTGACACGTGTTGGAGCAGACAGATGCTGTCGTTTGCCAGGGTTTAGGCTTCTGAGGTTCCTTCCTCTCAGGGCTTCATTTTTCTCCAGACTAAGCTCCTGTTTCCTCGACAAGGTTTGCTGTAGATGATCAGGTGAACGTGTTGCTTCTCTGCTCCTGGGGCTTTCTTTTCAACATCAAAACTGCTTCTCAAAAGTCTACTTCAACTATGTTCTTTGCCTTGCCTTTTATATTTGATTCCCCACCCACCAAGAGGCGGGGCTCAACACCCTAATCATAACTTAATCATGCCCAGATTAACAGATCAGTTTACAAGCATGATCCAATTTTATTTTTTGAATTCATAATTACATCAAATTTGCCAACTGTTACACTCCACACTCTGAATTCCAAAAATACATTACAATATTCAAAAAACTTTAAATCAGTAACAATTCTACTACAAAATCATATCATAATCATTTTAAAGAATTACAGTTTATCTTGAGGCAAAGTCACATCTGCTATATACTTCTGAATCTTACAAAACAATTTAACTGCTTCCAATACACAAATGGAAAGACAAAAGATAAGCATTTTACCTATCATAAAGAGAAATTGGGATGTTAAAAATGGGTCATGGATCCTCTACAGTTCAGTAAACTCGCAGGGCATCCTCCATTCAAATTCAAAGCATTAGAGTCATTCTTAATATGATGGATTCTTCACCTTGCGGCCACATGGGAACCCACCATTTCCACATGCTTATGAAATGGCCATTTTCTTGGTTCCAACCTCATCATGCATCTGGGTGTCGATCAAGCTCCAGACATCACCCTCCAAGAGTGGTGGGGTGATTGCAACACCTTACTCAATCTTTGGGTTACAGTCTTAGTCCCCCTAGTACATGAGGTGAAGACAGCATTCCCTTTAACCTTTGGCAGACTGGTTCAACCCTCTCATAGCAATGGGTTGACCATCTGGCCTTCTCTAATCCATCGAGGACAGGTACACCCCTCTCAGACCTATGGGATGTTGACCTTATCCGCCCTAATCTTTGATGAATGTGGTCCACCCTTTCTGCACCCTGGAATGACAAAATTCTCCCAGAACATTGGGTGGGGACATACACCCTCTTCAACGGCTGGGGAAACTCACCCTCTCTGTACACATGGGTGGGTCTCCTCTCTTGGCCCAAGGAGATGTCTTAAGTCCAGATCTCTGCTTCCATGGTTTTCTTCTTAAAGCTGATTCTCCTTCAATCTCTCCTTTCCATGTTCTCTTTGGTCCAAGCTGACAGTGGTTTTGTTCATATAGCTCTCTTAAAAACTTTGTTGGTTTAGCATGCAGGAAGCAGGGTTACAAGCCATCAGGCAGTAAGACTTTCCACAAGTCTTTCTGAGATAATTGCCTCTTCAATTCTGAGTTATGAGTTCCAAGTTTAGTAAAGTTTTCAAATAGGGCATTTTCATATGGGATTTTGATTCCCAGAAACTTGGAAGTTCCAGAATCAGTTTCTGTTTTCTTTGTGCCCAAAAGTTCAGTCCTTAATGAATTTCACTCATCTAGTATTTTGCTATAAGCTGCAAGGAGAAGCCAAACCACATTCTCTGAGTTTACCTTGGAAAGCACTTCCGCTAAATGCTCCAGTTCGGCACTTTCAAATTCTGTCTTCCATATAACACCAGAAATTAATCTTGTTAAGTTCTCTGCAACTTTAAAATGTGGATCACCTTTCCTACAGTTTCAAATAATACTTTCATCATTTACTTCTAAGGCATCATAGAAAGTCTCTTTAGCATCCATATTGCTATCAATAGTCTCTTCAAAGTGATCTAGGACTTTTTCATCAAGCATTTCACAATTCCTCCAAAAAATACGCCATACCCATTTATAAAACCTTTCCAACATTTTGATATATGCAAAAGCACTTCCCCAATCCTCAGTACCAAATTCTGTATTAGTCAGCCAAGGGGGTGCTAATGTGAAATATCAAAAATGGGTTGGTCTTTATAAAGTGTATTTATTTGGGGTAGAAGTCCACAGGTACCAGGCCATAAAGTGTTAAGTTTCTTCTCTCACAAATATCCATTGTCACGTGTTAGAGCAAGACAGCTGCTGGTGTTTGCCAGAGTTTAATCTTCAGTGGTTTCTCTCTTCCTGAGGCTGTGTTTCTCTGTGAGCTTAGCTCCTGTTTCCTCCACAAGTTCAGCTGTAGATGATCTGACAAACAGCTTGCTTCTTTACTACTGGGGTCTTCTTTCCAATATCAAAACTGCTTCTCAAAAGACTGCTTCAACTCTGTTCTTTGCCTTGCCTTTTATATTTCATTCCCCACCTACCAAGAGGTGGGGCTCAATGCCTTAATCATAACCTAATCATGCCCAGATTAACAGATCAGTTTACAAGCATGATTCAATTATATTTTTGGAATTCATAATTACATCAAAATTTCCAAATGTTACAACAATCAATGCAAAAAACCCAGCTTTTATGAAATGCTATTCCAACCCAGTAGTTTCTTCACTTTTCAATTCTATGTAAGATTTGGAATGTGTTTGTTGCTCTGCCAGAGCTTTCACTTAAAATCTTCTACAAAACACTGGTTTTACCAAACACGCTGTGAATTCAGGAGGAAATTCACTTTTAGGAGTTAAGCAAGATACTTGTTTGTTTGGGTGTTATACTCTTGCTTTCCCCCAATAGGTCAAAACCCTTCATTTACTATGCCAATGCTGCAATATCTTCAATGTGGAAATCTAAAAAAGTTTCTTCCTTTTGCTGGTATGCACGTGTTTTCACTTACAATCAACTTCAAAACATTGCTTTTCCCTAATGCTGGGTGAATACCTTGAATTCTTCAGTTTAGAAACCAATAAAGAGACTTGTTTCATTGGCTGCTTTGCTCGTGTTTTCACTTAAAACCATCTTCAAGGAACTGGTTTCTCCTAACTCTCTGTGAAAGCAGGAGGTATTTCCAGTTTGAAAGGTAAGTAAGATAGTTGTTTGGTTGCTATGCACACGCTTTCACTCACTATGCCAAACAGACTGCTTTTTCTTAATGCTACGCCAATGCAGTAGTTTCTTTCCTTTACAAATCTGAATAAGATTTTTTTTTTGCTGCTATGCATGTGTTTTCATTTCCAATTATCTTCAAAACACTGGTTTAACCAAACATGCTGTGAATGCAGGAGGTATTTCAACTTTGAAAGGTTAGTAAGATACTTGTTTTTTCGCTGCTATGGACTTGCTATGGACTCACAATCAATGTAAAACCCAGCTTTTATGAAATTCTATGCCAACGCAGTATTTCTTCACTACTCATATCTAATTAAGATTTATGTTTTGTTTCCTGCTATGCTCATGTTTTCACTTAAAAACATCTTCAGGGCACTGGTCTCTCCTAACTCTGTGAAAGCAGAAGATACTTCCAGTTTGAAAGGTAAGTAACATACTTGTTTGTTTGGCTGCTATTTACATGCTTTCACCACTATGTGAACACTCTGATTTTTCCTAATGCTGCACCACAGCAGTAGTTTCTTAATTCCCAAATCTGAAAAAGATTTGTTTTCATTTGCTGCTATGCATGTGTTTTCACTTAAAATCATCTTCAAAACACTGATTTTACCTACACGCTGTGAATGCAGGAGGAAATTCACCCTGCTTTTACAAGGCAAATGCAGCAGTTTCTCAGTTTGGAAAGCTAAGTAAGTGTATTAGTCAGCCAAAGGTGTGCTAATGTGAAATACCAAAAATGGGTGTGTCTTTATAAAGGGTATTTATTTTGGGGTAGAAGTCCACAGATACCAGACCATACAGCATTAAGTTTTTCTCACCAAAATTCATTGCCACATGTTGGAGCAAGGCAGCTGCCAGTGTTTGCAGGGGTTCAGGCTTCTTGTGTTCCTCTCTTCCTGGGACCACATTCCTCTCCAGGCTTAGGTCTTCTGGTTCCTCCACAAGGTTAGCAGTAGATGATCAGGGGAATGGCTTCCTTCTCTACTTCTGGGGCCTTCTTTCCTACGTCAAAACTGCTTCTCAAAAGACTGCTTCAACTGTCCTTTGGCTTGCCTTTTATATTTGATTCCCCCACACAGCAATGGGTGTGGCTCAACACCCTACTGACGTGGAACAGTCAACACCCTAATCATAACTTAATCATGCCCAGATTAACACATCAGTTTATAAATAGGATCTAATTATATTTTTGGAATTCATAATTACATCAAATTCCCCAATGGATACATTAAGTTTCTTTCTTTTGCTGCTATGCACTTGTTTCCACTTACAATCAACTTCAAAGCACTGCTTTTCCCTAATGCTGGGTGAATGTAATCAATTCTTCAGTTTAGAAAACCAAAAAAGAAACTTGTTGCATTGGTTGCTTTGCACCTGTTTTCAATTAAAATCAACTTCAAGACATGGTTTCACCTAACTCTCTGTGAATGCAGGAGGTACTTCAAGTATGAAAGGTAAGTAAGATACTTGTTTTCTGGCTGCTATGCACTTGTTTTCAATCACAATTAATATAAAACATAGCTTTGTCTAATGCTTTGTCAATGCAGTAGTTTCTACACTTTCAAAACCTAAGGAACGTTTGTGTTTTGTTTGCTGCTATGCATGTGTTTCACTTAAAATCATCTTCAAAACACTGGTTTTACCTAACACTCTGTGAATGCAGCAGGTAAATATACTTTGAAAGTTAAGTAAGATACTTCTTTGTTTGGCTGCTATACACTTGCTTTCACTCACAATGTCAAAACTCTGTTTTTACTATGCCAATGTTGCAGTTTCTTTACTTTGGAAATCAAAGTAAGTTTCTTTCTATTGCTGCTATGACTGTGTTTTCACTTACAATCACCTTCAAACTACTGCTTTTCCCTAACACTGGGTGAATGCAGTCAATTCTTCAGTTTAGAAAAACAATAAAGAAAATTGTTTCATTGGCTGCTTTGCACATGTTTACACTTAAAATCATCTTCAAGACACTGGTATGACCTAAATCTCTGTGAATGGAGGAGGTACTTAAAGTTTGAAAGGTAAATAAGATACCTGTTTGTTTGGCTGCTATGCCCATTCTTTTACTGAATGTGCCTACCCACAGCTTTTTCCTAATGCTACACCAATGCAGTAGTTTCTTTATTTTACAAATCTCAATAGGATTTGTGTTTTATTTGCTTCTAGGCATATTTTTTCTTACATACTTTTCAAATCTAAGTAAGGTTGTGTTTTGTTTCCTGCTATGCATGTTACCTAATACTATGCATTTTACCTAATACTAAGTGAATATTCAGCAGGTAATTCAAATTTGAAAGTTAAGTAGGTTATTTGTTATGCTGCTATACACTTGGTTTCACTCACAATGTAAAAATCCTGATTTTCCAATGACAATCCTTCAGTTTCTTCACTTTGGAAATCTAAGTAAGTTTCTTTCTTTTGCTGCTATGACTGTGTTTTCACTTACAATCAACTTCAAAACTGCTTTTCCCTAATGCTTGGTGAATGCAGTCAATTCGTTAGTTTAGAAAACTAATAAAGAAGCTTGTGTTTGGCTGTTTTGCATGTGTTATCAATTAAAATCAACTTCAAGACACTGGTTTCATCAACTCTCTTTGAACTTAGGAGGTACTTAAAGTTTGAAAGGTAAGTAAGATCTATGCACTAGCTTTCACTCTCTGTGGCAACACACTGCCTTTTCCAAATGCTATGCCAATGCAGTAGTTTCTTTACTTTACAAATCTCAAAAAGATTTGTGTTTTATTTGCTGCTACGCATGTGATTTCCCTTACTATCATCTTCAAAACACTGGTTTTACCTAACAAGCTGTGAGTGCAGGAGTTACTTCAACTTTGAAACATAAGTAAGATACTTGTTCCTTTGGCTTCTATGCACTTGTTTTCACCCACAATCAATGTAAAAACACTACTTTTACCTAATGCTATTGCAATGCAGTAGTTTCTTCACTTTCAAATCTAAGTAAAATTTGTGTTTTGTTTGGTGCAATGCATATGTTTTCACATAAAATCATCTTTAAAACACTGGTTTTATCTAACACTTAATGAATGCAGGAGGTAATTCAAGTTTGAAAAACAAATAAGATACTTGTTTGTTTGGCTGCTATACATTTGCTTTCACTCATAATGTCAAACCCTGCTTTTACAAGGTGAATGCTCCAGTTTCCCACTTTGGAAATCTAAGTAAGTTTCTTTCTATGCACGTGCTTTTCCCTAATGCTGGGGGAAAGCATTCAATTCTTCTGTTTAGGAAACCAAAAAAAAAAACTTGTTTCATTGTTTGTTTTGCACGTGTTTTCACTCAAAATCAACTTCAAGATACTGGTTTCACCTAATTCACTATGAATGCAGGTGGTACTTCAAGTTTGAAAGGTAAGTAAGATAATCATTTGATGGCCGCTATGCACTTGCTTTCACTCACAGTGCCAGCACACTGCTTTTTACTCATGCTAAGCCAATACAGTAGTTTCTTTATTTTATGGTTCTCGATTAGATTTCTATTTTATTTGCTGCTATGCATGTGCTTTCAGTTACAATTATCTTCAAAACACTTGTTTTACCTAACACGCTGTGAATGCAGGTGGTTCTTCAAGTTTCAAAGTCATGTAAGATACTTTGTTTAGCTGCTTTGCAATTTGCTTCACTCACCATGCCTACACACCGCTTTTTCCTAATGATGCACAAATGCAGTAGTTTCTTTACTATACAAATATAAATAAGATTTGTGTTTTATTTGCTGCTACGCATGTGTATTCACTTACAATTATCTTCAAAATCCTGGTATTACCTAACACGCTGTGAATTCTGCTGGTTCTTCAAATTTGAAATGTAACTAAGATACTTTTTGTTTGGCTGCAATACACTTGCTTTCACACTCTGTGCCAACAGGGTGCTATTCTAAATGTTACACCAATTCACTAGTTCCTTTACTTTACAAATCTAAATAATATTTTTTGTATTTGTGGCCATGCATGTGTTTTCACTTACAATTATCTTCAAAACCCTGGTTTTACCTAACACACTGTGAATTCAGGATGTACTTCAACTTTGAAACATAAGAACATACTTGTTTGTTTGGCTGCTATGCACTTGCTTTCCCAGACAATCAATGGAAAAACACTGCTGTTACCTAATGTTATTGAAATTCAGTAATATCTTCACTTTTCACATCTAAGTAAGAGTTCTGTTTTGTTTGCTGCTATGCATGTCTTTTCACTTAAAATCATCTTCAAAACACTGATTTTACCTAACACGCTGTTAATCCAGGAGGTATTTCAAGTTTGAAAGGTATGTAAGATACTTGCTTGTTTGGCTGCTATGCACATCTTTTCACTCACTATGGAAACACACTGCTTGTTACTAATGCTTCACCAATGCAGTTTTTTTACTTTATAAATCTCAATAAGATTTGTGTTTTATTTGCACCCATACATGTGTTTTCTGTTACAATTATCTTCAAAACACTTTTTATGTAACACGTTGTGAATGCATTTGGTACTTCAGCTTTGAAATGAAAGTAAGATACTTGTTTGTTTGGCTGCTATGCACTTTCACTCACTATGCCAACACACTGCTTTTACTTATATATACACAAATGCAGTAGTTTTTTTACTTTACAAAGCTAAATAAGGTTTGTGTTTTATTTGCTACTATGCATGTGATTTCACTTACACTTATCTTCAAAACTTTGGTTTTACCTTACATGCTGTGAGTGCAGGAGATATTTCAACCTTGAATAATACTTAAGGAACTTTTTGGTTTGGCTGTTATGCACTTGCTTTCACTCACAATCAATGTAAAAACACTGTGTTAACCTAATGTTATGCCAATGCAGTAGATTCTTAACTTTTAAATCTAAGTAAGATTTGGGTTTTGTTTTCTGCTATACATGTGTTTTCACTTAAAATCATCTTCAAAACACTGGTTTTACATGACACTGTGAATGCAGGAGGTAATTCAAGTTTGAAATATAAGTAAGATATTTGTTTGTGTGGCAGGTATACACTTGCTTTCACTCACTATGTCAAACAATGCTTCTACTATGCCAATGTTGCAATTTCTTCACTTTGGAAATCTAATTAATTTTTTTCTTTTGCTGCTATGCATGTGTTTTCACTTACAATCAACTTCAAAACACTGTTTTTCCCTAAACCTGGGTGAATGGAGGCAATTCTTCAGTTTAGAAAACTAATAAATATACTTGTTTTGGGTTACTTTGCACCTGTTTTCACTTAAAATCAACTTCAAGACACTGGTTTTTTAATGGAGATTTTTAAACATAGTAACACTGATGGAAATTTCTAAGGCCTACTGTATTAGACAGCCAAAGGGGTGCTAGTGTGAAATACCAAAAATGGATTGGTCTTTATAAAGGGTATTTATTTGGGGTAGAAGTCCACAGATACCAGGCCATAAAGCGTTGTTTCTTCTCTCACCACAGTCTGTTGCCACGTGTTAGAGCAAGACAGCTGCCAGTGTTAGCCAGGGTTCAGGCTTCTGGGGTTCCTCTCTTCCCAGAGCTGAATTTCTCTCCAGGCTTAGCTCCTGTTTCCTCCACAAGGTCAGCTGGAAAAGATCAGGTGAACAGCTCACTTCTCTTCCCCTGGGGCCTTTTTTCCAACATCAAACTGCTTCTCAAAATATTGCCTCAACTGTCCTTTGCCTTAGCTTTTACATTTGATTCCCCACACACCAAGAGGTGAGGTTCAACGCCCTAATCTTAACCTAATCATGCCCAGATTAACAGATCAGTTTACAAGCATGATCCAATTATAGTTTTGGAATTCATAATTACATCAAATTGGCCAACTGTTACACCTACAAAACCTGTTTAAGTCAATATCTTGGATATCCTTCCATGCTGGACCAATCACACCACCATGAATATGGCAAAAACCACCCCTAGTAAAGATTAACCCAGACCCCCTTAATGTTGATGCTAATCAAAAAAATTAATTTCTGTAATATTGCTTGCTTTCTGTGCTTGATATGGACAATTGAAGCTGCCCCTCACCCTTTCTGGCAAAGGAAAATTAATACTTTGTTTTAATCAACTAATCTGATATCTGAGCAAAAAGAAAAGGTGCTTTATCATGCTGACCCTGCTAAAATTCCCTATAAAAACCCACTGCAGGAAGCCAGGGGTCGCTTCCCTCCATATTGCTGGAGGAGATCCCTTGCATCCAGAAATAAAGGTTCCTCTCCTAATTACATTGTCTGGGTGATGAGTATCTCTCTGGATTAAGTGTCCCACTTCATTTGGAGGCCCCAGTGAGATTGAGTGGATCTTGCCGCACTGAGGATTTTAGCAGAAGGCCTCTTAGAAACATCCCTCAGCCCAGGAAACACCTCAGTCTGGCTAAGACACTCTGAGAGTAATTTGGCAATTCGGTTTGAGGAGCTGCATTGTATGTCATGGTGCTTATGGATCCAGTGCAAGCTGCAGGGTTTCCAGACATGGCTCAAATCCCTCAGCCAGGCCATACAGTGAGACATCACCTGTGGCTACTGGGTAGTCTACATGGGGTAGATTACATAGGTGTGTTAAGTGGTAAGTGTTAAGTCTGTCTTGTGTCCTGCTTATTAAGTCTGTCTTGTGTTCCATCGTACTTGGCACTATGGGTCAGTTGGCTTCTTCTTGTCCTATGACTCCCCTTAAATGGTTTCTTAAGAATTTTCAGGAGGTCATAAAAGCATCAGCCAGATATGGGGTCAAGGTCACCCCAGGAATCTTTGGATCTTCTGTGAGTTGTAATGGCCAACATTCAAAATCAGATGGCCCTCTGAAGGGCCCACTGATTTACCAACCACCTACAAGGTCCAGAGAATAGTCTATGGGGATCCCAGCCACCCAGACCAAATGCCATACATCAATGTATGGATTGAACTGTTAACTAATACCCCAAAAGGGTTAAAATCTTGCCTTGTAGGTTGTGCGGTCCAGCCTGTGATAGTGATCCTTGGGAAATGCCACACTAAGGGTCCAGAAACTACTATACTTCAAGGGGAACTGGAAGAACAAGTCGAGGAACCTCCCCCATATCATCCCTGATCTGAGAGCCCTGTATCCCCCACTGCCCCTTCAAGAGCCTCTCCTGAACCCCTCTATCCCCTACTCCCCACTGCAAAGAAAATTCACTTGGTTAGCCCTTCCCATACTCAAAAGGGGACACCATATCAGGCACCTAGAAGAGAAGACACAGTGCCCCTTCTTCCCTTGCACCAGGCAGGCCCTAGTGTAGGGGATGAGGGGCTCCCATTTTTGGTATATTCCCCTTTTCTTCTCCACTGATCTGTACAATCGGGAGCATCAGAACCCTCCATTTTCTGAAAAACCCCAAGGGCTAATCAGTGTCCTAGAAACAATATTCTTTACCCACAACCCCACTTGGGATGATTGTCATCAGGTTTTGCAGGTCCTATTCACCTCTGAAGAAAGACACAGGATCCGAAGGGAGTCAATAAAGACAGTTTTAGGCCATGAGTGCTGGCCTACTACAGATCCTGCATGTATTAAAAGTTTTTTTCTCATTTCCCACCCCGAGTGGAACTACAACTCAGACCAAGGTAAGGATGCTCTTGAGTGGTTCTGCCAGACTCTTCTGTGGGGCCTTTGAGCCACCATCCAGAAGCCTACTAATCTTTCAAAGGTAAGCAAAACTACCAAAGAGCCTAATGAGTCACTCTCAGCCTTTTTAGAAAGATTAATGGAAGCCTATCTGAATTATACTCCAATAGAACCTGAAGCTCACAAAAAACGTAGGGCAGTTAATATAGTGTTTGTCACTCAGTCAGCTCCTGATATCTGGAAGAAGGCACAGAGGTTGCAGGGTTTGAATGGAAATTACATTCTGAATTAATGGAGGTGGCTCAGAA
Organism: Tolypeutes matacus; assembly: GCA_026826555.1. Classification (NCBI taxonomy): domain Eukaryota; kingdom Metazoa; phylum Chordata; class Mammalia; order Cingulata; family Chlamyphoridae; genus Tolypeutes; species Tolypeutes matacus. The sequence goes on along the minus strand of JAKSZT010053828.1, from coordinate 802,106 downwards.
GTTGTTCAACAACAGAGAAGACATGGACACCATAAAAACTAGGAAAGTAGCCAAAGTTTTATTAAGTATCATGTTGGGTGAAAACTCACGAGCCTTTCTGCCTTGGGGAGAAGCAGTGTGCCTAAGAAAAACAGGACAAAGTAAACCTTGATTAGATAAAAATCAGTGTGTCTATTGTAAAGAAAAAGGGCACTGGAAAAATTAATGTCCTCCATGCCAGGCCAAAAACCAGGCCAGAAGTGGTTTAAATCTACCTTAACAGATTTACAGAGCCAGGGCTCATCAAGCCCCTGAGAGTCCATGGTAAAATTAAAAGTTGGGGGCAGTAAAGTTGAAATCTTGGTCGATACAGGAGCTACATTCTCCTCATTAAAAGCTGACCCAGAACCATATATGGCTAGCCACACCCTAATCCAAGGAGCTATTGGAAACATGGAATCCTGCACCTAGACCAATTCCCAAACCATGGACATAGGAAAATGAACTGTTACACACTCTTTTCTAGTTTTGCCTGACTGCTCATACCCCTTGTTGGGCCAAGAATGGTTACATAAACTATAAGCCACCATCTTTTCCAGGACGGTGATGCTAAGCTGATGTTTGGTACACAGCCACAGATTCTTCTAGTCACTTGCCCCATCTCAGAAGAATATCTCCTAGTAAACACTAGGGGCAGTCTGCTAACAATTGGTTGCTGCAAGAATTCCAATGTCTAGTTCCAGGGGTGTGGGCAGAAACAAACTGTCCCGGGCTGGCCAGACTTCAAACACCAATAGTTGTGCAACTACTGAACACAGCCAACCCAACTCGGGTCCAGCAATACCTGATTAGCCATAAGGCCAGGCTGGGAATAGAGAGGCACTTTCATCAATTGCTGGAGATGGGCATCCACATACATTGCCAGTCCTCCTGGAATACACCCTTGCTCCCCATCCGAAAGCCCAGCATTACTGACTACTGACCAGTACAAGACCTCCAGGAATTCATGAATTGCAAGGAACATCAAAAAGGAGACCCTGCACAAGCAAAAGGAAATTGGCTGGCAGATGAAGCAGCGCAAGCAGCAGCCCTCCAGCCAGTCATCCCACTTCAACTGTTCCCGGCTGTCCGCACTTGATAGGTGCCAGCGTTCTGGTATTCTCCAGAGGAGGTAGATAAAGGAAAAATTCTGGGGGCCCAAACAACAAAAAATGATAGCTCATCTTGCCAGATGGCAGAATTTACTTGCTGGAAACAGCAGGAAGGCAGTTAGCAAAATGATAACACACTACTACACATATGGGAAGCACTAAGTTAACTGAGCTACTGCAAAAAGACTTTTACTTCCACAACTTGTCTAAAATTAGCAAAGATCTCTCAAACTTATGTGAGGTCTGTGACAAAGTAAATAAAAAAGAAGAATAAGAATTCCAGAGGGGAATAGGCTACAAGGATTAGAACCCAGAGGACAGTGGGAAGTAGACTTTACAAACTTAAAACCGGGCAAATATGGCTACAAATATCTCCTGCTACTAGTGGACACTTTCTCGGTTGAACGGAAGCATTTCCAACCAAAGGTGATACAGCAGCCATTGTAGTTAATCAATAAATATCTGAGGTTATACCAAGGTTTGGGCTACCTCTAAGAGTGGAGTCAGACAATGGCCCAGCCTTTGTAGCAGTGGTGACTCAGCAATTGGCTAAGGCTCTGGTAATGAACTGGAAATTACATTGTGCATTTCGACCCTAAAGCTCAGGTAGAGAAGATGAACCACACCTTGAAGGATGCCTTAACTAAGGTAGCTTTGGAATCTGGCAAAAACTGTGTGAGTCTCGTTCCCTTTGCCCTTCTAAAAGCCATGTGCACCCCATATGTGCAAGGCATAAAGCCTTATGAAATTATGTTCTGCAGACCTCCACCCCTATTGCCTAAGATAGGATTAGAAACCATGACTGAATTTGACAACCAATATGTCTTTTCTTCCCTAAAAGTTCTCAACCGGATTAGAAGGATAGTAAATAAAACTGCACAATCTGCACACTCTACTCTTTCCAGAACTAAATTCACTCCTTTACAGGCCCAACTGGGAGATCTAGTCTGGATATGAAAACTCCAAGCTGAGACCCTTGAACCTCATTAGTTGGGCCCGTATGTGGTGATCCTCACAACACCTACAGCTGTGAAGGTTGTGGGAAAGAAACACTGGATACATGCATCTAATTAAAACTTGCCAGGAAGGATTCCAAAAAACCAGACATTGATAAGTAGACTGTCATCTGAACCAAAGAGCCTTTGAAGGTCAAGGTTAGTCAAATAAAGTCAGACTAAAAGTGGATATGAGTATAAAGTTGGGAATAATGCTGTTGTTAATTTTGTGGGCTCAGGCCACCCCATTCTGGTTAACTACATATGTGTGAAATGTAATTCGTACTGGAGATGGGGCAGTCCTAAATACAACCTAGTCCATTAGTAAAAACCCTGTCATATCCTTTGATCTATGTGCCCTATTTGGGAAAAACAAAAACTTCATTCCCATCTGACCCACCAGTAGAGGAAAAAAGCCTTACTATGGGTGCAGCACTGAGTAATAAAAAAGCATTAGCTGAAACTCCCTTCTATGCCTATCTGGCTGGGGGTTCCCCAGAATGTGATGTCCTAGGAAAATGTACTGGTATTCAGGAGAAAGTAGACATGAACATCTTAGTGGGCTAGGCCGCTACAAATGGGTAGGCCCCATCCTTTTTCCCTTTCTAGTTGGCCTTGGAATAGCAGGGTCAATTGCTTTAGGCACTACCACTCTAATTACAGGGGGAAAAATTAAAGATCTCACCTCACAAGTTAACTCTGACTTAAAGAGTTAAAAAATCTGTTAACCACCTAAAACAATCTCTACCCTCCCTAGCAGAGGTAGTGCTACAAAACAGGTTGGAACTAGATCTACTGTTTTTAAAACCAGGTGGCCTCTCTGTATCCTTAGGAGAGACCTGATGTTTTTATGTTAATCATTCAGGAATAATTAAAGAAAATCTGTCACTTTTATCAAACAAGCTAAAAGAACAAGAGGACCTATGATCTAGAGATACAAATTGGTATGAAAAACTGTTTTTCTGGTCCCCCTGGTTAACAACTATGCTCTCAGCAGCCATAAGACCCCTGATGCTGGTAATACTGGGACTTCTGATAGGGTTCTGCCTAGTCAATTGACTTATGTCCTATATCAAAAGAAGACTTCTGGCAATAAAATTAATGGCACTGCATCCTGCATAACTGCACACAGCATATTCCCCATTAAATAATAACATTGAATCAATTATTTGATTCCATGGCAAAATAGGAGATGGTAATATAATGGAGATTTTTTAATATAGTAACACTTATGGAAATTCCTAAGGCCTAAAAAACCTGCTTAAAATAACACCCTGGCTATGCATCCATGCCTGACCAATCTTGCCACCATGGAGATGGCAAAACCCCCCCCTAGTAAAGATTAACCCATACACCCTTAATGCCGATGCTACTCGCAAAATTTAGCTTCTCTCATATTGCTTGCTTTTTCTGCTGGATATGGAAAATTTACGCTGCCCCTCACCCTTTCTGGCATAAGAAAATTAATGTTTTGTTTTAATCAACCAATCTGATATCTGAGCACAAAGAAAAGTTGCTTTATCATGCTGACCCTGCTAAAATTCCCTATGAAAACCCACAGCAGGAAGCCAGGATTTGCTTCTCTCCATACTGCTGGAGAAGGCACCGGCCAGCTGGAAATAAAGGTTCCTCTCATAATCTCGTTGTTTGGGTGCTGAGTTTCTCTCTGGTTGAAGTGTCCCATTTCAGTTTCACATAACTCTCTGTGAATGCAGGCGGTACTTCAAGTTTGAAATGTATGTACGATACACGTATGTTTGGCTTCTATGCACTTGCTTTACTCACTATACCAACACACAGATTTTTCTAATGGCACACCAATGCAGTACTTTCTTTACTTTACATATCTAAATAAGATTTCTGTTTTATTTGCTGCTATGCAGGCGTTTTCACTTACAATTCATAACCCTGGTTTTACCTAACATGCTGTGAATTCATGAGGTACTTCAGCTTTGAAATGAAAGATACTTGTTTGTTTGGCTGTTATGCACTTGCTTTCACTCACAAACAATGTAAAAACAATGCTTTTACCTAATGCTATGCCAATGCAGTAATTTCTTCCCTTTCCAAATCTAAGTAAGGGTTGTGTTTTGTTTGCAGCTATGCATGCGTTTTCACTCTCAATTATCTTTAAAACAATGGTGTTACCAAACATGGTGTTAATGCAGTAGCTACTTCAACTTTGTAACATAAGTAAGATAATTGTTTGTTTGGCTGCTATGCACTTGCTTTCATTCCTTATGCCAAAACCCTTATTTAAGTATACCAATGCTGCAGTTTCTTCACTTTGGAAAGCTAAGTAAGTTTCTTTCTTTTGCTTCTATTCACATGTTTTCACATACAATCAACTACAAAAACCTGCTTTTCCCTAAATGTGGGTGAATGCTGTCAATTCTTCAGTTTAGAAAACCAATAAAGAAGCATGTTTAATTGGCTGCTTTGCACGTGATTTCACTTAAAATCAACATTAAGACGGTGGTTTCACCTAACTCACTGTGAAAGCAGGAGGCAGTACAAGTTTGAAAGGTAAGTAAGATACTTATTTGTTTGGCTGCAATGCACTAGCTTTCACTCACTATGCAAGCACACTGCTTTTACTTATAGTTATGCTAACGCAGTTGTTTCTTTACTTTAAAAATCTAAATAAGATTTCTGTTTTATTTGCTACAATGTATGTGTTTTCATTTACAATTATCTTCAAAACACTGGTTTTACTTTACATGCTGTGAATGCAGGAGGTATTTCAACCTTGAATCATAAGTAAGGAACTTGTTGGTTTGGCTGCTATTCACTTCTTTTCACTCACAATCAATGTAAAAACACTGCTTTAAGCTAAGTTTATGCCAATGCAGTAGTTTCTTCACTTTTCAAAATCTAAGTAAGATTTGGGTTTTGTTTGCTGCTTATGTGTATGCTTTCACCTAAAATCATCTTCAAAACATTGGTTTTACTTTGTGTTCTGTGAATGCAGGAGTAATTCAAGTTTGAAAGTTAAGTAAGATATTTGTTTGTGTGGCAGGTATACACTTGCTTTCACTCACTATGTCAAAACCACGCTTCTACTACGACAAATGCTGCAATTTCTTCACTTTGGAAATCTAAGTAAGTTTCTTTCTTTTGCTGCTATGCACGTGGTTTCACTCACAATCAACTTCAAAACACCGTTTTTCCCTAACACTGTGTGAATGCACTCAATTCTTCAGTTTAGAAAACTAATAAAGAAACTTGTTTTTTTTTGGCTGCTATGCACGTGTTTACAGTTAAAATCAACTTGAGGACACTGGTTTCACCCAATTCACTATGAATGCAGGTGGTACTTTAAGTTTGAATGGTAAATAAGATACTCATTTCTTTGGCCCCTAAGCACTTGCTTTCCTTCACTCTACCAACCCACTGCTTTTTCCTCATGCTATGCCAATACAGTAGTTTCTTTACTTTATAAATCTCAATTAGATTTCTGTTTTATTTGTGGCTATGAATGTGTTTTCACTTACAATTATCTTCAAAACTGGTTTTACCTAACACGCTGTGGATTCAGGAGGTACTTCAGCTTTGAAACATAAGTAAGATACTTGTTTGTTGGCTGCTATGCACTTGCATTCACTCTCAATGTAAAAACACTGCTTGTACCTAGTGCTATGCCAATGCAGTATTTTTTTCACTTTACAAATTGAAGAAATATTTGTCTTTTGTTTTCTGCCATGCAGGGGTTTTTATTTAAAATCATCATCCAAACACTGGTTTTACCTAACACTCTGTGAATGCAGGAGGTACTTCAAGTTTAAAAGGTAAAGAAGATACTTCTTTGTTTGGCTGCTATGCACTTGCTTTTACTCACAATCAATGTAAAATCACCACTTTTACTGAATGTTGTAAATGTTTAATGGTTTCTTTACTCTTCAAATCTAATTAAGATTTGTGTTTCACTTGCTGCTATGCATGTGTTTTCACTTAAAATCATCTTTGAAACTCTGGTTTTACCTATCTCTGTAAATGCAGGAGGAAATTCAAATTTGAAAGTTAAGTAAGATACTTGTTTGTGTCGCTGCTATACACTAGCTTTCAATCACAATATCAAAACCCTGCTTTCACTATGAAAATGCTGCAGTTTCTTCACTTTGAAAATCTATGTAAGTTTCTTTCTTTTGCTGCTATGCACATGTTTTCACTTACAATCAAATTCATAACACTACCTTTCCCTAATGCTGGGTGAATGCAGTCAATTCTTCAGTTTAGGAAACCAATAAAGAAACTTGTTTCATTGGCTGATTTGCAAGTGTTTTTACTTAAAATCAAATTCAAGACACTGGTTTCACCTAACTCTCTGTGAATGCAGGAGGTATTTCATCTTTAAAACATAAATAAGTTCCTTGTTTTTTGGCTGCTATGCACTTGCTTTCACTCACAATGTAAAAACACTGCTTATACCTAGCGCTATGCCAATGCAGTATTTTCTTCACTTTTCAAATTGAAGAAATATTTATGTTTTGTTTTCTGCCATGCAGGGGCTTTTATTTAAAATCATCATCCAAACCCTGGTTTTACCTAACACTCTGTGAATGCAGAAGGTACTTCAAGTTTAAAAAGGTAAAGAAGATACTTCTTTGTTTGGCTGCTATGCACTTGCTTTCACTCATAATCAATGTAAAATCACCACTTTTACTTAATTCTGTAAATGTGCAATGGTTTCTTCACTTTTCAAATCTAATTAAGATTTGTTTCGTTTGCTGCTATGCCTATGTTTTCACTTAAAATGCATTTGCTTTCACACACTATACCAACACACTGGTTTTCCCTAATGATATACCAATGCAGTAGTTTCTTTACTTTACAAATCTAAATTAGATTTGTGTTTTATTTGCTGCTATGCAGGTGTTTTCACTTACAATTATCTTCAAAACCCTGGTTTTTCCTAACAGGCAGTGAATGCAGGAGGTACTTCAACTTTGAAACATAAGTAAGTTACTTGTTTTTTGGCTGCTATGCACTTGCTTTCACTCACAATCATTGTAAAAACATTGCTTTTTCCTAATGCTACGCCAGTGCAAGGGTTTCTTCACTTTTCAAATCTAAGTAAGATTTCTGATTTGTTTGCTGCTATGCATGTGTTTTCACTTAAAATGATCTTCAAATCTCTGGTTTTACTTAACACTCTGTGAATGAAGGAGGTAATTCAAGTTTGAATGTTTAATAAGATACTTGTTTGTGTGGTTGCTATTCACTGGCTTTCACACAAAATGTCCAAACCGTGCTTTTACAATGCCAATGTTGCTGTATCTTCAGTTTGGAAATCTAAGTAAGTTTCTTTCTTTTGCTACTATGCATGTGTTTTCACTTATAATCAACTCTCAAGAACGCATTTTCCCCAATGCTAGGTGATTGCAGTCATTTCTTCAGTTTAGAAATCCAATTAAGAAACTTGTTTCATTTGTTGCTTAGCACATGTTTTCAATTAAAATCAAATTCGAGACACTGGTTTCACCTAAGTCTCTGTGAATGCAGGAGGTTCTTCAAGATTGAATGGTAACAAAGATACTTGTTTGTTTGGCTGATATGCACTTGTTTTCATTCAAAATGTAAAAACACTGCCTTTTCCTAATGCTATGCCAATGAAGTAGTTTCTTAACTCTTCAAATCTAAGTAAGATTTGTGTTTTATTTGCTACCATGCATTTGTTTTCTCTTACAATTATCTTCAAAACACTGCTTTACCTTACACACTGTGAATGCAAGACGTATTTCAACCTTGAATTATAAATAAGAAACTGTTTGTTTGGCTGCTATGCACTTGCTTTCACTCACAATCAATGTAAAACATTGCTTTAATGTAATGCTATGCCAATGCAGTAGTTTCATAACTCTTTAAATCTAAGTAAGATTTGTGTTTGGTTTGCTGCTATCCATGTGTTTTCAGTTAAACTCATCTTGAAAACACTGGTTTTCCCTAACACACTGTGAATGCAGGAGTTAATTCAAGTTTGAAAGTTACATAAGACACTTATTTCTTTGATTGCTATATAAATGCTTTCACCAACAATGTCAAAACCCTGCTTTGCCTATGAAAATACTGCAGTTTCTTCACTTTGAAAATCTATGTAAGTTTCTTTCATTGCTGTTAGGCACATGTTTTCACTTACAGTCAAATTCAAAACACTTTGTTTCCCTAATGCTGGGTGAATGCAGTCAATTCTTCAGTTTAGAAAACCAATGAAGAAACTTGTTTCATTGGCTGATTTGTACCTTTTCACTCAAAATCAACTTCAAGACCCTGGTTTCAGCTAACTCGCTGTGAATGCAGAGGGTACTTCAAGTTTGAAAGGGAAGTAAGATACTTGTTTGTTTGGCTGCTATGCAATTGCTTTCACTCACAATGTACAAACACTGCTTTTTCCTAGTGCTTTACCAATGCAGTATTTTCTTATCTTTTCAAATCTAAGTAAGGTTTGTGTTTTGTTTTCTGCTATGCTATTGCTTTCTTTTAAAATCATCTCAAAACACTGGTTTTACTTAACACACTTTAAATGCAGGCCGTCCTTCAAATTTGAAACATAAGTAAGATACTTGTTTGTTTGGCTGCTATGCACTTGCTTTCACTCAAAATCAATGTAAAGTAACTACTTTTACCTAATGCTGTAACTGTGCAATGGTTTCTTCACTTTTCAAATCTAAGTAAGATTTCGGTTTCATTTGCTGCTATGCATGTGCTTTCACTTAAAATCATCTTCAAAACTATGGTTTTAAGTAACTCTGTAAATGCAGGAGGAAATTCTAGTTTGGAAGTTAAGTAAGTACTTTTTGTGTGGCTGCTATACACTTGCTTTCAATCACAATGTCAAAACCCTGCTTTTACTATGAAAATGCTGCAGTTTCTTCACTTTGAAAATCTATGGAAGTTTCTTTCTTTGCTGCTATGCACGTGTTTTCACTTACAATCAAATTCAAAACTCTGCATTTCCCTAACTCTGTGAATGCAGTCAATTCTTCTGTTTAGAAAACCAATAAAGAATCTTGTTTCATTGGCTGATTTGCACGTTTTCACTCAAAATCAACTTCAAGACCCTGGTTTCACCTAACTCTGTGAACGCAAGTTTGAAAGGGAAATAAGATACTTGTTTCTTTGGCTGCTCTGTAATTGCTTTCACTCTGTATGCCAACACACAGCTTTTTCCTAATGCTATGAAATGCATTACTTTCTTTACTTTACATATCTAAATAAGATTTGTGTTTATTTGCTGCTATGCATATGTTTTCACTTACAATTATCTTCAAAACACTGGTTTCGCCTAACATGCTCTGAAGGCAGTAGGTACTTCAGCCTTGAAATGAACTTAAGATACTTGTTTTCTTGGCTGCTTTGCACTTGGTTTCACTCTCTTTGTCAACACACTGCCTTTTCCAAATGCTACACCAAGGCAGTAGTTTCTTTACTTTACAAATCTCAGTAAGATTTGTGTTTTATTTGCTGCTATGCATGTGTTTTCCCTTATAATTTTCTTCAAACACTGGTTTTACCTAACACGCTGTGGATACAGGATGTACTTCAACTTTGAAACCTAAGAAACATACTTGTTTGTTTGGCTGCTATGCACTTGCTTTCATTCACAATCAATGTATAAACATGGCTTTTACCTAATGTTATGCCAATGCAGCAGTTTCATCACTTTTCAAATCTAAGTAAGATTTGTGTTTCGTTTGCTGCTATGCTTATGTTTTCACTTAAAATCTACTTATAACACTGGTTTTATCTAACTCTTTATGATTGCAGGAGGTAATTCAAGTTTGAAAATTAAATAAGTTACTTGTTTGTTTGGCTGCTATACCCTGTCTTTCACTCAGAATGTCAACATCCTGTTTTTACAAGGCGAATGCTGCAGTTACTCACTTTGGAAATCTAAGTAAGTTTCTTTATTTTGCTGTTATGCACGTGTATTCACTTACAATAAACTTCAAAGCACTGCTTTTCCCTAATGCTGGGTGAGGCGAATGCAGTCAATTCTTCAGTTTAGAAAACCAAGTAAGAAACTTGTTGCATTGTCCACTTTGCATGTGTTTTCAATTAAAATCAACGTCAAGAAATGGTTTCACCTAACTCTCTGTGATTGCAGATGGTTAATCAAGTTTGAAAGCTAAGTAAGATATTTGTTTTTTTGGCTGCTATGTACTTGCTTTCACTCTCTGTGCCAATACACTGCTTTTCTTAATGCTACGCCAATGCAGTAGTTTCTTTACTTTACAAATCTAAATAAGATTTGTGTTTTATTTGGTGCTATGCATGTGCTTTACCTTACAATTATTTTTGAAACACTGGTTTTAGGTAACACGTTGTGAATACAGGAGGTATTTAACTTTCATAACTTAAGTAATATACTTGTTTGGCCACTATGCACTTGCTTTCACTCACTGTGCCAACCCACTGCTTTTTCGTCATGCTACGTCAATACAGTAGTTTCTTTACTTTATAAATCTCAATTACATTTCTGTTTTATTTGCTGATATGCATGTGTTTTCACTTACAATTATCTTCAAAACACCGGTTTTATCTAACATGCTATGAATGTAGGAGGTACTTCAGCTTTGAAATTTAAGTAACATACTTGTTTATTTGGTTGCTATGCACTTGCTTTCACTCAGAATCAATAAAAACACTGCTTTTACCTATTGGTATGCCAATGCAGTTGTTTCTACGCTTTTCAAATCTAAGTAAAATTTATGTTTTGTTTGCTGGTATGCATGTGTTTTTGCTTAAAATCATCTTCAAAACATGGGTTTTACCTAACTCTCTGTGAATGCAGGAGGTACTTCAAGTTTTAAAGTTATAAACATACTTCTTTGTTTGGCTGCTTTACAATTTGCTTCATTCACTATGCCTACACAGAAATCTTACTTAGATTTCTAAAGTGAAGAAAAGTCTCCATTGGCATAGTATTGTGATATTGGTTTTAAGTTAAAACAAGTGTATAACAGCCAAGGAAACAAGTATCTTTCTTACATTACAAAGGTGAATATCCTCCTGTGTTCAAATAGGTTTAGGTTTAAACCAGGATTTTGAAGTTGATTGTAACTCCAAGCAAGTACATAGCTGCCAATGAAATGAATATCCTCCTTAGTTTTGAAAAATGAAAAACCACTGTATTGGCATAGCATTAGATAACAGCAGTGTTTTGACATTGACCATGAAGGAAAGCAAGTGCATAGCAGCCAAACAAACAAGTGTCTTACTTACCTTACAAACTTGAACTACCTCCTGCATTCACAGAGAGTAAGGTGAATTCAATGTCTTGAAGTTGATTTTAAGTGAAAATGTGTACAAAACAGCCAATGAAACAATTCTCTTTATTGGTTCTCTATACTGAATATCCAACTGCTTTCACCAAGGCTTAGGGAAAAGCTTTTGGAACGTGTATAACTGTGGAGTCCATGGAACCTGTAGAGCCTGTGGAGCTTTTGGTGCCCTATGGAAGCCTTGGAGTCTCTGCAAGTGCATGGAGCCTGTGCTCCTATGGAGCCTGTGGAGTCTTTTGAATGCAAGGAGGCTTGTGGAGCATGTGTAGACCCATGAAACCAGTGGAGACTGTGGAGCCTTTGGAGCCTGTGGAGTCCATGGAGACTGTGGAGACCATAGAGCCTTGGAGCCTGTGGAGTTTGTGTGTGCCAGTGGAGCCTGTAAGTCCTTTGGAGCCTGTGGAGACCCACGAAGCCTGTGGAGCCTGTGTAAACCATGGAGACTATGAATACTTGTGGAGCCCGTGGAGCCCATGGAACCTGTAGAGACCTGCAGAGCCTGTGAACGCCTGTGGACTTAGTTGAGGCCTTGGATAACATGAAATCAAAGGAGACCCTGGAGTTCACAAAGTTCATGGAACCCTTGATACCTGTGCAGGTCCAGGGAATGTGTTGATCCAGGACAGATCTGTAGAATATGTGGAGCCAATGGAGCCAATGGAGATCATGGAGCCCATGGAAACAATGGAGTCTGTGGAGCCTGTAGAGCCTGTATATCTCATGGAGACCATAGAGCCTGTGTAGGCTCATTATCCTGGCAGTGTCTGTTGAGCCCATGGAGGAATATGGAGCACATGGATACCATGGAGATAATGTATGCCCATGGAGCCTGTGGAGGCTGTGAAGGCCGAGGAGGGTAAGGATCATATGTAAGCTTGTGGAGTCTTTGGAACTGATTTTGGGCCACGGAGACTGTGGAGCCTGTGCAGGCACATCGATGCCATGGAGGCCTTGGAGTCCATGGTGTCCATGGAGAATGCATTGCCAATGGAGACCTGTGGAGCCTCTCCAGGCCCATGGACACTCTTGACCTTTTAAATCCCATGGAGACCTTGCAGTCTATATAGGCCCATGGAGCCAATGCAGCCCATGGAGCCCTTGGAGTTCCATGGACTCTTACGATCCTGTGGACCCTATGGCGCCTGAGGAGATGTGCAGTCCAGTGTAGCATGTGGAGCATTTGGAAACCAGGGAGCCTGTGGAGCTTTTGTAGGCCTGTAGACCCGATGGAACCCATGGAGCTTGTGCAGGCCTGGGGAGGATGTTGAGGCTATGGAACTTTTTGAGCATGAGGAGGCCTGTTTTGGCCATGGAGCCTGTGGAGCCTGTGAAGGACTTTGGAAAATTTGAAGCCTGTGGAAATCATGATGACTGTGGATCAATGGAGGCATATGGAGCCTGTGAAGACTATGGAACCCATAGAACCCATGAACCTTGTGGACCCATTGGAGACTGTGGTGTCTGTGTACCCTGTGGACATCTATAGAATCTGTGGAGCACATAGAGTCTTTCTAGCCCATGGAGCATTTGTAGTCTGTACAGATCCATGGAGCCTGTATAGCCTGTTCAGGCCTGTGGAAACTTTGGAGACTGTGGGGCCCATGGAGTGTATGGAGCTTGTACAGAACCATGGAGACAGTGGAACCATGGTGCCCATGGATTTTGTGGACATCAATGGACCATGTGGAGCCCATGGTGCCTGTGAACCACTTGAATTATGTAGATACAATGGAACCCTTTAAGCCTGAGCAGCCTATGGGGCTTGTGGTTCCCATGGATCACATGGATGCCTGTGGAGCTGTGGATCCTGTGGAGGCCCATGGAGTCTGTTGAGCCCATGGAACCCACAGTGACTCTGCATTCCTGTGGAGCCTGTGGAGCTTGTGAAACCTTTTGATGCCAGACGAGGCATAGCAAGCCCTTGAAGCCTTTGGAGTCTATGGTACCTGTGGAAGCCTGTGGAATCCTTGGATTCCATAGACCTCAGTGGAGTCTCTGAAGCCTATGGAGACCTGTCAGGCTGCTAAGACAATGGAAGCCATAAAAAAATGGGGCCTGTGGAGCCTGTGGAGCACTTGGAATTTTTGTAAACTGTGGAGTCCATGGAGTCTGTGGAGCCCGTGGGGCTTGTGGAGATAGTGGTAGACTGTGCAGTCTCTGAAGGTTCTTATAGCCTGTGGTGCCTATACAGCCTGTGAGACTTTGAAACCCATGGAAGCCTGTGAAGCCTATGCAGGCCCATGAAACCTGTAGAGACTGTGGAACCTGTGGAGCCTGTGGAGTCTGTGCAAATCCATGAAATCTTTGGAGCATTTGGAGTCCATGGAGACCATGAAGCCGATGGAATTCTGGGATCCCATGGAGACTTGTGTAGCTGTGTATCCCATGTTGGCTGTGAAGTAACTTGAGACCTCTGGGGACTGTGGAGCTCATGGAGTCCATGGGGCCCATGGAGTCTGTTGACATATGGGGTCCAAGGAGACCATGGAAACTGTGGATGCAATGGAGTGCATGTAGTCCACTGATGCCTGTGGAGCCCATTGAGTCTGTGGGCCCATGTTTACATGGAGGCCTATGGAACCTATGCAGGCCACTGGAGACCATTGACACCTGTGGAGCATGTGATGCCTGTGGAGATCATAAAGTCCATGTAGTCTGTGGAGTCTGTGGAGACCAGTGGAGCCTGTGCGTGCTTTAGAGCCTGTGGAAGAACTGAAGCCTGTGGAGTCTGTGTAACTCATGGAGTTTGTGCAAAGCAGTAGAGCCCGTGAAGCCCATGGAACCTGGAGAGGTCAGTGGGTCCTGTACAGGCCTGTGGATATGGTTGATGACATGGAGACCATGAAGTCTGTGGAGACAGTGGAGTTCACAAAGCCCTTGGAGCTTCTGGAGCCTGTGCAGGCCCAGGGAGCCTGTGGAGCCTATACAGGCCTGTGGATTCCGTGGAGCTCATTGAGCCCATGAGGCCTATCGAACCTGTTGAGATTTGGCACCATAGGACACTACAGAGAATGTGGAACCTGTCATGTGCTATTAGCCAATGGTCCCTTGTGGAGCTCATGGAGCCTGTAGAGCCTGGGGAGACTGTGGAGCCTGTTGAATCAAGTGGAGCCCATATAGGAACATTGAGCCTGTGAATCCTGTGGATCCAATTGAGCTGGTGGAGCCCTTTGAGGCTGTGAAAACCATGAGGTCTCTGTTGCTTGTGCAGGCCTGAGGACCCTGTAGAGTCCATGGTGTCTCGTTAGGCCTTGAAAGTCTGCGGAACCCATAGAGTCTTGTGGAGGCTGTGCACGCTCATGGTGCCAGCAGCATCTGTTGAGCCCATGGAGGAATATGAAAACTGTGTGTCATGTACGCCCATAGATCCAGTGGAGGCTGTGGAAGCTGAGTAGGCTAAATATCATGTGGAAGACTGGAGTCTGTGGAGACCAATTCTGGCCATGAAACCCGTGGGGCCTTTGCAGGATCATGGAGTCTGTGGAGAATTGGGAGAGTGTGGAACCTCTGCAGGCACATGGAAGGCATAGAGGTCTCAGAGGCCATGGAACACATGGAACATGCACTGCCCATGGAGGCCTGTAGAGCCTATGCATGCCCATGTAGCCTGCTTTGCCTTCAAAGACTGTGGAGAACATCCAGCCTGTGCAGACACCTGTAGATGAAGGAGACCATGGAAAATATGGTTTTCCATGGAGTCTGTGGAACCTGTGGAGACAGTGGAGCCTGTGGTGCATGAGGACGCCTGTGGAGTCCATGGAGCCCATTATACATGTGTAGTACAGTGGACTTTGTGCAGATTAATGTAGAGTGTGGAGCATTTGGAACCCAGGTATCCTCTGGAAATTTTACAGGCCTGTATATGCCATAGAAACCATGGAGCTTGTGCCGGCCTGGGGAGATTGTGGAGACTATGGAACTTGTTTTGCCCATGGAGGTTGATTGAGCCCATGGAGCCTGTGGAGCCTGTTCAGGAAAAGTGCAGGATTGACCATGAAGGAAAGCAAGTGCATAGCAGCCAAACTAACAAGGATCTTACTTAACTTTCAAACTTGAACTACCTCCTGCATTCACAGAGCATTAGGTGAAACCAGTGTTTGAAGTTGATTGTAAGTGAAAAAATGTACAAAGCAGCCTGCAAAACAAGTTTCTTTATTGTTTCTCTAAAGTGAAAAACCAACTGCATTCACTGAGCTTTAGGGAAACGCAGTGCTTTGAAGTTGATTGTAAGTGAAAACACGTGCATGTCAGCAAAAGAAATTAGAATCTTCCTTAGATTTCTAACCGAAGAAACTGCAGCATTCGCATAGAAAAAGCAGTGTTTTGACATTGGTTGATGGGAAAACAAGTGAATACCAGCCAAGGAAAGAAATATCTTATTTATTTTAGAAAAAGGAAGAAATTCTGCCTTGGCATTAGCATTAGGCAAAGCCAGGTTTTGAAATGTGAGTGAAAACAACTGCATAGCGGCCAGGGAAACAAGCATCATACTTACCTTTCAAATAAGAAGTACCTCGTGAATTCACAGAGTGTTATGTAAGACAAGTTGTTTGAAGGTGATTGTAAGTGAAAACACATGCATGGTAGCAAACAAAACACAAATTTTACTTAGATTTCAAAAGTGAAACACTACTGCATTGGCATGGCATTAGGCAAAAGCATTGTTTAGACATAGGATGTAAGTGAAAACAAGGAGATAGCAACAAAGAAAAAAATATGTTTCTTACTATACAAATGTGAAGAACCTCCTGGATTCACAGAGTTTAAAGTTAAAACAAGTATTGTGAAGTTGATTGTAACTCCAAGCATATATATAGCTGTCAATGAAATGAGTTTCCTGCTTAGTTTTTAAAAATGAAGAAACCACTTCATTGGCATCACATTAGGAAAAGCAGAATTTTGTCATTGACTGAGTGGAAGCAAGTGCATAGCTGCCAAAAATAATTTACCTAACATTCAAACATGAGGTACCTTCTGCATTCACAGACTCTTAGGTGAAACGAGTGTCTTCAAATACATTGTAAGTGAAAACATGTGCAAAGGAGATAATGAAACAAGTTTCTTTATTGGTTCTCTAAACTGAAGAACCGACAGCATTCACTGACTGCTAGGGAAAAGCAGTGCTTTGGTGATGATTGTAAATGAAAACATGTGAATAGCTGCAAAAAGACCAGAAATCCTCCTTAGATTTCAAAAGTGAAAAAATTGCTGCATTGGCATAGTAAAAGCAATGTTTTGACATTGGTTGTATGTGAAAACAAGTGCAAAGCAGCCAGAGACAGAAGTATCTTATTTACTTTACAAAAGTGAAGAACCTCTGCATTGGCAGAGCATTTGGTAAAAACAGGTTTTGATATTGTGAGTGAAAGCATTTGCAAAGCAGCCATGGAAAGAAGCATCTTGCTTAACTTTCAAAGATGAAGTACCACCTCCATTCACAGAGTGTTAGCTAAAACCAGTGTTTTGAAGTGCTTGTAAGTGAAAACACAGGTGTAACAGGATATGACACAGAAATTTTACTTAGATTTCTAAAGAGAAGAAACTACTGCATTGGCATACCGTTAGGTAAAATCAGTGTTTTGACATTGGCTGTAAGTGAAAACAAGGGCATGGTACCTGAGGAAACAAGTATCTTTCTTACTTTACAAACGTGAAGTACATCCTGGTTTCACAGAACGTTAGGTTAAATCCAGAGTTTGAAGTTGATTGTAATGCCAAGCAAGTGCATAGCTGCCAATAAAATGAGTATCCTCCTTAGTTTTGAAAACTGAAGAAACCACTGCATTGGCATAGCATAAGGTAAAGTCAGCCTTTTGACACTGATTGTGAGTGAAAGCAAGTGCATAGCAGCCAAACAAACAAGTATGTTACTTACCTGTCAAAGATGAAGTAACTCCTGCATTCACAGAGTTTAGTTGTAACCAGTGTTTTGAAGTTGATTGTAAGTGAGAACTCATGCATAGCAGCAAAAGAAACTTAAATCTTACTTAGATTTCAAAAGGGAAGAAATTGCAACATGGCATAGAAAAAGCAGTGTTTTGACATTGGTTGTAAGTGAAAACACGTGCAAAGCAGCCAATGAAACAAGTTTCCTTATTGGTTCTCTAAACTGAAGAATCTACTGCATTCACTGAGCATTAGGGAAAAACAGTGCTTTGAAGTTCATTGTAAGTGAAAACACATGCATAGAACCAAAAGGAACTAGGATCTCCCTTATATTTCAAAGTGAAATAACTGCAACATTGGAATAGAAAAGGCAGTGTTTTGACATTGGTTGTATGTGAAAACAAGTGCATGCCAGCCAAGGAAAGAAATTTCTTATTTGCTTTACAAAACTGAAGAACTTCAGCACTGGCCGAGCGTTAGGTAAAAGCTGGATTTTGACACTGTGAGTGAAAGCAATTGCATAGCAGCCAGGGAAACAAATGTCTTATTTATCTTTCAAAGATGAAGTACCTCGTGAATTCACAGAGTGTTAGGTAAAGCCAGTTGGAAGAAGGTGATTGTAAGTGAAAACATATGCATAGCAGCAAATGAAAAACAAATCTTACTTAGATTTCAAAAGTAAAGAAGCTCTTGCATTGGCATAACATTAGGTAAAAGCATTATTTTGACATTGGTTGTAAGTGAAAACTAGGGCATAGCAGCCAAGGAAACAAATATCTTTCTTGCTTCACAAACATGATGACCCTCCTGCATTCCCAGAGTTTTAAGTTAAAACCAGGATTTTGAAGTTGATTGTAACTCCAAGGAAGTGCATAGCAGCCAATGGAATGAGTATCCTCCTTAGTTTTAAAAATGAAGAAACCACTGCATTGGCATAGCATTAGGTAAAAGCTGTGTTCTGACATTGATTGTGAGTGGAAGCAAGTCCATAGCAGCCAAAAAAATCTTATTAGCATTCAAACTTGAGGTATCACCTGCATTTACAAAGTGTTAGGTGAAACCAGTGTCTTGAAGTTCATTGTAAGTGAAAACACATGAAAAGGAGCCAATAAAACAAGTTTCTTTATTGGTTCTCTAAACTGAAGAACGAAAAGCATTCACCGAGTGTTAGGGAAAAGCAGTGCTTTGATGGTGATTGTAAGTGAAAACATGTGCAAAGCTGCAAAAGAAACCAGAATCCTCCTTAGATTTCAAAAGCGAATAAACTGCTGCATTGGCATATAAAAGCAGTGTTTTGAAATTGCTTGTATGTAAAAACAAGTGCAAAGCAGCCACGTAAAGAAATATCTTATTTACTTTACAAATGTGAAAAAACCCTGCATTGGCACAGCATTTTGAAAGAAAAGGGTTTGACATGGTGAGTCAAAGTAATTGCATAGCCACCAATGAAATATTTATCTTCCTTACCTTTCAAACATGAAGAACCTCCTGCATTCATAGAGTGTTAGGTAAAACCAGCGGTTTGAAGGTGATTGTTAGGGAAAACACATGCAGAGCAGCAAATGAATCACAAATCTTACTGAGATTTCTAAAAAGAAGAAACTACTGTATTGGCATGGCGTGAGGTAAAAGCAGTTTTTAAAACGGTTGTAAGTGAAAACAAGGGCAAAGCAGCTAAGGAAACAAGTGTTTTTCTTTCTTCACAAACATGAAGAAACCTCTTGGATTCACAGTTTTAACTAAAAGCAGGATTTTAAAGTTTATTGCAACTCAAGCAAGTACATAGCTGCCAATGAAATGAGTATCCTGCATACTTTTGAAAACTGGAGAAACCACTGCATTGGCATAGCTTTAGGTAAAAGTAGTGTCTTGACATTGGTTGTGAGTGAAAGTAAGTGCATAGCAGCCAAACAAACAACTACCTTACTTAACTTTCAAACTGGAACTTACTCCTGCGTTCACAGAGAGTTAGGTGAATCCAGTGTTTTGAAGTTGATTGTAAGTGAAAACACGGGTAAAGCAGCCAATGAAACAAGTTTATTTATTGGTTCTCTTAAACTGAAGAACCGACAGCATTCACTGAGTGCTAGGGAAAAGCAGTGCTTTGGTGATGATTGTAAGTGAAAACACATGCATACCTGCAAAAGGACCTGGCATCCTCCTTGGATTTCAAAAGTGAAGAAACTGCTGCATTGGCAGAGCATTTGGTGAAAGCAGGGTTTGACATAGTGAGTGAAAGCATTTGCATAGCAGCCATGGAATCATGGCTTTTAAAAGATGAAGAAACACGTGGATTCTCAGAGTGTTATCCATTCTGCCTATCTGTGTCTCGAGTGGTGAATTTAATCCATTAACATTCAGTGTTATTACTCACAATGAATTTCTTACTTTAGCCATATTTTCTTTGGGTTAATGCATGTCATATGTTGTTTTGTTTTTTAATTGTTTTTAAACTCTCCTCAAACTCTCTCTCCCTTGTTTTTTCCTTTCAACTTGTAGAACTTCCTTTAGTATTTCTTGAAGTGCAGGTTTCTTATTGGCATACTCTCTTAATTTCTGTTTATCTGTGAATATTTTGAACTCTCGATCATTTTTGAATACCAGTTTTGCTGGATAGAGAATTCGTGGCTGGAAGATATTTTTCTTTTAGTACTTTGTCTCTGTCATACCACTGTCTTCTTGCCTCTATGGTTTCTGATGAGAAACCATCACTTAATCTTGTGATTCCCTTTTATGTGACGGTTCTCTTTTCTCTTACTGCCTTGAGTATTTTCTCTTTGTCTTGAGCACTGGACATTTTGACAAGTATATGTCTTGGAGTTGGCCTATTGGGATTTATATTGTTTGGGGTGTGCTGTGCTTCCTGGATCTGCACATCCATCTCTCTCAATAGGATTGGGAAATTTTCAGCCATTATTACCTTCAACACTCCTTCTGTTTCCTTCCTTCTCTTCTACTTCTGGGATGCCCATGATGCATATGTTTGTGCATTTTGTGTTGTCTGTTAAATCCATGAGTCCCTGCTGGATTTTTTCTAACTTTTTGTCTATGTGTTCTACTATATGATTGATTTCTGATCTATTGTCTTCCACATCACTAATTCTTTCTTCTGCCTGTTGAAATCTGTTGTTAGGTGAATCCAGCGCCTTTTATATTTCTTGGAGTGTGCCATTGGTCACCATCATATCCATTATGATTTTGAGTATGTTTACAATTTCTTCAGTATGTTTTCCCACTGTCTTCTTTATATCCTTAATCTCTTCCTTCACTTCATTAAGTTGGTCCATGATATTTGTTTGGAAAGCTTTAATTAGTTGTTCGATGTTCTGCATCTCTTCTGGGTTTTAGTTTGTTCATTAGACTGATCCATGTCTTCCTGTTTCTCAGTTTAGTTTGTAAATTTTAGTTTCCCTCAAATCATCACTTTATCTTGATGGGTTTATTCAGTTGATTAGCTTCTCTCTCTGGTCTAGTGTTTTATTTAGCTGGTGGTTCTGTGTGTGTGTTAAGTTTTCTATTTGACACTTTTTCTTCTTATTTTATTTCCTTGCTTTTTTCTATGTTACCTTGAAGACAAAAGATTAGGGCCAGAGGAATCAAAAGATGTGGGAAAGAAAGAAGGATAATAGTAATATTGACAAAAGAAGAGGGGCCAAATAAGACTTAGTGAAATGAATATATAACTCATGTAGGCAGTGTAGAATAATAGTTTTTTTTTAAAAGTGGAGTATCTACAATAGACTAGGAAACCAAATAGAGGAATAGATATAGAATGATTTAGAAGGCTAGAATGATGAGGAGGGAGGGAAAGAGTGAAGTAAAGGCTGAAGGTAAAAAGTTAATATTAATTTAAAATGAAGAAAACAGAATAGGTAGAATAGAACTTGATACCATTATGTTGTGGGAAAATGAAAAAACGTGTTGTGTAAGAAGTACAACAGAAAGCCGAAGGCAGAAAGATGAAGGAAGGGAAATAGAGTTTGGTAGGCAAAATCAATATAGACAGAGAATGGGAAATCACTGAAAAAGAAGCACATCAAAGAAGAGATAAGATAGCAGCTCTTAATTAGAAAGGAAAAAAGAAAAAAAGAAGTGGGGAGGAAAGAGGAAATAAAAACAAGACAACAAATAAACAGAGAAAAACCAAACAACCACACAAGCAAGCAGTCAAACAAAGCTAAAGAGGAACAGTGTTCCTTATAGGGTCCTTGTGGAACCTCTCAGCCTGCTTGTCTTTATCAATCAAATTCTATGCAGGGTTCTAACTGCAGGTTTTGAGGCAGATTTTAGGTATTAAATTAAATAAAAAAGAAGAGTTCATTTTTAAAAGTGACTGTCTTCTTTTTATTTTTTGGCAAAATAAGGGACTGAAAAGAAGTCCTCTTCTAGACCACCTCCTTACAGAGGGGACCCTAACTAGGTTTGTGGAAATTAATCCAGCACTTCCCACTTCCTGGCCTCCCCTGGGAAGCTGAATGCTTGTCAGAGCCGAGTGATAAAATTGCCTGACTCCAACCCCTCTGGAGCCAAGCTTCAGTGTCACTGGGCTGCTGGGTAAATCAGGCTTCCTCAGTAGATTCACCTCTCCCCTCAGCATAGGGCTACTTCAAGCCAGCTTATCTATTCCCCCAAGCGATGAGGAAGTCCAGGAAGCCAAACCCACAGAAGGTAAACCTGTCTCCAATTTCTGTCAGAAACCTTCCTCTCTCAGAGAACATTTCCACACACACAGGGCTGCCATGCAGGAGTCACCACTCAAACCAGCCTTTTTCCCTGAGGTTGGGGCTCAGCTGTCTGTAATAACCACCACAGGCAGACTTAAAACTCACTAATCTCTACCAATCAGTCCAGGCCATCAGTCTGCTTGCAGATAGATTTCCCAATCTTCTCACTCCGTGAGTCCAGAGCACAGAATCTGGAAGGACCCTGTCCATAATCAGACATCGAGAGCTAGTCATCGAATGCCCTCTTAAACTGATGCCATCTAGACTCTTTAGAAGGTCTGTTACTTCTTCACTGCTGCATTTTGAAAACTGAAGAAACCACTGCATTGGCAGAGAATTAGGTAAAAGAAGGGTTTTGACATTGATTGTGACTGAAAGCAACTGCATAGCAGCCAGACAAACAAGTATATATCTTACCTTTCAAACTTGAACAACCTCGTACATATACAGAGTTAGATGAAACCAGTGTCTTGAAGTTGATTGTTAAGTGAAAACACATGCAAAACAGTCAAAGAAATAAGTTTCTTTATTGGATCCCTAAACTGTAGGACAGACTGCATTCTCTGATCATTGGGAAACAACAGTCTTTTGAAGTTGATTGTGAGTGAAAACACGTGCATAGAAGCAAAAGAAATTAGAATCTTACTTAGATTTCAAAAGTGAAAAAACGGCAACATTGGTATAGAAAAAGCAGTGTGTTGACATTGGTTGTAAGTGAAAACAAGTGCATACCAGCTAATGAAAGAAGTATCTTATTTACTTTACAAAAGTGAAGAACCTCTGTATTGGCATAGAATTAAATAAAGGCAGGGTTTTGACATTGTGAGGGAAAGCAAGTGCACAGCAGCCAAGGAAATAAGTAGCTTACTTACATTGAAAAGATGAGAGAAATCCTGCATTCATGGGCTGTTAGGTAGCACCAGGGTTCTGAAGGTGATTGTAAATGAAAACACATGAAGAGCAGCAAATGAATAACAAAACCTATTTAAATTTCTAAATTGAAGGAACTATTATATTGGTATAGCATTAGGGAAAAGTGAGATTTTGAGATTGGGTGTAAGTGAAAACAAGGGCTTAGCAGTTAAGGAAAGAAGTATCTTATTTCCTTTACAAAAGCAAAGAACCTCTGCATTGGCAGAGCATTTGGTAAAAGCAGGGTTTTTACATTCTGTGTGAAAACAAGAGCCTAGCATCCAAGAAAACAAATATCTTTCTTACTTTACAAACATGAAGAACCTCCTGGATTCAAAGAGATTGGTTAAAACCAGAATTTTGAAGTTGATTGTAACTCTGAGCAAATGCATAGCTGCCAATGAAATGAGTATCCTCCTTAATTTTGAAAACTGAAGAAACCACTGCATTGGCATAGCATTAGGTAAATGCAGTGCTTTGATATTGATTGTGAGTGAAAGCAAATGCATAGCAGCCAAAAATATCTTGCCTACCATTCAAACTTGAGGTACGTACTGCATTCACTGAAAGTTAGGTGAAACCAGTGTCTTCAAGTACATTGTAAGTGAAAATACGTGCAAAGGAACCAATGAAACAAGTTTCTTTATTGGTTCTCTAAACTGAAGAACCGACAGCATTCACTGAATGCTAGGAAAAAGCAGTGCTTTGGTGATGATTGTAAGTGAAAACATATGCATAGCTACAAAAGGAAATTGAATCGAACTTGGATTTAAAAAGTGAAACAAATTCTGCATTGGCATAGAAAGAGCAGCATTTTGACATTGGTTGTTTGTTAAAACAAGTGCAAAGCAACCAGGGAAAGAAATATCTTCTTTATTTTACAAAAGTGAAGAACCTCTGCATTGGCAGAGCATTTGGTAAAAGCAAGGTTTGACATTGCGGGTGAAAGCATTTGCATAGCAGCCATGGAAACAAGGATCTTATCTTTAAAAGATGAAGTACCATGTGAATTACCAGAGTGTTAGATAAAACAAGTCTTTTGAAGGTGATTGTAAATTAAAACACATGCATAACAACAAGTGAAACACAAATCTTACTTAGATTTCCAAAGAGAACAAACTACTGCATTGGCATACCGTTAGGTAAAAGTGGTGTTTTGACATTGGTTGTAAGTGAAAACAAGGACATAGCAGCTGAGGAAACAAGCATCTTTCTTATGTTTCAAACATGAAGAACCTCCTCGATTCACAGAGTTTTGATTAATAACAGGATTTTGATGTTGATTGTATCTCCAAGCGTGTGCATAGCTGCGAATGAAAAGAGTATCCTGTTTAGTTTTGAAAACTGAAGAAACCACAGCATTGGCAAAGCATTACGTGAAAGCAGTGTTTTGACATTGATTGTGAGTGAAAGCAAGTGCATAGCAGCCAAACTTACAAGTATCTTACTTAATGTTCAAATTTGAAGTACCTTCTGCATTCACAGACATTTAGGTGAAACCAGTGTTTTGAAGTGAATTGTAAGTGAAAACATGTGCAAAGTAGCCAATGAAACAAGTTCCTTTATTGGTCCTCTGACTTGAAGTACTGACTGAATTCACCAAGTGTTAGGGGAGAGCAGTGTTTTGAAGTTGATTGTAAGTGAAAACAGGTGCCTAGCAGCGAAAGAAACAAGAATCTTACTTAGATTTCACAAGTGAAGAACCTGCAGCACTGGCATAGAAAAAGCAGTGTTTTGACATTTGTTGTAAGTGAAAAAAAGTGCATAGCGGCCAAGGAAATAAGTGTCTTATTTACTTTACAAAAGAGAAGAACCTCTGCATTGTGAGAGTATTATGTAAAGCAGGGTTTTGACATTGTCAGTGAAAGCAAGTGCACAGCAGCCAGGGAAACAAGTATCTCGCATTCCTTTCAAAGATAAAGTACCTCCTGAATTCATAGACAGTTAGGTAAACCAGTGTTTTGAAGATGATTGTTAGTAAAAACTCATGCATATCAGCAAAGGAAAAACAAAACTTACTTGGATTTCTAAATTGAAGGATGTACTGCATTCATATAGCGTTAGGGAAAAGTGGGGTTATGACATTGATTGTAAGTGAAAACAAGGGAATAGCA
The DNA here is from genome assembly GCA_026826555.1 of Tolypeutes matacus. Lineage (NCBI taxonomy): Eukaryota > Metazoa > Chordata > Mammalia > Cingulata > Chlamyphoridae > Tolypeutes > Tolypeutes matacus. The sequence continues at coordinate 777,064 of JAKSZT010053828.1, read as the reverse complement.
GCCAAGGGAACAAATATTTTTCTTAGTTTACAGATGTGATGAACCACCTGGATTCACAGAGTTTTAGGTGAAAACAAGGATTTTCAAGTTGTTTGTACTCCTAGCAAGTGCATAGCTGCCAATGAAATGAGTGTCCTGCTTGGTTTTGAAAACTTAAGAAACAACTGTATTGGCATAGCATTATGTAAAAGCAGTGTTTTAACATTGATTTTAGTAAAAGCAAGTGCATAGCAGCCAAAAAAATCTTACCAACCATTCAAACTTGAAGTACCTCCTGTATTCATAGAGAGTTAGGTGAAACCAGTGTCATGAAGTACATTGCAAGTGAAAACACGTGCAAAAGAGCCAATGAAACAAGTTTCACTATTGGTTCTCTAAACAGAAGAACCAACAGCATTCACCGAGTGTTAGGAAAAAGCTTTCACTCACTATGGTAACACACTGCTTTTTCCTAATGCTATGCCAATGCAGTAGTTTCTTTACTTTACAAATCTCAATAAGATATGTGTTTTATTTGCTGCTATGCATGTGTATTCACTTACAATCATCTTCAAAACACCGCTTTTACCTTACAGGCTGTGAATGCAGGAGGTACTTCAACATTGAATGGTAAGTAACATACTTGTTTTTGTGAATGCTATGCATTTGATCTCACTCCCAATCAATATAAAACAACTGCTTTACCTAATGCTATGCCAATGCAATCGCCTCTTCACTTTTCAAATCTAAGTAAGTTTTGTGTTTTATTTGCTGCTTTGCTTGTGTTTTAGTTACAATTATCTTCAAAACTCTGCTTTTACCAAACCTGTTCTGAATGCATGAGATAACTCAAGTTTGAAAGTTAAGTAAGATATTTGTTTATTTGTCTGATATACACTTGATTTCACTCACCATGTCAAAACCCTGCTTTTTCTATATCAATTCTGCAACTTCTTCACTTTGGAAATCTAAGTAAGATTCTTCTTTCTTTTGCTGCTATGCACATGCTTTATCTTTCAATGAACTTCAAAACGCTATTTTTCTGTAATGCTGGGTGCATTCAGTCAGTTATTTGGTTTAGAAAACCAATGAAGAAACTTCTTTCATTGGCTCCTTTGCACGAGTTTTCAGTTACAATCAACTTCAAGACACTTTTTTCACCTAACTCTGTATGAATGAACGAGGTGCTTCAAGTTTGAAAGGTAAGTAAGATACTTGCTTGTTTGGCTGATATACACTTGCTTTTGCTCACAATGTCAAAACACTGCTTTTACCAAAACAACACCAATGCAGTGGTCACTTCACATTACAAATCTAAATAAAATTTGTGCATATATATTTATATATCATTTTGCAAATGTTTGTATGTATTGTGAGAATTTTGATTTTTACCCATAATGAAAAATAAATAAATAAATAAATAAATAAATTGATAAATGTTTAAAATGATGAAAATTATAAGTTTTGACAAATGTAATTACTACAAACCAATTTACAGTAATTTTGTCTGTAATATCAAGTAGTGTACAAGATAATTGTTTGAACTTTTTATTTAAAAGCATGAATTGCCTTTTAATAAAACAGATAAAAAGCAAATAAATAAATAAATAAATAAATAAAATTTGTGTTTCATTGGCTGCTATGCATGTGTTTTCACTTCAATCATCTTCAAAACACTGTTTTACTTAACACACTGTGAATGCAGGAGGTAATTGAACTTTGAGTGGTAAGTAAGATACTTGTATGTTTGATTGCTATGTACTTGTTTTCACTCACAATCAATGCAAAACAACTCCTTTTACCTAATGCTATGCCAATACAGTAGTTTCTTCACTTTTCAAATCTAAGTAAGTTTTGTGTTTTATTTGCTGCTGTTCTTGTGTTTTCACTTACAGTTATCTTCACAACACTGGTTTACCTAACACACTGTGAATGCAGGAGGTACTTCAACTTTGAAACATAAGTAAGATACCTGTTTGTTTGGCTGCCAGGCACTTGCATTCAATTTACAATCCATGTAAAAACACTGTTTTTACCTAATGCTTTGCCAATGCAGTAGTTTCTTCACTTTTCAAATCTAAGTAAGATTTGTGTTTTGTTTGCTGCTATGCGTTTGTTTTCTCTTACAATGAACTTCAAAACACTGCTTTTCCTAATGCTGGGTGGTCGAAGTCAGTTCTTTGGTTTAGAAAACAAATGAAGAATCTTGTTTCATTGGCTCCTGTACATGTGTTTTCAGTTACAATCAAATTCAAGACACTGCTTTCACCAAACTCTCTGTGAATGCACTAGGTACAAGTTTAAAAGGTAAGTGAGATACTTGCTTGTTTGCCTGCTATTCACTTGCTTTCACTCACTATGCAAACACAATGGTTTTTCCTAAAGCTATGCCAATGCTTTAGTTTCTTCTCGTTTCAAATCTAAGTAAGATTTATTTTTTCTTTGCTACTTTGCAAGTGTTTTCCCTCAAAATCAACTTCAAGACACTGATTTTATATACCACTCAGTGAATGCAGGAAGTAATTCAACTTTGAAAGTTCAGTAAGATACTTGTTTGTTTGGCTGCTTTACCCTTGCTTTCACTCACAATGTCAAAACACTGCTTTTACCTATTGCTATGCCAATGCAGAAATTCTTTAGCTTTGTAAACTATATAAGATACTTCTTTCCTTGGCTGCCATGCCCTTTTATTCACATAAAGCCAATGTCAAAGCACTGCTTTGGCCATGCCAAAGTTGCAGTTTCTTCCCCTTGGAAATCTAAGAAGGATTTTTCTTTCTTTTGCTTCTATGCACATGTTTTCACTTACAATCAACTTCAAAAACACTTCTTTTCCCTAACGCTTGGTGACTGCACTCAATTCTTCAGTTTAGTAAACCAATAAAAAAACTTGTTTCATTGGCTACTTTGCACATGATTTCACTTAAAATGGACTTACAGACACTGGTTTCAGCTAACTCTGTGAATGCAGGAGGTACTTCAAGTTTGAAAGGCAAGTAAGATCCTTGTTTATCTGGCTGCTATGCAAATTCTTTCATTCCTTATGTCAACACAGTGCTTTTACCTAATGCTATGCCAATGCTGTAGTTCGTTCACTTTTCAAATCTAAGTAAGATTGGTGTTTCTTTTCATGCTATGTATGTGTTTACACTTACAATCAACCTCAAAACACTGCTTTTCCCTACCACTGGGTGAATACACTCAGTTCTTTGGTTTAAAGAACCAATAAAGAAACTTGTTTCATTGCTGCTTTGCACGTATTTACACTTAAAATTAACTTGAAGACCATGGTTTCAGCTAACACTCTGTGAATGCAGGAGGTACTTCAGGTTGAAAGGTAAGTAAGATACTTGTTTGTTTGACTGTTCTGCACTTGCTTTTACTCACAATATCAAAACACTGCTTTTACCTAATTCTATGCCAATGCAGTGGCTTCTTCACTTTACAAATCTAAATAAGGTTGGTGTTTCATTTGCTCCCATGCATGTGTTTTCACTTAAAATCATCTTCAAAACACTAGTTTTACCTAGCACTCTATGACGTCAGGATGTACTTCAACTTTGAAAGTAAAGTGCTTTTATGTTTCACTTCTATGCACTTGTTTTCACTCACAATGTCATAACCCTGGTTTTACCTATTGTTATGGCAATGCAGAAGTTCTTCACTTTTGTAAAGTACATAAGATACTTCTTTCCTTGGCACTTAAGCACTTGTTTTCAAATACAACCAATGTCAAAACACTTCTTTTACTATGCCAATGCTGCAGTTTTTTCCTTTGGAAATCTAAGTAGGATTCTTCTTTCTTTTGCCTCAATGCACGTGTTTTCACCTACAATCAACTTAAAGACAATGGTTTCACCCAACTCTCTGTGAATGCAGGAGGTACATCAGATTTAAAGTTAAGTAAGATACTTGTTTGTTTGACTGCTTTGCACTTGCTTTTACTCACTATGTCAAAACATTGCTTTTACCTAATGCTAGCCAATGCAGTAGTTTCTCCAATTTACAAATCTGAAAAGATTTGTGTTTCATTTCGTGCTATGCATATGTTTTCACTTACAATCATCTTCAAAACACTGGATTTACCGAACACTCTGTGAATGTAGGAGGTACTTCAACTATCAGTGGTAAGTAACATACTTGTTTGTTTGACTGCTGTTCACGTGTTTTCACTTACAATCAATGTAAAAACACTGCTTTTACCTAACACTATGCCAATGCAGTAGTTTCTTCAGTTTTCAAATCTATGTAAAACTTGTGTTTTGTTTGCTGCTATGCATGTGTTTTCACTTAAAATCATCTTCAAAACACTGGTTTTACCTAACATCTGTGAATGCAGGAGGTAATTCAAATTTGAAAGTTAAGTAAGATACCTTTTTTTTGTCTGCTATATACTTGCTTTCACTCACTATGTCAAAATCCTGCTTTTACTATGTCAATGCTGCAATTTCTTCACTTTGGAAATCTAAGTAAGATTCTTCTTTCTTTTGCTGCTATGCACGTGTTTTCTCTTACAATGATCTTCAAAACACTGCTTTTCCATAATGCTGGGTGAATGAAGTCAGTTCTTTGGTTTAGAAAACCAATGAAGAAACTTGTTTCATTGGCTGCTTTGCACGTGTTTTCAGTTGCAATCAATTTCAAGACTCTGCTTTCATCTGCTTTTATCTAATGCTGTATGAATGAATGAGATACTTCTAGTTGGAAACACAAGTAAGATACTTGATTATTTGGTGATATGCACTTGCTTTTGCTCACAATGTAAAAACACTTCTTTTAGATAATGCTATGCCAATGCAGCGTTTTCTTCACTTTACAAATCTAAATAAGATTTGTATTTTATTTGCTGCTATGACAGAGTTTTCACTTAAAATTATCTTCAAAACAATGGATTTACCTAACACGCTGTGAATCCAGGAAGTAATTCAACTTTCCATATTAAGTAACATACTTGATTTTTGACTGCTATGCACTTGATTTCACTCACAATCAATATAAAACAACTGCTTTACCTAATGCTCTGCCAATGCAGTAGTTTCTTCACTTTTCAAATCTAAGTAAGTTTTGTGTTTTATTTGCTGCTATGCTGGTGTTTTCCCTTACAATTTCCTTCAAAACTTTTCTTTTACCAAATATGCTGTGAATGAAAGAGGTAATTAAAGTTTGAAAGTTAAGTAAGATACTTATTTGTTTGCTATACACTTGCTTTCACTCATCATGGAAAAACGCTTCTTTTACTATGCCAATGCTGCCATTTCTTCACTTTGGAAATCTAAGTAAGATTCTTCTTTCTTTTGCTGCTATGCACGTGTTTTCTCTTGCTATGAAATTCAAAACACTGTTTTTCCATAATGCTGGGTGAATGCAGTCAGTACTTTGGTTTAGAAAACCAATGAAGAAACTTGTTTCATTGGTGGCTTTTCACATGTTTTCAGTTGCAATCAACTTCAAGACACCGTTTTCACCTAACTCTGTGTGAATGAACGAGATAGTTCAAGTTTGAAAGATAAGTAAGATACTTGCTTGTTTGGTGGATATGCACTTGCTTTTGCTCACAATGTCAAAACACTGTTTTTACCTAACACTTGTTGATTGCAGTCAGTAGAAATTTGGTTCATTGGCAGCTTTGTACGTGTTTTCAGTTGCAATCAACTTCAAGATTCTGCTTTCACATAACTCTGTTTGCATGATAGAGATACTTCAAGATTGAAACGTAAGAAAGATACTTGATTGTTTGGTTGATATGCACTTGTTTTACTCACAATGTAAAAACACTTCTTTTACATAATGCTATGCCAATGCAGTGGTTTATTCACTTTACAAATCTAAATAAGATTTGTGATATATTTGCTCCTATAACAGGTTTTTTACTTAAAATTATCTTCAAAACACTGGTTTTACCTAACACGCTGTGAATGCAGGAAGTGCTTCAACTTTGAATGGTAAGGAAGATTCTTATTTGTTTGGCTGCTATACACCTGCTTTCACTCACAATGTCAGAACCCTGCTTTTACTATACCAATGCTGCAGTTTCTTCACTTTGGTACTAGAAGCAACATGCTTATTTCATTTGCTGCAAAGCACGTGTTTTCACTTACAATCAACTTCAAAACACTGCTTTTACTGAACGATGGGTGAATGTAATCAGTTCTTTGGTTTAGAAAAGCAATAAAGTAATTTGTTTCATAGGCTGCTTTGCACGTGTTTTCACTTACAATTAACTTCAAGACACTGCTTTCACCTAAATCTCTCTGAATGTAGGAGGTACTCCAAATTTGTTTGGAAACTAAGATACCTGTGTGTTTGTCTGGTATGCCCTTGCTTTGACTCACAATGTCAAAACAATGCTTTTACCTAATTCTACACCTAAGCAGTGGTTTCTTCACTTTATAAATCTGAATAAAATTTGTGTTTTATTTCACGCTTTGCATGTGTTTTCACTTAAAATCATCTTCAAACCGAAGGTTTTACCTAACACTCTGTGAAGGCAGGAGGCACTTCAACTTTGAAAGTTAGTAAGATACTGTTTATTTCCTTGCTTTGCACTTGCTTTTACTCAGAGTGCCAAAACCCTGGTTGTACCTATTGATATGCCAATGCAGAAGTTCTTCAATTTGTAAAGTAAATAGGATAATTCTTTCCTTGGCTGCTATGCCCTTGTATTCACATACAACCAATGTCAAAACACTGCTTTTACTACGCCAATGCTGCAGTTTCTTCCCTTTGGAAATCTAAGTAAGATTCTTCTTACTTTTGCTGCTATGCACCTGTTTTCACTTACAATCAACTTCAAAACACTGCTTTTCCCTAATGCTGGGTGAATGCAGTCAGTTCTTTGGTATTGAAAACTAATATGGATCCTTGTTTCATTGGTTGTTTTGCACGTGTTTTCTCTTACAATCAAATTCAAGACACTGCTTTCACCTAACTCTCTTGAATGTAGGAGGTAGTTCAAGTTTGAAAGGTAAGTAAGATACTTGTTTTTATCACTGGTATGCACATGCTTTTACTCACAATATCAAAACACCTCTTTTACCTGATGCTATGCCAATGCAGTGGTTTCTTAACTTTACTAATCTAAATAAGGTTTTTGTTTCATTTGCTGCTATGCATGTGTTTTCATTTACAGTCATCTTCAAAGCACTGATTTTACCTAACACTCTGTGAATGCAGGAGGTACTTCAACTTTGAATGGCAAGTTAGATGCTTGTTTGTTTGAATGTTATGCACTTGTTTTCACTGATAATCAATGTAAAAACATGGTTTTTACCTAATAATATGCCAATGCAGGACTTTCTTTGCTTTTCAAATCTAAGTAAGTTTAGTGTTTCATTTGCTCACACGCATGTGTTTTCATTTAAAATCATATTGAAACCCCTGATTTTACCTACAACACTGTGAAGGCAGGAGGTCCTTCAAGTTTGAAAGGTAAGAAGATACTTGTTTGTTTCATGGCTATGCACTTGCTTTTACTTACAATGCCAAAACCCTGCTTTTACGTATTGATATGACAATGCAGAAGTTTTTCACTTTTGTTCAGTATTTAAGATACTTCTTAACTTGGCAGCTATACACTTGTTTTCACATACAACCAATGTCAAAAGCACTGCTTTTGCTAGGCAAATGCTGCAGTTTCTTCCCATTTGAAATCTAAGTAGGATTCTTCTTTCTTTTGCTTCTATGCACGTGGTTTCCCTTACAATCAACTTCATAACACTGCTTTTACCTAATGCTGGGTGAATGCAGTCAATTCTTCCGTTTAGGAAACCAATAAAGGAACTTGTTTCATTGGCTGCTTTGCACGTGTTTTCACTTAAAATGAACTTCAAGACATTGGTTTCACCCAACTCTCTATGAATGCAGGAGGTACTTCAAGTTTGAAAGGTAAGAAGATGCTTGTTTGTTTGACTACTATGCACTTGCTTTCACTCACCATTCTAACACTGCTTTTTCCTCATGCTACGTCAATGCAGTGGTTTCTTCACTTTACAAATCTAAATAAGATTTGTGTTTTGTTTGCTGCTATGCATGTGTTTTAACTTACAATCATCTTCAAAACACTGGTTTTACCTAACACAGTGTGAAGGAAGGAGGTATTTCATCTTTGAAAGTTAAGAAATATACTTGTTTGTTTCATTGTTATGCACTTGCTTTCACTCACAATGACAAAACCCTGCTTTTGCCTGCTGCCATGCCAATGCAGAAATTCTTCACTTTTGTAAAGTACACAAGGACCTTCTTTCCTTGGCTGGTATGCACTTGTTTTCACATACAACCAATGTCAAAACACTGCTTTTTCTGGGTCAATGCTGCAGTTTCTTACCTTTGGAAATCTAGTAGGATTCTTCTTTCTGCTGCTTCTATGCACGTGTTTTCACTTACAATCAACATCAAAACACTGCTTTTCCCTAACACTGTGTGAATGCAGTCAATTCTTCCGTTTAGAAAATAGTTAAAGAAACTTGATTCATTGACTACTTTGCACATGTTTTCACTTAAGATCAACTTCAAGACACTGGTTCACCCAACTCTATGAATGCAGGAGATACTTCAAGTTTAAATGGTAAGAAGATACCAGTTTGTTTGGCTGCTATGCAGTTAAATTCACTCACTATGCCAATACACTGATTTTTCCTAATGCTATGCCAATGCAGTGGTTTCTTCACTTTACAAATCTAAATAAGATTTGTGTTTTATTTCTGCTATGCATGTGTTTTCACTTAAATTCATATTCAAAACAGTGGTTTTATCTAACACTCTGTGAATGCAGGGGGTAATTCAACTTTGAAAGTTAAGTAAGATACTTGTTTGTTTGAATGATATACTCTTGTTTTCACTCACAATGTCAAAACCCTGCTTTTACTAAGCCAATGTGGCAATATCTTCATTGGAAAATCTAAAAAAATTCTTCTTCCTTTGATGCTATGTACATGTTTACACTTACAATCAACCTCAAAACACTGCCTTTCCCTAACCCTGGGTGAATGCAGTCAGTTCTTTGGTGTAGAAAACCAATAAAGAAACTTGTTTCATTGGCTGCTTTCTCATGTTTTCACTTACAGTCAACTTCAAGACACTGCTTTCACCTAACTCTCTGTGAATGCAGGAGGTACTTCAAGTTTGAAACATAAGTAAGATAGTCATTTGTTTGGATGCTGTGCACTGCTTTTACTCACGATGTCAGAAGACCGCTTTTACCTATTGCTATTCCTATGCAGTCGTTTCTTCACTTTACAAATCTAAATAAGATTTGTGTTTCACTTGCTGCTATGCATGTGTTTTCACTTATAATCATCTTCAAAACACAGGTTTTACCTAACACTGTGGATGCAGGAGGTACTTCATCTTTGAATGGTAAGTAAGATGCTTTTTTGTTTGACTGCTATGTACTTGTTTTCACTCACAATGAACATAAATACACTGTGTTTTCCTAATGCTATGGCAATGCAGCGGTTTCTACACTTTTCAAATCTAAGTAAGGTTTGTTTCATTGGCTCATATACATGTGTTTTCACTTAAAATCTTCTTCAAAACACTGGTTTCACCTAACACTCTGTGAATGCAAGAGGTAATTCTACTTTCAAAGTTGAGTAAGATACTTGTTTGTTTGGCTGTTATACACTTGCTTTCAGTCAAATGTGAAAACCCTGCTTTTACTATGCCAATGTTGCAGTTTCTTCACTTTGGAAATCTAAGAAACGTTCTTCTTTCTTTTGCTTCTATTCTTGTGTTTTCTCTTACAATGAACTTCAAATCACCGCTTTTCCCTAACATAGGTGAATGCAGTCAGTTTTCAGTTTAGAAAACCAATAAAGAAACTTGTTTCATTGGCTGCATTGCACGTGTTTTCACTTACAATAAACTTCAAGACACTGGTTTCACCTAACTCTCTGTGAATGCAAGAGGTACTTCAAAGTAGAAAGGTAGGTAAGAAACTTGTTTGTTTGCCTGTTGTGCACTTGATTTTACTCACAATGTCAAAACACTTCTTTTACCTAATGCTATGCCAATGCAGTGCTTTCTTCACTTTACAAATCTAAATAAGATTTGTGTTTCTTTTGCTCCTATTCATGTGTTTTCACTTACAATCATTTTGAAACACTGGTTTTAACTCACATTCTGTGAAGGCAGGAGGTATTCAACTTTGAAACGTAAGTAAGATACTTTTTGTTTGACTGCTATACACTTGATTTCACTCACAATGTCAAAACCCTGATTTTACTTTGCCAATGTTGCAGTTTCCTCACTGGAAGTCTAAGTAAGATACTTCTTTGTTTTGCTGCTATGCACGTGTTTTCACTTATAATCAACTTCAAAACTCTGCTTTTCCTTAATGCTGGGTGAAAGCAGTCAGTTCTTTGGTTTAGAAAACCAATAAAGAAACTTGTTTCATTGGCTGCTTTGCACGTGTTTTCACTTAAAATCAACTTCAGGACACTGGTTTCACCTAACTCTCTGTGAATGGAGGAGATACTTCAAGTTTGATAGGTAAGTAACATACTTATTTGTTTGGCTGATATGCATTTGCTTTCACTCACAGTACCAACACACTTCTTTTTCATAATGCTATGGCAATGCTATAGTTTCTTTACTTTACAAATCTAAATAAGATTTGTGTTTTATTTCCTGCTATGTATGTATTTTAACTTAAAATTATCTTCGAAACAGTGGTTTTACCTAACACGCTGTGAATGCAGGGGGGACTTCAAATTTGAAATGTAATTAAGATACTTGTTTGTTTGGCTGCTATGCACTTGCTTTCACTCACAATCAGTGTAAAAACACTCCCTTTACCTAATGCTATGCCAATGCAGTAGTTTACTTTTCAAATATATGTTATATTTATATTTTGTATGCTGCTCTGCATGTGTTTTCACTTAAAATCATCTTCAAAACACTGGTATTACCTAAAACACTCTGAATGTGGGAGAAAATTCAACTTTGTTTTTTTTTTTAATTACTATTTTTTTTCATATATATTTAAAAAGATGCTTAGAATACATAAATGTTACACAAAAATTACAGGGACTCCCATGATCTCCACCACCCATACCTCTCATATCATCTCAAGTAAACATCTTTCATTAGTGTTGCACATCACCTGCAATGGATATACACATCCTGGGGCATTGCCATTAAGCATAGACCACAGTTCATATCTTGGACCACATTCTCTCCCACACATTTCTGCCTGATATATGTTGATGTTAAATGGCCTATAGCCATTGCCACAACATCATTCAGGTCAATCCCCAAGTCCTGTGAAAGCCCCCTATTAGAACTGCCCTTCCCTCCCCACCCCAGAATCATCTAGTGGCCACTGGTTTCAACTCACTTTTAAAATTTCTTCCATTGCTTGAATCCCAATATGTCTACAACAGAATTCCATTAAGTCCACTCTAGTCCATAGCCCTTCCCCCAATCCTGAGGGGACTGGAATGGTGATGTCCACTCCATCTCCAAGTGTGAGTGGGCTTATATCCCATGGCTATGGTGGATGGGATTATCTTGTCTTCAGCTGCAGGCTTTCTCCATTCCTTGGGATGGCCATTGTCCATCATTGATGGGGAGATAATTCAACTTTGAAAATTAATTAAGACTCTTGTTTGTTTGGCTGCTATACCCTTGCTTTTACTCATAATGTCAAAACCCTGCTTTTACTATGCCAATTCTGCAGTTTCTTCATTTTGTAACTCTAAGGTTCTTCTTTCTTTTGTGGCTACGCACGTGTTTTCACCTACAATCAACTGCAAAACACTGTTTTCCTTAACGCTTGGTGAACGTGGTCAGTTCTTTGGCTTTGAAAATCAATAAAGAAACTTGTTTCATTGGCGTCTTAGCGCCATTGTCACTTAAAATCAACTTCAAAACACTGGCTTCACTTAATGCTGGATGAATACAGTCAGTTCTTCAGTTTAGAAAACCAATAAAAAAGGAACTTGTTTCATTGACTGCTTCGCACCTGTTTTCTCATACAATCAACTTCAAGACACTTCTTTCACCTAACTCTCTGTGAATGTAGGGGTTATTTCAAGTTTTAAAGGTAAGTAAGATACTTGTTTTTTGACTACTATGCACCTGTTTTCACTCACAATCAATGTAAAAACACTGCGTTTACTTAATGCTATGCCAATGGAGTAGGTTATTCACTTTTCAAACCTAAGTAAGGTTTGTGTTTCATTTGCTCCTATGTATGTGTTTTCACTTAACATCATCTTCAATGCACTGGTTACACTTAACACTCAGTGAAGGCAAGAGGTACTTCAACTTTGAAAGTTAAGTAACTTACTTGTTGTTTGGGTGCTATGCACTTGCTTTCACTCACAATGTCAAAATTCTGCTTTACCTATTTCTATGCCATTGCAGAAGTTCTTCACTTTTGTAAAGTATTTCAGAAACTTCTTTCCTTGTCTGCTCTGCACTTGCTTTCTCATACAAACAATGTCAAAATACTGTTTTACTATGCCAATGCTGCAGTTTCTTCCCCTTTGAAATCTAAGTAAGTTTCTTCTTTCTTTTGTTTCTATGCAAGTGTTTCCACTTGCAATCAACTTCAAAACACTGCTTTCACCTAACGCTGGGTGAATGCAGTCAGGTCTTTGGTTTAGAAAACAAATAAAGATTTTTTTTTCATTGGCTGCGTTGCACGTGTTTTCACTTAAAATCAACTTCAAGACACTGCTTTCACCTAACTGTGAAAGTAGGAGTATATCAATTTGAAAGGCAAGTATGATACTTGTTTGTTTGACTGCTATGCACTTTTTTCACTCACAATCAATGTGAAAACACTGCTTTTACCTAATGCTATGCCAATGCAGTAGTTCCTTCAATTTTCAAATATAAGTAAGATTTGTGTTTTGTTTACTCCTATGCATGTGTTTTCACTTAAAATCATCTTCAAAATACTGGTTTTACCTAACATTCTGTGAAGGCAGGACGTACTTCAATTTTGAAAGGTAAGTAAGATATTTGTTTGTTTGGCCACTATGCACTTGCTTTCAATCACTATGCCAACACACTGCTTTTTCCTAATCCTATGCCAATACAGTAGTTTCTTTATTTACAAATCTTAATAAGATTTGTGTTTTATTTGCTGTTTTGCATGTGTTTTAACTTACAATTATCTGCAAAACACTGGTTTTACCTAACATGCTGTGAATGCAGGAGGTACTTCAACTTTGAAACGTCAGTAAGTTACTTGTTTGTTTGGCTGCTATGCACTTGCTGTCACTCACAGTGTTAAAACCCCTCTTTTACTTTGCCAATGCTGTACTTTATTCACTTTGGAAATTTAAGTAAGATTCTTCTTTCTTTTGCTGCTATGCACATGATTTGAATTATAATCAACTACAAGTCCCTGCTTTTCCCTAACACTGGCTGAATGCAGTCAGCTCTTTGGTTTAGAAAACCGATAAAGAAACTTGTTTCATTGGTTGTTTCACATGTGTTTTCACATAAAATCAACTTTAAGAACTGCTTTTACCTAACTCTCTGTGAATGTAGGGGTTACTTCAAGTTTGAAAAATAAGTAAGATACTTGTTTGACTGCTAAGCAGTTGTTTTCACTCACAATCAATGTGAAAACACTTCTTTTCCCTAATGCTATGTCAATGCAGAAAGTTCTTCACTTTTCAAATCTAAGCAAGGTTTGTGTTTCATTTATTCTAGCCATGTCTTTTTACTTAAAATCATCTTCAAAAGACTGGTTTTACCTAATACTCTGTGTAATCAGGAGGTACTTCAACTTTGAAAATTAACTAAGATACTTGATTGTTTCACTGCTATGAACTTACTTTCAATCACAATGTCAAAACCCTGCTTTTACCTATTGCTATGGCAAGGCAGAAGTTCTTCCCTTTTGTAAAGTACATAAGATACTTGTTTCATTGTCTGCTCTGACCTTGGTTTCACATATAACCAATGTCAAAACACTGCTTTTACTATGCCAATGCTGCAGTTCCTTCCCCTTGGAAATCTAAGTAAGTTTCTTCTTTCTTTAGTGTCTATGCACGTGTTTTCACTTACAATCAACTTCAGAACACTGCTTTTCCCTTATGCTGGGGAAATGCAGTCAGTAGTTTGGTTTAGAAAACCAATAAAGAAACTTGTTTCATTGGGTGCTTTGCAAGTGTTTTCACTTACAATCAACTTCAAGACACCGCTTTTGCCTAACTCTCTGTGAATGTAGGAGGTATATCAAGTTTGAAAGATAAGTAAGATACTTATTTACTTCACAGGTATGCACTTGCTTTCACTCACAATGACAGAACACTGCTTTTACCTATTGCTTTGCAAAAGCAGAAGTTCTTCACTCTTGTATAATACATAAGATATTTCTTTCCTTGGCTGCCATGTACTTGTTTTCACATACAACCAATGTGAAAACCCTGTTTTTACTATAACAATGCTGCAGTTTCTTCCCTTGGAAATCTAAGATTCTTCTTTCTTTTGCTTCTATGCCTGTGTTTTCAATTACAGTCAACTTCAAAACACTGTTTTTCCCTAACACAGGGTGAATCAAGTCAATTCTTCAGCTTAGAAAATCAATAAAGAAACTTGTTTCATTGGCTGCTTTGCTTGTGTTTTCACTTGAAATCAACTTCAAGACACTGGTTTCACCTAACTGTGAATGCAGGAGGTACGTCAAGCTTGAAAGGTAAGTAACATACTTGTTTTTTTGGCTGCTATTCACTTTGTTTCATTCACTGTATCAACAAACTGTTTTACCTAAGGCTATGCCAATGTTGTAGTTCCATCACTTGTTAAATCTTAGTAATATTTGTGATACTTTTGCTGCTATGCCTTTGTTTTCACTTAATATAATCTTCAAAACTCTGGTTTTATCTAAGACTCTGTGAATGCAGGAGGTAATTCATCTTTGAATTTTAAGTAAGGTACTTGTTTGTTTGGTCGCTATGCACTTCTTTTCACTCAGAGTCAATGTGAAAACATGGCTTTTATCTAATCCTTTTCCAAAGCAGTTGTTTCTTCACTTTTCAAATCTAAGTAAGATTTGTGTTTCCTTTGCTGCTATGTATGTGCTTTCACTTAAAATCATCTTCAAAACACTGGTTTTACCTAACACTCTGGGAATGCAGGAGGTAATTCAACTTTGAAAGTTAAGTAAGATAGTTGTTTGTTTAGCTGCTGTACACTTGCTTTCATTCACAATGTCAAACCCTGCATAGACTATGCCTATGCTGCAGGTTCTTCACTTTGTAACTCTAAGTAAGATTCTTCCTTCTTTTGCTGCTGTGCATGTGTTTTCACTTACAATCTAGTTCAAAACACTGCCTTTCCCTAATTCTTGGTGAAGGTAGTCAGTTCTTTGGTTTAGAAAACAAATAAAGAAACTTGTTTCATTGGCTGCTTTGCACTTGTTTTCACTTACAATTAACTTCAAGACTCTGTTTTTTCCTAACTCTCTGTGAATATAGGAGTTACTTCAAGTTTGAAATGTAAGTAAGATACATGTTTGTTTCGCTGCTATGCACTTGCTTTCATTCTCAATGTCAAAACACTGCTTTTACCTAATGCTGTGCCAAACCATAAGTTCCTCATTTTTACAAAGTACATAAGATAATTCTTTCCTTGGCTGCTATGCACTTGTTTTCGTATACAACCAATATGCAAACACTGCTTTTACTATGCCAGTGCTACAGTTTCTTCCCTTTGGAAATCTAAGTAAGAATCTTCTTTCTTTTGCTTCTATGTCTTTCACTTACAATCAACTTCAAAGGACTGCTTTTCACTAACACAGCATGAATGCAGTCAATTCTTCAGTTTAGAAAACCAATAAAGAAAATTGTTTCCTTGGCTGCTTTGCCTGTGTTTTCACTTAAAATCAACTTCAAGACACTACTTTGAACTAACTCTCTGTAAATGCAGGGGGTACTTCAAGTTTGAAAGGTAAGTAAGATAACTGTTTGGCTGTTATGCAATTATTTTCACTCACTATGCCCACACACTGGTTTTTCCTAATGCTATGCCAAAGAAGTAGTTTCTTTGATTTACAAATCTAAATAAGATTTGTGTTTTATTTGCTGCTATGCATTTGTATTCACTTACAATCCACTTAAATTACAGCTTTTCCTAATGCTCAGTAAATGCAGTCTTTTCTTTGGTTTAGAAAGCCAATAAAGAAATTTGTTTAACTGGCTGTTTTGCCAATGTTTCCACTTACAATCAACCTCTAGACACTGCTATCACCTAACTCTCTGTGAATATAGGAGGTACTTCAAGTTTGAAAGGTAAGTAAGATGCTTGTCTGGCTGCTATGCACTTGCTATTACACACAATGCAAAAACAGTACTTTAACCTAATGCTACACTAATGCAGTGCTTTCTTCACTTGACAAATCTAAATAAGATTTCTCTTTCATTTGGTGCTATGCATGCGTTTTCACTTATAATCATCTTCAAAACACTGGTTTTATATAACACTGAATGCAAGAGGTAATTCAGCTTTGAAAGTTAAGTAAGATACTTCTTTGTTTGGCTGCTATGCACTGGTTTTCAGTCACAATCAATGTAAAAACACTGCTTTTACCTAATGCTCTGCCAAGCAGTAGTTTCTCCACTTTTCAATATTAGTATGGTTTTTGTTTCTTTGCTCCTAGGCATGTGTTTTCACTTAAAAACATCTTCAAAAATTGGTTTTACCTAACAGGCTGTGAATGCAAGAGGTAATTCACCTTTGAAAGTTAAATAAGATACTTGTTTGTTTGGTTGGTATGCACTTGGTTTCACTCACAATAAATTGAAAAACACTGATTTTACCTAATGCTATGCCAATGCAGTCGTTTATTCACTTTTCAAATCTAAGTAAGATTTGTATTTTGTTTGCTGCTATGCATGTGTTTTCACCTAAAATCATTTTTAAAACACTGGTTTTACATAACATGCTGTGAATGCAGGAGGTAATTCAACTTTGAAAGTGAAATAATATACTTATTTGTTTAAGCTCTATTTACTTGCTTTCACCCACAAAGTCAAAACCCTGCTTTTACTAAGCCAATGCTGCAGTTACTTCACTTTGAAAATCTAAGTAAGTTTCTTTCTTTTGCTGCTATGCACGTGTTTTCACTTACAATCAACTTAAAACACTGCTTTTCCCTTATGCTGGGTGAATGCATAAATTTTTCAGTTTAGAAAATCAATAAAGAAACTTTTTCATTGGCTACTTTGCACGTGTTTTCACTTAAAATTGACTTCAAGGCACTGGTTTCACCTAACTCTCTGTGAATGCAGGAGGTAATTCAAGTTTGGAAGGTAAGTAAGATACTTTTTCATTTGACTGCTATGCACTTTCTTTCACTCACTATGCCAGGACAATGCTTTATCCTAATGCTAGGCCAATGCAGAAGTTTCTTGACTTTACAAATCTCAATAAGATTTCTGTTTTATTTGCTGCTATGCATGTGTTTTCACTTACAATTATCTTCTAAACACTGGTTTTACCTAACATACTGAGAATGCTTGAGGTACTTCAACTTTGAAATGTAAGTTACATACTTGTTCGTTTGGCTGCTGTGCACATGCTTTCTCTCACTATGCCAACACACTCCTTTTTCCTAAAGCTATGCCAATGCATTAGTTTCTTTACTTTACAAATCTCAATAAGATTTGTGTTTTATTTGCTGCTATGCATTTGTTTTCACTTACAATTATCTTCAAAACACTGGTTTTACCTAACAAGCTGTGAATGCAGGAGGTTCTTCAACTTTGAAATGCAAGTAAGATACTTGTTTGTTTGGTTGCTATGAACTTGATTTCACTCAAAATCAATGTAAAAACACTACTTTTACCTAATGCTATGCCAATGAGGTGTTTCTTCACTTTCAAATGTAAGTAAGATTTGTATTTTCTTTGCTGCTATGCATGTGTTTTTGCTTACAATCACCTTCAAAACACTTGTTTTACCTAATACTTTGTGAAGGCAGGAGGTACTTCATCTTTGAATGGTAAGTAAGTTTCTTGTTTTTTTGACTGCTATGCACTTGCTTCACTCATATTGTCAAAACCCTGCTTTTACCTATTGCTGTGCCAATGCAGGAGTTTTTGCTTTTGCAAAGTACTTAAGATAATTCTTTCCTTGGCTGCTCTGTACTTGTTTTCACATACAACCAATGTCAAAACAC
This sequence comes from Tolypeutes matacus, assembly GCA_026826555.1. Lineage (NCBI taxonomy): Eukaryota > Metazoa > Chordata > Mammalia > Cingulata > Chlamyphoridae > Tolypeutes > Tolypeutes matacus. The sequence continues at coordinate 758,946 of JAKSZT010053828.1, read as the reverse complement.
TGCTTTTACTATGCCAGTGCTGCAGTTTCTTCCCTTCGAAATCTGTGATTCTTCTTTCTTTTGATTCTATGCACGAGTTTTCACTTAAAATTAACTTAAAAACACTGCTTTTCCCTAATGCTGAGTGAATTCAGTCAGTTCTTTGGTTTAGATAACCAATAAAGAAACTCTTTTCATTGGCTGTTTTTCACATGTTTCCACTTACAATCAACTTTAAGACACTGATTTCAGCTAACTCTGTGACTACAGGACGTAATTCAAGTTTGTAAGATAAGTAAGATTCTTGTTTATTTGGTTGCTATGCACTTTCTTTCAATCACTATATCAACACACTGCTTTTATCTAATGCTATGCCAATGTTGTAGTCCTTCACTTTTCAAATCTTAGTAATATTTGTGATTTTTTTGCTGCCTTGCCTGTGTTTTCACTTAATATAATCTTCAAACCTCTGATTTTACATAAGACTCTGTGCATGCAGTTAAGTGAGATATTTGTTTGTTTGGCTACTATGCCCTTCCTTTCACTCACTATGCCAAGACACTGCTTTTTCCTAATGCTACACCAATGCAGTAGTATCTTTACTTTACAAATCTAAAGAAGATTTCTGTTTTATTTGCTGCTAGGCATGTGTGATCACTTACAATTATCTAGAAAAACTGATTTTATCTAATATGCTGTGAATGCAGAGGGTACTTCAAATTTGAAATGTAAGTAAGATACTTGTTTTTTTGGCTGCTATGCACTTGCTTTCACTCACAATCAATGTAAAAACACTGTTTTTACCTATTGCTTGGCCATTTTAGTATTTTCTTCAATTTTCAAATCTAAATATTATTTGTGTTTCGTTTACTGCAATGACTGTGTTTTCACTTCAAATTATCTTCAAAACACATGTTTTACACAGTACAATGTGAATACTGGAGGTAATTCAACTTTGAAAGTTAAGTAAGACTCTTGTTTGTTTGGCTGCTATACATTTGCTTCACACACAGTGTCAAAACCCTGATTTTACAATACCAATGCTGCAGTTCCCTTTGGAAATTTAAGTAAGATTCTTCTTTATTTGCTGCTGTGTACGTGTTTTCACTTAAAATCAACTTCAAAACACAGCATTTTCCTAACACTGGGTGAATGCAGACAGATCTTTGGTTTATACAACCAATAAAGAAATTTGTTTCATTGGCTGCTTTGCATGTGTTTTCACTTAAAATCAACTTAAAGACACAGCTTTCGCCTATCTCTCTTTGAATGTAGGTAGGACTTCAAGTTTGAAGTAAAAGCAGGGTTTTGACAAGGTGAATGAAAGCTAATGTAGAGCAGTCAAACAAACAGTTACCTGTTTGTTGCACTGCTATGCCCTCGCTTTCACTCACTATGCCAACACACTGATTTTACCTAATGCTATGCCTATGCAGTGGTTTCTTCACTTTACAAATCTAAATAATATTTGTGTTTAATTTGCTGCTATGCATGTGTTTTCACTTACAATTATCTACAAAACTCTGGTTTTACCTAACACATTCTGAATTCAGGACATATTTCAACTTAAAATGTAAGTAAGATGCTTGTTTGTTTGGCTGCTATGCACTTGCTTTCACTAATAATCAATGTATAAACACTGATTTTACCTAATGCTATGCCATTGTAGTTGTTTCTTCACTTTTACAATCTAAGTAAGAGTTGTCTTTCGTTTGCTGCTATGCATGTGTTTTCATTTGGAATCATCTTGAAACACTGGTCTTACCTAACACACCATGAATGCAGGAAGTAATTCAACTTTGAATGGTAAGTAAGATTCCTGTTTGTTTGGCTGCTATACATTAGCTTTCATTCACCTTGTCAAAACCCTGCTTTTACTAGGCCAATGCTATAGTTTCTTCACTTTGGAAATCTAAATAAGATTCTTTCTTTTCCTGCTATGCATGTGTTTTCAGTTAAAATCAACTTCAAAAAATGATTTTTCCTAAAGCTGGGTGAATTTCATCATTTTTGTGGTTTAGAAAACCACTAAACAACTTGTTTCATTGGCTGATTTGCAGGTGTTTTCACTTATAATCAACCTCAAGAGAATTCTTTCACCTAACTCTCTGTGAATTTAGCAGGTTCATCAAGTTTGAAAAGTAAGTAAGATACTTGTTTTATTATGCCCTTGATTTTACTCACAATGTCAAAACAGTGCCTTTACCTACTGCTATGCCAATTTAGTGGTTTATTCACTTTACAAATCTAAAAAAAGATTTGTTTTTCATTTGCAGCTTTGCATCTGTTTTCACTTACAATCATTTTCAAAACACTGGATTTCCCTAACACTCTGTGAATGCACAGGTGCTTCATCTTTGAATGCTAAGTATGATACTTGTTTGTTTGACACTATGCACTTCTTTTCACTAACAATCAATGTAAAACACTGCTTTTACCCAATGCTACAGAAACGTAGTAGTTTCTTCCCTTTTCAATTCTAAGTAAGATTTGTGTTTCATTTGCTCTTATGCATGTGTTTTCACTTAAAATCTTCTACAAAACACGGTTTCTACCTAACACTCTGTGAAGGCAGGAGGTAATTCAATTTTGATTGTTAACAAAGATACTTGTTTTTTTTCACTGCTGTGCACTCACTTTCACTCAAAATGTCAAAACTCTGCTTTTACCTATTGCTATGTCTATGTGGAAGTTCTTCACTTTTGTAAAGTACATAAGAAACTTCTTTCCTTGACTGTTATGCACTTGTTTTCACATATAATCAATGTCAAACAACTGCTTTTACTATGCCAATGCTGCAGTTTCCTCACTTAGGAAATCTAAGTAAAATTCTTTCTTTTGCTCCTATGCACGTGTTTTCACTTCCAATGAACTTCAAAACACTGCTGTTCTCTAATTTTAGTGAATGCAGTCAAATTTTTTGTTCAGAAAACCACTAAATAAAATAGTTTCAATGGCTGATTTGCACGTGTTTTCACTTACAATCAACTTCAAGACCTCCGTTTCACCTAACTCTCTGGGAATGCAGGAGTTGCTTCAAGTTTGAAACATAAGTAAGAATCTTGTTTCTTTGGCTGCTATGCACTTGTTTTGACTCACTATGCCAAAACGCTTCTTTTTCTTAATGCTACAACAATGCAGTGGTTTCTTCACTTAACAAATCTCAATCAGATTTGTTTTTCATTTGTTAAAATGCATGTGTTTTCACTTACAATTATCTTCCAAACACTGGTTTTACCAAACACGCTGTGAATGCAGGAGGTACTTCAACTTTGAAATGTAAGTAAGATATTTGTTTGCTTGGCTTCTATGTACTTTTTCTCCCTCACAATCAATGTAAAATCACTGCTTTTACCTAGTGTTCTGCCAATGCAGTAGTTTCTTCTCTTTTCATATCTAACTAAGATTTGTGTTTTGTTTGCTGCTATGCATGTGTTTTCACTTAAAACCATCTTCAAAACACTGGTTTTATCAAACCCTCTGTGAAGGTAAGAGGTAATTCAACTCTGAAAGTTAAGTAAGGCTCTTCTTTCTTTTGCTGCTATGCACGTGTTTTCACTTGCAATCACCTTCAAAACACTGCTTTTCTCTAATGCTGGGTGAATGCATTCAGTTTTTGGGTTAGAAAACCAATAAAGAAATTTGTTTCATGAGCTTCTTTGCATGTGTGTTCACTTAAAATCAACTTCAATACACTGGTTTCACCTTTCTGTCTTTGAATGCAGGAGGTACTTCAAGTTTGAAAGGTAAGTAAGACACATTTTTCTTTGACTGATATGCACTTGCTTTTACCCTCAATGTCAAAACACTGCTTTTACCTAATGCTACATCAATGCAGTGGTTTCTTCACTTTACAAATCTGAATAAGATTGGTGTTTCATTTGCTGCTATGCTTCTGTTTTCAGTTACAAGTATCTTCAAAACATTGGATTTACCTAACATGCTGTTAATGCAAGAGGAACTTCAACTTTGAATCTGAAGTAAGATAATTGTTTCTCTTTTTTTGCTATGAACTTGCTTTCACTCACAATGTAAAAGCACTGTTTTTACCTAATGCTAAGCCAATGCAGTAGTTTCTTCACTTTTCAAATCTAAGTAATATTTGTGTTTCGTTTGCTGCTAAAATCATGTGGTTTCACTTAAAATCATCTTCAAAATGCTGGTTGTACCTAAGATACTGTGAATGCATGAGTTAATTCAACTTTGAAAGTTAAGTAAGGTTCTTTTTGACTTGGCTGCTATATATTTGCTTTCACTCACAATGTCAAAACCCTGCTTTTACTATACCAATGCTGCAGTTTCTTCACTTTGAACTCTAAATAAGATTCTTCTTTCTTTTGCAGCTGTGCACCTGTTTTCACTTAAAATCAAATACAAAACACTGATTTTCCCTAATGCTTGGTGAATGCAGTCCTTTCTTTGGTTTAGAAAACCAATAAAGAAACTTGTTTCATTGGCTGCTTTGTACATGTTTTCACTTACAATCAACTTCAAGAAACTGTTTCATCTAACTCTGAGAAATTAGGAGTTACTTCAAGTTTGAAAGATAAGTAAGATACTTATTTGTTTGGCTGCTATGCCCTAGTTTTCACTAACAATCAATATAAAAACCCTGGTTTATTCTAATGCTATGCCAATGCAGTAGTTTGTACACTTTTCAAATGTAAGTAAGACTTGTGTTTCATTTGCTCCTATGCAAGGGTTTTCACTTAAAGTTGTCTTCAAAACACTGGTTTTACCTAACAATCTGTGAAGGGAGGAGGTACTTCAACTTTGAAAGTTAAGTAAAATACTTGTTTGTTTTGCTGCTATTCACTTGCTATCACTCCGAACATCTAAACCCTCCTTTTACCTACTGGTATGCCAATGCAGAAGTTCTTCATTTTTGTGAAATACATAAGATACTTCTATCATTGGCTGCTATGCACTTGTTTTCACAAACAACTAATGTCAAAACAGTGCTTTTACTATGCCAATGCTGCAGTTTCTTCCCTTTGGAAATCTAAGTAGGATTCTTCATTGTTTGTTTTTATGCATGTGTTTTCACTCACAATTAACTTCAAAACACTGCTTTTCCCTAATGCTGGGTGAATGCTGTCAATACTGCAGTTTAGGAAGCCAATAAAAATATTTTCTTGGCTACTTTGCATGTGTTTTGACTTAAAATCAACTTCAAGACCCTAGTTTCACCTAACTCTCTGGGAATGCAGGAGGTGCTTAAAGTTTGAAACGTAGGTAAGAATCTCATTTCTTTGGCTGCTATGCATTTGCCTTGACTCATTATACCAACACACTGCTTTTTCCTAATCCTACAACAAGGCAGTGGTTTCTTCACTTAATAAATCTCAATAAGATTTGTTTTTCATTTGTTAATATGCATGTGTTTTCACTTACAGTTATCTTCAAAACACTGGTTTTATCTAACATGCTGTGAATGCAGGAGGTTTTTCAACTTTGAAATGTAAGTAAGATCTTTGTTTGCTTGGCTGCTATGTACTTGTTTTCCCTCAAAATTAATGTAAAACACTGCTTTTACCTAATGCTCTGCCAATTCAGTAGTTTCTTTACTTTTCAATTCACTTTTCAAATATAAGTAAGATTTGTGTTTCATTTGTCTCTATGCATGTGTTTTCACTTAAACACATTGTCGAACACTGGTATTACAAACACACTGTGAATGCAGGAGGTAATTCAACTTTGAAAATTAAGTAAGGCTCCTGTTGTTTGGCTGATATGCTCTTTCATTCACTCACAATCAATGTAAGAGCTCTGCTTTATCCTAATACTATGCCAATGCAGTAGTTTCCTTACTTTTCAAATCTAACTAAGATTTATGTTTTCTTTGCTGCTATGCATTTGTTTTCACTTAAAATCAACTTCAAAACACTGGTTTTAGCTAACACTCTGTGAATGGAGGAGGCACTTCAACTCTAAAAGTTAAGTAAGACTCTTCTTTCTTTTGCTACTATGCACTTGTTTTCACTTGCAATGAACTTCAAAACACTGCTTTTCTCTAACGATGGGTGAATGCAGTCAGTTTTTTGGTTTAGAAAACCAATAAAGAAATTTGTTTCATTAGCTGCTTTGCATATGTTTTCACTTACAATCAATTTCAAGACAATGCTTTCACTTAACTCTGAATGTGGAGGTACTTCAGCTTTGAAAGGTAAGTAAAATACTTATTTGTATGGCTGCTATGCACTTGTTTTTACTCACAATATCAAAACACAACTTTTACATAATGCTATGCCAATGCAGTGGTTACTACACTTTAAAATCTAAATAAGATTTGTGTTTCATTTGCCGCTATGCATGTGTTTTCACTTACAAACATTTTCAAAACTCTGGTTTTACCTAACACTCTGTGAATGCAAGAAGTACTTAAACTTTGAATAGTAAGTAGGATACTTGTTTCTTAGACTGCTATGCACTTGGTTTCACTCACAATCAATGTAAAAAGACTGCATTTACCTAATGCTCTGCCAATGCAGGAGTTTCTTCAGCTTTCAAATTTAAGTAAGGTTTCTGTTTCATTTGCACCTATGCATGTGTTTTCACTTAAAATCATCTTCAAAACATTGGTTTTGCCTAACACTCTGTGCAGGCAGAAGTTACTTAAACTTTGAAAGTTAATTAAGATATTTGTTTGTTTCACTGCTATGCACTTGCTTTCACTCACAATTTCATAACCCTGCTTTTACCTATTGCTATGCCAAAGCAGAAGTTCTTCACTTTTGTAAAGTATATAAGATACTTCTTTCCTTGCATGCTATTTACTTGTTTTCACATATAACCAATATCAAAAACTGCTTTTACTGTGCCAATACTGCATTTCGTCCCTTTGGAAATCCAAGTAGGATTCTTCTTTCCTTTGCTGCTATGCACGTATTTTCACTTATGATCAACTACAAAATACTGTTATTCCCTAACACTGGGTGAATGCAGTCAGTTCATTGGTTTAGAAAACCAATAAAGAAATTTGTTTCATTCGATGCTTTCCACGTGTTTACACTTAAAATCAACTTTAAGACTCTGGTTTCACATAACTCTCTGTGAATGTAGGTGGTACTTCACGTTTGAAAGTTCAGTAAGATATTTGTTGGTTTCCCTGCTATGTACTTGCTTTACCTCACAATGTCAAAACACTGCGTTTATCTAATGCTATACCAATGCCGTGCGTTCTTCACTTTACATATCTAAATAAGATTTGTGTATTGCTTGCTGCTATGCATGTGTTTCATTTACAATTATTTTCAAAACACTGTTTAACATAACATGCTGTGAATGCAGGAGGTAATTCAACTTTGAAAGTTATGTAAGAACTCGTTTGTTTCACTGCTATTCACTTGCTTTAACTCACAATGTCTAAACCCTGCTTTTACCTACTGCTAGGCCAATGCAGTAGTTCTTCACTTTTGTGAAGTACATAAGATCCTTCTTTCCATGGTTGCTGTGCACTTCACTTCTCTCACTATGCCAACACACTGCTTTTTCCTAATGCTACACCAATGCATTAGTTTCTTTACTTTACAAATCTAAAGAAGATTTTCTTTCATTTGATGCTATGTATATGTTTTCACATACAATTATCTTCAAAACACTGGATTTTCCCAACACACTGTGAATGCAGGTGGAAATTCAACCTTGAAACAGAAGTAAGATACTTGATTCTTAGTCTGCTATGCACTTGCTTTCGCTCACAATGTCAAAAACCTGCTTTTACCTATTGCTATGCCAATGCAGAAGTTCTTCACTTTTGTAAAGTACATAAGATACCTCTTTCTTTGGCTGCTATACACTTGTTTTCACATACAACAAATGTCAACACACTGCTTTTACTATGCCAATGATGCAATTTCTTCCCTATGGAAATCTAAGTAGAATTCTTCTTTCATTTGCTTCTATGCACGTGTTTCAGAATCAAATTTTAAAATCAACTTCAAAACACTGCTTTTCCCTAACATTGGGTGAATGCAGTCAGTTCTTCAGTTTAGAAAACCAGTAAAGAAACTTGTTTCATTGGCTGCTTTCCATGTGTTTTCACTTAAAATCTTCTTCAAGACAATTGTTTCACCTAACTCTCTGTGATTGCAGAAAGTACTTCAAGTTTGAAAGGTAAATAAGATACTTGTTTATTTGGCTGCTATGCACTCTCTTTCATTCACTGTGTCAACACACTGCTTTTCCCTAATGCTCTGTCAATTATCAATGGTTTACTTCCTTCACTTTTCAAATCTAAGTAAGATTTGTGTTTTGTTTGCTGCTTTGCATGTCTTTTTACTTAAACTCATCTTTTAAACACTGGTTTTAACTCACACATGGTGAATACAGGAGTTAATTCAACTTTGAAAATTAAATAAGACTCTTGTTTGTTTGGCTACTATGCACTTGACTTTAGTTACAATGTCAAAACCCTGCTTTTACCTATTGCTATGGTAATGCAGAAGTTCTTCCCTTTTGTAAAATACATAAGATGCTTCTTTCCTTGCATCCTATGCACTTGTTTTCACATACAAGCAATGTCAAAACACTGCTTTTCCTATAACAATGCTACAGTTTCTCCCCTTTGGAAATCTAAGTAGGATTCTTCTTTCCTTTACTGCTATGCACGTTTTCACTTACAATCAACTTCAAAACACTGCTTTTCCCTAATGCTGGGTGAATGCACTCAGTTCTTTGGTTTAGAAAACCAATAAATAAACTTCTTTCATGGGCTGCTTTGCATATGTTTTCAATTAAAATAAACTTCAAGGCACTGGTTTCACCTAGATCTCTGTGAATGCAGGAGATACTTCAAGTTTGAAAGGTAAGTAAGATACTTGTTAATTTTCCTGCTTTGCACTTGCTTTTACTCACAGTGTCAAAACACTGCTTTTACCTAATGATATTCCAATGCAGTGGTTTCTTCACTTTAAAAATCTAAGTAAGATTTGTTTTTTTAATTTGGTCCTAGGCATGTGTTTTTACTTCCAATCCTCTTCAAAACACTGGCTTTTCTTAACACTCTGTGAATGCAGGTGGTACTTCAACTTTGAATGGTAAGTAAGAGGCTTGATTGTTTGACTGCTATGCAGTTGTTTTCACTCACAATCAATGTAAAACACTGCTTTTATATAATGCTATGCCAATGCAGTAGATTCTTCACTTTTCAAATTGAAGTAAGTAAGATTAGTGTTCTTCTTTGCAAGTGTTTTCACTTAAAATTATCTTTAAAACACTGGTTTTACCTAACACTCTGAAGGGAGGAAGTATTTCAACTTTGAAAGTTAAGTAATTTTCTTCTTTTTTTCACTGCTATGCACTTGCTTTCACTCACAATGTCAAAACACCTTTTTTTTAACCTAATGCTATGCCAATGCAATGCTTTCTTCACTTCACAAATCTAAATAAGATTTGAGTTTCATTTGGTGCTAAGCATCTGTTTTCACTTACAATTATCTTCAAAAACTGGTTTTACCTAATATGCTGTGAATGCAGGAGGAACTTCAACCTTGAAACAGAAGTAAGATACTTGTTTCTTGGTCTGCTATGCACTTGCTTTCGCTCACAATGTCAAAAACCTGTTTTACCTATTGCTATGCCAATGCAGAAGTTCTTCACTTTTGTAAAGTACATAAGATACCTCTATCTTTGGCTGCTATACATTTGTTTTCACTTACAACCAATGTCAAAGCACTGCTTTTACTATGCCAATGCTGCAATTTTTTCCCTTTGGAAAAATTAGGATTCTTCTTTCACTTGCTTCTATGCACGTGTTTCAGAATCAAACTTTTAAACTAAACTTCAAAATATTGCTTTTCCCTAACTCTGAATTGAATGCAGTCAATTCTTTAGTTTAAAAAGTCAGTAAAGCAACTTGTTTCATTGGCTGCTTTGCATGTGTTTTCACTTAAAATCAACTTCATGACACTGGTTTCACCTAACTCTGCGAATGCAGGCAGTAATTCAAGTTTGAAAGGTAAGTAAGATACTTGTTTATTTGGCTGCTATGCACTTTCTTTCACTCACTGTGTCAACACACTGCTTTTCCTTAATGCTATGTCAATTGTCAATGGTTTAGTTCATTCACATTTCAAACCTAAATAAGATTTGTGTTTCTTTTGGTGCTATGCATGTGTTTTCATGTAACATAATCTTCCAAAAACTGGTTTTACCGAACACTTTCCGAATGCAGGAGGTAATTCGAATTTGAAAGTTGAGAAAGAAACTTGTTTGTTTCACTGCTATGCACTTGTTTTCACTCATAATCAATGTAAAAACACTGCTTTTATGTAATGCAATGGCAGTGCAGTAGTTTCTTCACTTTTCTAATCTCAGTAAGATTTGTGTTTCTTTTGTTGCTATGCATGTGCTTTCACTTAAAATCATCTTCAAAACACTGGTTTTACCTAACATCTGTGAAGGCAGGAGGTACTTCAACTTTGAGTGATAAGTAAGGTGCTTGTTGGTTTTTACTGCTATGCACTTGTTTTGACTCACAATCATTGTAAAAAAACTGCTTTTACCTAATGCAATGCCAATGCAGGAGTTTCTTCCCTTTTCAAATCTAATTAAGGTCTGTGTTTCATTTCCTGCTATGCATGTGTTTTCACTTAAAACCATGTTCAATACACTGGTTTTACCTAACACTCTGTGAAGGCAGGAGGTACTTCAACTTTGAAATTTAAGTAAGATTATTGTTTGTTTCACTGCTATGCACTTGCTTTCCCTCACAATGTCAAAACTCTGCTTTTACCTGTTGCTATGCCAATGCCGAATTTCTTCACTTTTGTAAAGTACATAAGATAATTCTTACCTTGCCTGTTATGCAGTTGTTTTCACATACAACCAATGTCAAAACACTGCTTTTACTACACCAATGCAGCAGTTTTTTCCCTTTGGAAATATAAATAGAATTTTTCTTTCTTTGGCTTCTATAGACACGGTTTCTAATACAATCAAGTGCAAAACACTGCTTTTCCCTAATGCTGGGTGAATGCAGTCAGTTCTTTGGTTTAGAAAACCAATAAAGAAAGTTGTTTCATTGGCTGCTTTGCACGTGCTTTCATTTAAAATGAATTTCAAGACGCTGGTTTCATGTAACTCTTTGTAAATGCAGGAGGTACTTCAAGTTTGAAATGTAAGTAAGATACTTGTTTGTTTACCTGCTATGCTCTTGCTTTTACTCACAATGTCAAAACACTTTTTTTACCTAATGCTGTGTCAATGCAGTGGTTTATTCACTTTACAAATCTAAATAAGATTTGTGTTTCATTTGCTGCTATGCTTGTGTTTTCACTTTCAAATTTCTTCAAAACACTGGTTTTACATAACACGTTGTGAATGCAGGAGGAACTTCAAATTTGAAACATAAGTAAGATACTTGTTTCTTTGTCTGCTATGCACATGCTTTAAGTCACAATCAGTGTAAAAAGACTGCACTTACCTAATGCTATGCAATGCAGTACTTTCTTCACTTTTTTAATCTATATAACATTTGTGTTTCATTAGCTGCTATGCATGTGCTTTCACTTAAACTCATCTTGTAAACACTGGTTTTGCCTAACACACTGAGAACACAAGAGGTGATACAACTGTGAAAGTGAAATAAGACACATGTTTGTTTTGCTGGTATAATCTTGCTTTCACTCCCAGTGTCAAAAACGTGCTTTTGGTTTGACAGTGCTGCAGTTTCTTCACTTTGGAACACTAAGAAAGTTCCTTCTTCCTTCTGAGGGTATGGAAGTGTTTTCATTTACAATCAACTTCAAAACACTCCTTTCCTAACACTAGGTGAATGCAGCAAGTTCGGTGGTTTAGAAAACCAATAAAGAATCTTGTTTCATTTGCTGCTTTGCATGTGTATTCACAATCAACTGAAAGACACTGGTTTCACATAACTGTCTGTTAATGCAGTAGTTAATTCAAATTTGAAAGGTAAGTAAGATAATTTTTGTATGGTGCTATGCAATTGCTTTCACTCATAATGTCAACACACTTCTATCTAATGCTACATGAATGATGTGGTTTTTTCACTTAACTAATCTAAACAAGATTTGTGTTTTATTTGCTTATATGCATGTATTTTTACTTACAATCATCTTCAAAACACTGGTTTTACCTAACATACTGTTAATGCAGGAGGTAGTTCAACTTTGAAACCTAAGTAAGATACTTACAGTACATCATACTGGGGCATCTGTGACTTTATACAAGTCCCCAAACCATGTGACTCCCTTGCCTGACTCCCTGTCTTTCAGGCCTTGCTGGACAAGAGAACTTCCCCCTCCATCTTATCAATACTCATTTCTGCCTAGTCTGGAGACACCCACAGTTTACAGGTGAAATCACTGTACAGCAGCATCACACTGACATTTGGGAACAGGGCAGCTCTCCAACATGTGTCCCTAGCTGTTTGAGTTTGCCAAGCCCTGCCAAGGCAAAATACCAGAAATAGGTTGGCATTTATTGGAATTTATTAGGGTTAAGGCTTACGGTTCTGAGGCTGTGAAAATGTCCAAATCAGGGCATCATCAAAAATGCTGTCTTAACAAGGGTCAGCTGTTGCTGGACTCCTGCCAAGGCAAAATGTTGGGTCTGATTGTTTCTCTCTGCCTTCTCCCCCAAACTCACTCCCTGAGCTTTGCAGTGGGCCATCAGACACAATTGCTCACACCTCTCCCTTTTCCTCTGGCCTGGATATCTTCAGCTTCAAGCTGTTCCATGACTCCAGCCTCTGGCCTCTCCTTCAGCCTCTCAAGATTTCTCTGTCTCTCCACAACTATAGGAGATTTTGGAGCCCTCTCCCACATGGCAGGGAAAACATGGCAGCACTCTTTCTCTGTGTGTTTCAAGAATGTAGGAATTCAGCACAATGATTGTGGTCCATCCTGGCGCCTGAAATCTAATCAGTGGCCCTTAACTAAACTAAAGCAATCTAACAAAAAGTGACCAAATTGAAAATTTCTTTATCTGAATCTAACCAAAACGTCCTACATACAAAAAACTTACACACTACACAATGGGTTAATAAGAAAATAATTTTCCAGGGTACACAGAAAACTCTGATGATGGCATTAACACAGGTCACAGGGATCAGGAGGAGTCACCTACATCAGGGAGAAATGGGAACTCATGAAGCAGTGGCTGTACTTTGGGTGTGGCCATCATTGAGCAAAATGATGTGCTAGCCACCACTGCACTGGTCCCTAGAATGGTCCCAAGAGGAATTCATATACTGTGCTTTCTCCACCAAATCTTAGCTCCAAAATCAGGTATGTAACTCAGAGAGGTGTGCCATTATTCACATCCCCAGAGCCAGAGCACACAGATTTTGCCTGGTGGATGGGTGGGCAGAAAGCAGGCTGTAAAACTTAAAGCCAATAATTTCTTCTCCAAAAAAAAAAAAACTGATTACATTTGCAACAGAAAGGAGACATTCACCCATAAGGGTGCTGTCAAAATCAGTGGAGATTGCATAGGGCCTGAGATTTAATTCATTTCAATCCTTCAGGAAGAAGTGAAATAAATACTTTTACAGATGAGTGAAAACTAATAAAATATGCTAGCTGCAACTCACTTTAAAGGAAATGTAAAAGAATATTCTTCAGGTAGGAGGAAAATAATCTCAGAAGGTTCAAGATTCAGGATGGATTGAAGAACAATATCTGTTAATTAAATTCATATATCTAAATGATTATTGAATGGATAAAGTAATAATGATATATGTGGCCTAGGACATCAATAAAGTGTTAAAATACATCATAAAATAAAATATAGCATAAGGTGGGTAAATAGATATGTAGCAGTTGGTTGCTGCTATGAATTCCAAAAATAGATATTGGATTATGCTTGTAAACTGGTCTGTTAATCTGGGCATGATTAAATTATGTTAAGGTCATTGACTGGGCCACAATTGGTAGTGTGTTTAGCCCCGCCCCTTAATGAATGGGGCATCAAAAATAAAAAGGCATGGCAAAGGACAGAGCTGGAGTAGTTTTTGATGATGGAGTTCTCATTAGCAAGAACAGAAGACCCTGTGGAAAAGAGACAAACCATTTCCCTGACCGTTCACAGCTGGCCTTGTGGAAAGAGGCAAAGCTTAGTGAGCCTCATATTCTACAGCTGATCTTGTGGAGGAAACAGAGGAGCTGAGCCCAGAGAGAAACACAGCCCTGGGAAGAGAGAAACCCAAGAAGCCTGAACCCTGGCAAGTGGTGGCAGCTGTCTTGCTCCAAGATGGAGTAACAGACTTTGGTGAATGAAGAATCTTATACTTTAGGGCCTGGTAACTGTAAGTTTCTAACCCAAATAAATACCCTTTATAAAGACCAACAGATTTCTGGTATTTTGCATCAGCACCTCTTTGGATGACTAATACAAGATATAAAATGTTTTAAAATCATTATTTGGCACAGCAATAAAAAATAATAAGTGCGGATTTGGAAAAGCAAGCAATAGTGTTATAATTGCCCCAGTAAACTTTAAAGAAATTAAATACTGTATCTCTTCCAAATAAATAGAAGAAAAAAAATTGAACAAAAATAGCCAGTCCAAAACAACGTATTCAGGATTTCCTGTGTTTCCATTTTGGCCTTTGTTCTGGGGCCACAATACTCGTGCATCCTTGGAAACTGCACCTTGCTAATCCTTCAGAAACCTGAAGGTTCCAGGGTTGACTTATGGGGTGTTGTTTCGTCCCCATAATATGTCTACTGCTGTATCACTTTCCCATTTCCTAGCTATGAAGTCACCAAACTGGATGTGATGCTCATTTGAAGCAAGAAGAGCCATGAATGATAGAAGAAATAAAAAGGAGATATTGTTGCACTACCCAAATAGGACGCCTAGATGATTGATATTGGATCTTTCCTCTTTTCTAATGAATGCATTCAATGCTATAAATTTCCCTCTAAGTGCTGCTTTTGCTGCACCCCACAAACTATGAAGAAGCAGAAAGAAGTGAAGCTATACCCTCTTCCACAACAATACAGACTTAAGATGAACACAGAGAATATAAGAAAGTTGGGGAAAAATTTTTTCTGCCTGAAAGCATTGTTTCTTCAAAATAACAATTCTATGATTGTAACTTCACTTTGAAGGAATTTGCATCATGCTTACCTAAGCATGAGGGAATCTATGTAAGGGAAAAAGAATGAAGACGATGAGTTTTGCCAGTTTTCCTCACATGGTAATCCTCCCCTTTAAGTGTAATGTGTGTGAAGTTATCTTGGAAATTCAAACTCATGAGATACCTAAGAATTAATCCTCCAGAGAAACCATTTGGGATTTCATGAATTTGGGAAAGCTAGAATCACATCAAGGAAACATGCAGTTGTAAAGCCCTATGTATGTAAGGAATATTGGAAATCCTTCAGCCAGGCATTAAATCTCATTGAGCATGAAATACTCATACATTAGTTAGTATTGTAATGAATAGGGGAATGCATTGATGTGAAACAAAACCTCAAGGAATATTAGAAAATTCAAACTAGAGAGAAACCACATGAGTGTCCTGAATGTAGGCTGCACTTTACAGTCATTTTTTACTCCCCATTTTAAAAGTCATACAGAGGAACAAGCATAGAAATGTAATATATGTGGGAAAACTTTCAGCCTGACAGAAAACCTTTTATTCTTCAGAAAATACTTCCTGAAGAGAAATTATGTATATGTTGGAAAGCTTTAATTCAAATGTCAAATCACAGAACAAGAGATTTCCTACTCCAAACAAACCCTATGTATGTAAAACATGTTGAAAAGCCTTTATGTACAAATCATATCTCACAGAACATGAACAAACTCATAGTGGACAGAAACAAAGTGAATGTAAAGAATGCAGAAGAGCCTTCCGCAAAAGCTATAGTTCATTAAATATCAGAGCATTCATTCTGGAGAAAAACCCTATATATATGCAATGAATGTGGAAAAGCCTTCAACCAGAAGGACAACATCATTAACCATCTGAGAACAGATACTGGATAAAAAACCTATGAATGTGATGGATGTGGGAAAGCTTTCATTCAGAAATCAAGCCTTATTATACATCAGAGAAGACAACCTGGAGAGAAACTGCATATATGTAAGGAATGTAGGAAAGCCTTCAGTTGCAAACCAAATCTCACTGACCATGAGAAAATTCATAGTGGAGGGAAACCCTATATATGTAAGGAATTCGGAATAGCCTTCAGCTAGAGGCAGTATCTCATTAAACATTACAACATTCATACTGGAGGGAAACCCTGTGAATGTATTGATTGTGAATCTCCAAAGAATCTACACTTCCAGTCTGTGCAACTTGTTGCCAATCTTTTAAGGAAGTGGCTGTGACTGTGCAATTCAGGATGTCTTTCTACTCTTGGAAAAGTGCACTCACAGTTTGTTCTCAGATCTGCTACTCCAACATCTTCTTCCATACTCATCTGTGTTCAATTTTTTACCACTATTTTATACATCAGAACTCGATATTTCTCTTAGTTTAGGTAAAGATGAGCTTTCAACTTATTTCAAATTATCCTGGTTGTTTTCACTGGTTCTTCAATCCATTACATTCTGGGTAAGCATTTTAAAAATTACCATTTTAAAAATAATGCTCTCCATTATTGTAGCATTTTCTTAAAAGGCACCTCAACCATTTACACTTTTTTCAGTTTCTTCACCTGTTTCTGATGTGGATTCAAGTTTAACAGCCACTGAACTACAGTGGCCTGCTTTCTACTTAACTCCAATTTTCCTCATTTTTTAAAATAAAAAATGAACTTTTCACAATAGGAGGATATACATCTAATCTCAAGTATTTTAAGTTAGAAAATTTATTTATATTCTTAAATTGTACTCCAATATTTTTCTCATATGTGATAGGGTATGGGATGAATGAAACTAGAAAATCATGTATTTACAAACAGAAATTTGTACCCAAAAGTATCTGCCAATACAGATAATACTGAGGAAGGAGGAATGGGGGTTGAGGCTTGAGAATGTATTTTGCTGTTTGTGATAACAGACATAAGTTATTTTTATACTCTTTGCACGGATAATTTGGTTATATTTTAAAAGAAATTATGAAAATAGTACACAATGAAATCATACAAAGATGTTTATTTGAAGATATCAGTTTTTATCTGCAACATTACTGGAGGGGAACTACCCCTCACCTTTGAAAATAAAGTCATCTATAAAGGAAAAGTCCTCCCTCCCTTTGGCCCACTCCCCAGCTGCCTGGATAGGTCAAGACTTCCCACAACAAGAGTGAGCATGGAATACGAAGAGCACAGATGTGACTGTGTGAAGGCCACACTGCTCTCTCCACGTGTCCAGTTAGAAGGCTGTTAGCACCACAGGAGAAGATGGCTTTCCTGCTGCTTACTCCCCAGTGAAGAAGAGCTAGAGTGACACACATCACTAACTGAGACTGTTATTGATGAGCAGGGCTTTCTCATTGTCCTCATTTGTGGATAAAGAACCTATGATGATGGTTTTCATTGGGGCTCTGAGAATTTGTTTCCCATACAGAACATTCCCTCTCTGGTTTGGGGAAATTACAGTGAACACCTTTTACATTCCAACTTCTTCATTTGTTCATCAGCTTCTTCCCATCCAAACCCTCCATTCTCTTCTGGGTTTGAAGAGGTCTGCATCATTTTCAACTCTGTTAAAAATATGTTGAAAAATTAATATTTAATTAGTCTGAGAAATATCTGGCATCTGCACCCTCTCAGGTTTTCTGCAAACATTGCACAATCTCACAACTTCACTTCTATTCTTGTCAGTCCCAGGTCCCAGGACTTCCTGGGATTCCCATACTATTTATTAGTGCCACTGGCCTAATGATGCTCATTCTGGTGAAGTTATTGCTCTAGCCAATGCTGTAATATGATTTTTGACATTGCCTTCCTGACACCAACAGGTTACATTTTGGCATTGCTCTTTCTTTAGTTGCCCTAAGATTGGAGAAGGTGATTGTAAAACGGGAGGCAGGAGAACTGAGTGGGTCCCTGAGACCAAGTTGGGATACAGGAAGTTCAGCCTCTTCAGGGGGTCAACATTGGAGGCCAAGGGAAGGAGGGTGGTGCAAAAGGCGCAGGAGCAGGAAGTCTTCACTCTGTGCCCTGACTCCTCTGCTGCACCAGACCCATGGTCCCATGCTTTTATCTGTCCCTGTACACCTGGCCAACCCCTTCCTGTGGCAGGTACATCATACTGCGCCATCTATGACTTTAGATTAGTCCCCAACCATGTGACTCCCCTGCCTGACTCCCTGTCATGCAGGCCTTGCTGGCCAAGAGTCCTTTTCCCTCCATCTTACCAGTACTCATTCCCACCTAGTCTGGAGACACCCAAAGTTTACAGGTTAATTCACTGGGCAGCAGCATCAAACTGACATTTGGGAACAGGGCAGCTATCCAATCCTGTGTCCCTATCTGTTTGACTTTGCCAAGCGTTGCCACGGCAAAATACCAAAAATAGGTTGGCTGTTATTGGAATTTATTAGGGGTAAAGCTTACACTTCCGAGGCTGTCCAAATGTCCAAATGTCCAAATGAATACATCATCAAAAATGCTGTCTTAACAAGTGTCAGCTGCTGCTGGACTCCTGAAAAGGCAAAACTTTGGGTGTGCCTGTCTCTCTCTGCCTTCTCCTCCATACTCACTTTCTCATTGAGTTCAGCAGTGGGCCTCTAGACACAATTGCTCACACTTCTCCCTTCTCCTCTGGCCTGGACATTTTCAACTTCAAGCTGCTCCATGACTCCAGCCTCTGGCCCCTCTCTCAGCCTCTCAGGGTTTCTGTGTCTCTCCACATCTGTAGGAGATCCTGGAGCCCACTTCCACATGGCAGGGTAATCATGGCAGCACTCTTTCTCTGTGTGTTCCATGTATGTAAGACTTCAGCACAATGATTGTGGTCCATCCTGGTGCCTGAAATCCAATACTTTTACAGATGAGTAAAAACTAATAAAGTTTTTACTAGCAGCAACTCACTTAATAAAATAAATAAAATAAAGTATTTACTAGCAGCAACTCACATTAAAGGAAATGTAAAAGAATATTCTTCAGGCAGAAAGAAAATAGTCTCAGAAGGTTCAAGATTCAGGATGGATGGAAGAAAAATATCTGTTAATTAAATTCATATATCTAAATGATTATTGAATGGATAAATTAATAAGGATATCCGTGGCCTAGGACATCAACAAAGTGTTAAAATACACCATAAAGTAATATATAGCAGAAGATGGGTAATGATATGTAGCAGTTGGTTGCCATTAGGAATTCCAAAAATAGATATTGGATTATGCTTGTAAACTGGTCTGTTAATCTGGGCATGATTAAGTTATGATAAGGGTGTTGACTGGGCCACAGTTGGTAGGGAACTGAGCCCCGCCCCTTGGTGGGAGGGGTCTCAAACATAAAAGATATGGCAAAGGAAAGGGGTGGAGTATTTTTTGATGTTGGAGTTCTGATGAGCTAGGAGAGTAGGCCCCAGGAAAAAGAGACAAGCCATTCACCTGATATTTCATGGCTGGCCTTCTGGAGAGATGTAAAGCTTAGAGAACTTCACAGTCTACAGCTGACCTTGTGGAGAACACAGAAGAGCTGAGCCCAGAGAGAAATTCAGCACTGGGAAGAGAGGAACCCAAGAAGCCTGAACCCTGGCAAATATCCACAGCTCTCTTGCTCCAAGATCGGGTAACAGATTTTGGTGAAGGAAGAAATTTATTCTTCATGGCCTGGCATCTGTAAGCTTCCACCCAAAACAGATACCCTTTATAAAGACCAAGATATTTCTGGTATTTTGCATCAGCACCCCTTTGGCTGATTAATACCGGATATAAAATATTTTAAAATACATTATTTGGCAAGTCAATAACAATAAGTGCAAATTTGGAAAGGCAAGCAAAAGTGTTATAATTTCCCTGGTAAATGTAAGAAATGTAAGAAAGTTGGAAAATATGTTATCTGACCACAAGCATTGTTTCCTTAATATAACACTTTTATGAATGTAACTTCACTTTGAAGGAATTTGCATCATTCTTAATTAAGGATGAGGGAATCCATGTAAGGAAAAAAGAATGAAGACAAGGAGTTTTGCCAGTTTGCCCCATATGGTAGTCTTCCCCTTTAAGTGTAATGAGTGTGAAGTTTTCTGGGAAATTGAATCTCATGACATACCAGAGAATTAATCCTTCAGGGAAAACATTTGGGATTTCATGAATTTGGGAAAGCTAGAGTCACATCAAAGAAATATGCAGGAGTAAAACCCTGTGTATGTAAGGAATATTGGAAGTCCTTCAGCTAGACATTAAATCTCATAGAGAATGAAATATTCATACATTAGTTAGTCTTGTAATGAACATGGGAATGCTTCCATCTGAAACAAAACCTCATGTAATATGAGAAAAGTCAAACTAGAGAAAAACCATATGAGTGTCCTGAATGTAGTCTGCTCTTCACATTCATTTTTTACTCCTCATTTTAAAAGCCATACAGGTGAACAAGCATAGAAATTTAATACATGTGGGAATGTTTTCAACCTTACAGAAAACATCTTTATTCATCAGAAAATTCTTACTGAAGATAAATCATATATATGTTGGAAGGTTTTAATTCAACTGTCAAATCTCAGGTACAAGTTTTCCCTCTGCAAAGAAACACTATGCATGTAAGGCATGTGAAGAAGCCTTTTGGTAAAAATCATATTTCACAGAACATGAAAAAACATGTAGTGGAAAGAATCAAAATGAATGTAAAGAATGCAGAAAAACCTTCAGCCAAAAGCAATAGTTCATTCAACATCAGAGCATTCATTCTGGGAAAATGCCCAATATATAAAATGAATGTGGAAAAGCCTTCAACCAGAAGGAAAACCTCATTAACCATCTGAGAATATATACTGGAGGGATACCCTATGAATGTGGTGGATGTTGGAAAGCTTTCACTCAGAAATCAAGCCTCATTACACACCAGAGAAAACAAACTGGAGAGAAACCCTAAATATGTAAGCATTGTAATTCAATGTGGAGTAACATGGTGCCAGGAATCAAGAAGAGAAAACAAAGCCTGGGGTCATGGGATCACTCCACGTGGAATGCAGGCAAGTCTATTTCGGCTGAAGCTGCTTTTTGCACTACAAAGCTGATAACAGAATTAGGACATCCTACGCTAGTTCCTCTGCTTTGCACGTAAGAGCACTCCCTATTTTTGTGTTCCTACATAATCTTTTTTAGGAATTCAGACAATAGCTTCTTAGAGGTGAGTTTATTCCGCTCTACCTCCTCCTACTGATGTCTGCAGTATTCATTGTCCTTGGAGACATTTAATAATGTCTCTCTGCCAGCAAGCATGCTTTCTAAATGCTTAACCCTTTATACTCTGGCTCTCAGCATCTTTTCCAACATTTCCCCCTTTTTTGTTTTTTTTTTTCCAGGGTGACTGTGCCTGACTTAGGTTGCACTCCTCTGAAAGTCTTACCCACCTCTGGCTACTAGCCAAGCTCCATGGACAAGGGTTTGAGAGTTAAGGGTTTTAAGCAGAATCAAATCATTGACTTGGCTGTCCTTTTCAGCCCTATGAATGTGGGACAGCAGAGCTTTGTGAATGCCTCCTAATACAGTTAAAAGTAGCAGAGCATCAATGATCACCACACTAAAGTTAGCAACTACAGAGGTTCATTTCTACCAATGTAAGGGGTTTATTTTATTTAATTGATCTGTCACAAATTGCCAAAATTCACTATCTGGAAGTATAGTAAGTTGATTTTGAGACTTGCTCAAAATCCTTTTTTGCAAGTTTTTAATTTCTATAGATAAATTCATGTGGTGACCTATAAAATGATTTTTAATTTTTTCCCGTTCATAGTGGGAATCATTGTATGGGAGAGGAGTGATGCAAAAAGCACTTTCATTCCAATCACATTTTAATCCTTGTTTTAAGTTTAGATTATATACCTAATCTCCTACTTGTATGAGATTGTAACACCATATCTAGGTCATTAAGCCTATTATTAATTTGCTCATCAATATATGCATGACTATGCCATAGCAAACAAGCAGTTTTATGCCGATTTTTAACAATTGTCATCTTTCGATAGTTTCATGTAGGGCAGTTTCTCTCACAGCAGCAGCTGTAATAATACCTATAAGACCTAATACAGCAGCTATAATTAATCTAATTAAACGTTTGGTTGTTTTCAAATGATGATTTAGAAAATGCCAAAGGATTTTACTTTCAGGGGAAGACTGCCAGCAGTGATTCATGTGACCTGGAAGCCATATTCTATAATGCCGTCACCCCATTAGAACTGCAGTAGAACTCTCCTGTAAAACAGATTCTGATACACAAATGTAAAGGGAGAAATTACTGCAGAAAAACCATGTTTGAATAATGCTCACTGTTCCTACTATAAAAACAATGGTATCCCATATGCATACTTTAAGAAATTAAGTGGATTTCTTTTTAAACTGATAATACTAGTTTTACTGCCTTGGGATTCAAAAATTGGGCTAGTTCCCAAAAATAATTTCCACAAATACTTTTTGTTTTGTTAAGTTTATTGTTCCATAGTTGTGGGATAAATCTTCCCTGATGAGTCCAATTTAGTGACGTATTTATACTTATTACATCCTCAAAATTCCAAAAATAATGATATCTTTCATTAGTTGTTTTTGTTGAATTTCTAATTTTTCAACTTATGGTTGTGTTTACATTAGGCTTTGGCGTCCCTATAAAAACCCAATTATTTACAGTTCTACAGGAATTATTAAAGAGCACATCCTCAGATGAAACATGGCATGTATGTCTTTTATCACTGTGTACCATGACTTTGGGGCTCTATACATGGATTGATGGATCCTATGAAGATAGGTCATTCAAGAAAAGGCAAGATTAAATTTTCAATAAATTTCCCTTCCTCCTCAGGTTTTAGAGGAAGGTGAGAATCAATGGCCCCTGGAAAATGAAAAGACTAATTAATATAAAGAGGGTTGGATTTCTTCCCCCAAGTCAACAATTCTAAAAGAGGTGAAATAGTAATATAAGCCCAATATGTATAATTATGTGAAGGTGCACTACTTATTGCTGTGGTTGTCAAGGTAAGCATTGCAAACAATAATTGTGTTCGAGTGATATTCTGACTTTTAGAAGTTACCATCTTTTCTGTTTCTTGTGTCAACTTCTTTGGCTTATTTACATATAGGTTTCAGATGTCTGGACAGGAACCAAAACTGGTCTCCTTTATCTGTAATGATAAGAGCAAAACCTCAACCCTATATCCTAACTTAATTTCTGCTGTCTCCCATTTATTATTATCTTCATTCTTTCAATAAACTAGTTGTCTAATATTTGTTTCTGTATTTTTGCCTGATTTTTTCCAGAAATGTTCTGCTGCTGATGTATAAAATTCTGACCTTTGGCTTAAAAATTTTATTGTAAATAATGTTTGACATAATTGTTCTTGCACCTCACCATTTCCACTTTTTTGTTTTTGTAGCATTTATAAATAGAGGTTTAATTGTTAATTTTTTTATAATAAGTATACATACGTTCACATGCTTACTAAATCAGGGGATACACTGACATACTTGGTTTATTTTTGTCTAGAGTCTTGGATAGATACAAGATAAATGTTAATATGTATATTTAGATTAATAAGCTTATACTGTCAATTAGGGTGAGAAACATAAATAATATAATTAAAAGATTAAGTTAAAATTGAACAAAGTTACAGAATGACAGATAAATAGAGCAGTCTGTTATATATACTTACCAATATTTAGCTTTTAGCTGGGAAGTGTTGAAGTGGCAACTGATAGTAGAGTTTTGGTTGACTGTATTTGGGATTAATGAATTTGATACTATAGATGCCAACTTGTGAGTAATTTGCTATTTTGTGAGTCAGGGGCCAGCCTACTCAGGAAGGCACACAACACTCCCTGAGCAGTACATTTTAAAGTTTATGCATCAATCCCTGAGAGAGTGTCCAGCTTCCCCAGGGAGGAATACAAAACCAATTGAAATGCACTTTAGCTTTTTAAATTTGTAACAAAACATAATTGATGTGCTTACTATTTTAATTTCCAACATTTTTCCTGAAATCCAAGGCATTGGTTTGTTGATTAACAGTTTTCTGCATGATGCTTAAATTTTTAGGCTTTAACAATACTTACCAAACCTTTTTAAAAAAAAGATATTTAGCTTCAGGACTGTTCAAATTCAAAACAAAAGATTTATATATATACTTAATAAAATACTTTTATGTGTAACATACAAATTATTAAATTGTTTAAGTATGCAATGTATTATACTGAAGTTTTGATTAGTATTTAAGTATATTATACATAATTCATAACTATAATAGATTATAAAACAACAGACATCCAATGAACAAACTTTTATTTCTTAAGCATTTAAGATTCTTAGTAACATGATTAGAATGACCTCAATTTTTGTTATTTTGTATAGTTTGTGGCATAGGTAAAAACAAATCAGTATTTCATATTTGGGCTGGGGGTAATACATTGACTTATAATTTTAATACTTGCATTGCTTTTGTTGTTAACATTATATTAAAATTGGGGCTGTTGCTTACAGTGTTGAATATAAACTTGATTTATTGTTGGCTGTTTTACAGGAATGGGAATGTGGGCAGGCTTGATTTGTATAAGAAAATATTAAAAAAAGCTTCAGAAAGTTTTAAAATGAAGTGATAGTGACATAACTGGATATTAATTTTTTGCAACAAACTAGCAATATTTGGGACCACTGCATTTTGCAGTGGTGTTATTTTATTTTACTAAAATTTATGGTTATGCACTACCCCGGCAACCTTTTATTTTATTTTTTAATTTTTTTTATTTTGGGTAAAAATCAAAATTTTCACAATACATACCAACATTTGCAAAATGATATATAAATATATATGCATATATGTGCATTTGCTTAAAAAATGTTAT
Source organism: Tolypeutes matacus (assembly GCA_026826555.1). Lineage (NCBI taxonomy): Eukaryota > Metazoa > Chordata > Mammalia > Cingulata > Chlamyphoridae > Tolypeutes > Tolypeutes matacus. The sequence continues at coordinate 734,042 of JAKSZT010053828.1, read as the reverse complement.
TTATGTATATATATACATATATTTTAAGAGGTGCTTAGATACCCAAAATATTACATGGAACCCACTGAGATTCCCATATTGCCCACCTCCCACACCTCCCACCACATCCCACACAAAAATCTTCCACAAGTGTGCCCCACCACCCTCAATGCACTTACACATCCTAGGGCCTTGCCACCAACCATAGACCACAGTTCACACCGTAGACCACACTCTCTCCCACACAGTTCTGAGTGGTGTGTGCTAATTTAAAATGGCCTACATCCATTGCCACAAAGGTACTCAGGACAACCTCCAAATCCCAAAGAAGACCCTGTAGTTCAACTGTTCATCCCCTCCCTGCCCAAAAAGTGTCAAGTGGCCACTGGCTCCACCTCATTGTTATAATTTCTTCCATTGCTAGAATCACCATATGTGTACAACAGAATACCATCAAGTCCACTCTAGCCCATAAGGCTACCCCCAATCCTGAGGGGACTGGGATGGTGATGTCCACTCCAACTCCAAATGAGAGAGGGCCTATACCCCATGGATATTTTGGGTGGGATGACCCTGCCTGCAGATGCAGGCTCTCTCCATTCCCTGGGATGGCCATTGCACATCATTGTCTCCTCGCCAGGTGACTTGGATGAGTCCATTGAGCTGTAGGGTAGGAGTTGCAGCTCCACCGAGATTCCATGCACACCTGGTACATAGGTAGGCCAGAGGCTCCAGTCTCTGGAAGTATACCTAAAAACTTCAGCATCACATATAGGTTTGAATAGAAGAGACTGATGAACCATGTGCAGGGAGGACTTATTTGATTCCAATTCTGTCACTCTCAGGAGCACAGATTCCAAAATAGATCCCAGTGATAAGGCATCAGTCTCTGGGTCTATCCCCACTTATATAGGACCTGGGTGTCTCCAGAGCTCTGAGGAGACCCACTGTGTGGGATGATAGGCACTTAGATGTTCTATGAGCTCCTACTGAGGTGTGCGTAAGAGTTACCTCTGGGATGACCTCCCGACTCTCTTTGAAGTCTCTTAGCCACTTGAACTCATTTGTCTTTACCTTTTACCCCTTTAATTCAAGGTCTTTTTCCAGTTGTGTTGCCAGTTGGCACTTGGTATTAATCCCTCGTTGCCAGGGAGGCTCACCCCCAGGAGTCATGTCCCATTTTGGGGGGAAGGTAATGCAACAATATGCTGAGTTTGGCTTAGAGAGAGGCCACATTTGAGCAACAAGGAGGCTCCCAGGAGGCACCCCTTAGGCACCCCACAACTGCAGGCTAAGTCTCATTTACAAGAGCAAAGACTCACAAGGATAGTTATCAATAAAAAAGAACACATCATTGGGTCATCCTCTTTTGACAGACACTCTCCCTGCACACAGAGGACTATTGCTGCTCCCTTGGAGACTGTGGCAGATCTCTCCAGGCTAGGAATTCAGATTCCCTCATTTATTGTGTGATTGTCCACCCATCATGACCATGCCCCATCTTTTGATCTTTTGAATGATTTTGTGTATCTTTCATGTATATTCAGATGAACTAATTCCCATGAAACCCACCTCTCAGACACCCCCCACCAATAATCCCCTGCAGTACCCATTGTAACCCTTCTGTGATCCTAATCCTCCATGAACATGTAGTCCATAAAATAATCAAATACACTTACTAGGAAAAAGAAACAAGTATGATACTCTTACATGCAAGAGACAAATATAAGAAAACTCAGGGGGAAAAAAAAGAAAAGAGAAGGAAAAAAAACAAATAATCAAACAAAAAACAAAACAAAATAAAATATAATTAGCGGATTGGGACATTCAAAAAATGGGCAAAGAGCAAAGGAAATGCTTTTAATATATATATATATATATTCAATTTTTTCCATTCTCTTTTTTTTTCTTTCCTTCTTTTATCACTGTGTTATCGGATGTCTGGTGTGCCGTGACACCTTCCCCCTCTCAATCCCCATTTTCTCCCAATTTTTCATTTGAATTTCAAAGAAGTTTTAGGTCACAGCAAAGTTACACATGGAGTGCCGGAGACTCCCAGATACCAAATCACCCCCCTTCCCCACCCCATATGAATCCCCCCTTCTTTTTTGAATGATAGCTTTGTTATTACTGTTATACATTTAGCAAAATATAGCAACTAAACATTGTCAATGATTTACAGTATAGTTTACAATTTAGATGATACAGTTTAATAATTTTGATGATATTTACCATGTCCTGTGTCCATTACTGTAAGGTAATGCAAAACCTTCCCCATGACCACCAAACACCCCATTAGATCTTGACCCTTCCCTTCCCCCCAGCCCCACAGGGCCCATGATACCACCCTCTCCCTACCCATGGAATGTCAAGATTCACAGTTACATGCCCTGGGGGTTTGAACCTGCCCTTCCTAATCCACCCACCCACCAGTGCTGCACCACCAAACCCAGGAACATCACCACTCATCTGCCCCATCTGCCAGCATGCAACCACACTCTATCCCTTTACCATAGATTATGTCCATATGGGTGATGGCTCAAAGCCTGCTCTTCTCTTACTCTCCTTTGTTAACGATCTTTCAGACAATAGTTCTCAGAGACGGCTCACTTTCCTCAGTTCAGATCAGTGAGGTCATATAATGTTCATTCTTCAGTGCCTGGCATGCTTCACTCAACATAAAGACTTCAAGATTCATCTACGTTATTCCATGTGTTAACACTTTGTTCCTTCTTACAGCTGAGTAATATTCCATTGTACGTATGTACCACATTTTGCCGCTATGAACATTGGTGTGCATATATCTGTTTGTGTCTTTGCTTTCAGTTCTTCTGGTTATATACCCAGCAGTGGAATTGCTGGATCATATGGAAGATCTATTGTTAGTTTTCTGAGGAACCGCCAGACTGTCCTCCACAGTGGCTGGACCATACTGCAGTCCCACCAGCAGTGGATGAGGGTTCCTATTCCTCCACATCCTCTCCAACATTTAGTGTCTCATGTTTTTTTAATAGCTGCCATTCTGATGGGTATAAGATGGTATCTCATTGTACTTTAGATTTGCATTTCCCTCATAACAAGCAATGTTGAGCATTTTTTTCATGTGTTTTTTAGTCATTTGTATTTCTTCCTTGGAGAAGTGTCTTTGCAGGTCACTTGCCCATTTTTTAAATGGGTTGTTTGTCCTTTTATTTTCAAGGTGTAGGATTTCTTTATATATGCAGGATATTAGGCTCCTATCAGATATATGGTTGCCAAATATTTTTTCCCATTGTGTAGGCTGCCTTTTTATTTTCTTAATAACATCCTTTGAGGTGCAGAAGTTTTTAATTTTGAGGAGATCCCATTTATCTATTTTTTCTCTTGCTGCTCATGCTTTGGCTGTGAAGTTCATGAAACCATTTCCTATTACAAGGTCCTGTAGATGCTTCCCTACATTATCTTCCAAGGTCTTTATGGTTTTGGCTTTTATATTTAGATCTTTGATCCATCTTGAGTTGATTTTTGTATAAGGTGTGAGATGGTATTCTTCTCTCATTCTTTTGGATATGGATATCCAGTTCTCAAAGCACCACTTGTTAAAGAGGCCATTCTTTCCCAACTGAGTGGGCTTCGTGGCCTTGTCAAATATCAGATGACTGTATATGTGAGGATCTATATCAGAACTCGCAATTCGGTTCCATTGGTCAGTAGTTCTATCCTTGTGCCAATACCATGCAGTTTTGATCACTGTAGCTTTGTAGTATGTTTTAAAGTCAGGTAGTGTGATACCTCCAACTTCATTTTTCTTTTTCAATATATATTTGGCAATTCAGGTCATCTTGCCTCTCCAAATGTATTTTGTGGTTAGTTTTTCCAGTTCCTTAAAAAATGTAGTGTTGACTTTTATTGAGATTGCATTAAATCTGTAGATTAGTTTGGGTAGGATAGACATCTTGATGATGTTTAGTCTTCCTATCCATGAACAGGAATATTTTTCCATTTATTTAAGTCTTCTTTGATTTCCTTTAACAGCGTTGTGTAGTTTTCTGTATATAAGTCCTTTACATCGTTAGTTAAAATTATTCCTAGGTATTTGATTCTTTTATTTACTATTAAAAATGGTATTTTTTCCTGATTTCCTCCTCAGTTTGCTCGTTATTGGTTTACAGAAATGCTACTGATTTTTGAGTGTTGATCTTATAGCCTGCCTTTTGTAGTGTTTTTATGAGGAAAGAGTGCTGTATTTTGCCGAATGCTTTTTCTGTATCTATAGAGATGATCATGTGATTTTTTTTTTCAATCAGTTTTTGTGGTGCATTACATTGATTGATTTTCTTATATTGAACCATCCTTGAATACCCAGGATGAAACCCACTTGGTCATGGTGTATAATCCTTTTGATATGTTGTTGAATGCGATTAGCAAGTATTTTGTTAAGGATTTTAGCATCTAGGTTCATTAGAGAAATTGCTCTGTAATTTTCCTATCTTGTGGTATCTTTATTTGGTTTTGGTATTAGGGTAATGTTGGCATCATAGAATGAGTTAGGTAATATTCCTTCTACTTCTATTTTTTGGAAGAGCTTAAGTAGAATTGGTGTTAGCTCTTTCTGGAATGTTTGGTAGAATTCAGCCATCTGGTCTTGGACTCTTCTTAGTTGGGAGGTTTTTAATGACTGTGTCTATCTCTTTACTTGTAATTAGACTGTTGAGTTCATCTATTTCTTCTTTCTTCAATGTCGGCTGTTTGTGGGTTTCTAGAAACTTGTCCATTTCCTCTAAATTGTCATTCTTGTTGGCATATAATTTTTCAAAGTATCCTCTTATGATACTCTTTATTTCTGTGGGGGTCAGTAGTGATATCACCTTGCTCATTCCTTATTTTATGTATTTGCATCTGTTCTCTCTTTTTCTTTGTTAGTCTGGCTAAGGGTTTGTCAATTTTGTTGATATTCTCAAAGAACCAGCTTTTGGTTTTGTTTATTGTTTCCAGTGCTTTCTTATTCTCTATTTCATTTAGTTCTGCTCTAATCTTTGTTATTTCCTGTTTTCTACTTCCTTTAGGTTTAGTTTGCTGTTTGTTTTCCAATTCCTTTAAGTGTGCAGTTAGGTCTTCAATTTTAGCTCTTTCTTCTTTTTTAATATATGAATTTATGGCTATGAACTTCCCTCTCAGGACTGCTTTCGCTTCATCCCATAGGTTTTGATATGTTCTGTTGTCGTTTTCATTAATTTCAAGTTAGTTACTGATTTCTTTGAAATTTCCTCTTTGATCCACTGTTTGTCTAAGAGTATGTTGTTTAACTTCAATATCCTTGTGCCTATCCTGTTTCTCTGGCCCTTAGTGTTTTCCAACTTCTTTCCGTTGTGGTCAGAGAAATTACTTTGTATAATCTCAATCTTTCTGAATTCATTGAGTGTTGTTTTGTGGCCTATCATGTGGTCTATTTTGAAGTAGATTCCATGTGCACTTGAGAAGGATATTAATCCCGCTCTATTTGGGTGTAGTTTTCTGTATATGTCTATTAAGTCCAAGTCTTCTAATATATTGTTGAGTGCCTTAATTTCTTTATTGATTCTCTGCCCACATGTTCTGTCTAATGATGATAGTGGTGTGTTGAAGTTCCCTGCTATAATTGTAGAGGAATTTATTTCTCCTCTTAGTTTTTCCAGAGTTTACTGCACGTATTTTGAGGCACCTTGATTATGTGTGTAAATGTTGATGATTGTTCTCTCTTCTTGAGATATTACTCCTTTTACTAATATGTAGTGTCCATCTTTGTCTCTTACAATATTTTGCATTTAAAGTCTATTTTGTCTGATATTAGAATAGCTACTCCTGCCCTTTTTTGGCTAATGTTAGCTTGTAAAATTGTTTTCCAGTCATTCACTTTCAGCATCCTTGAATCCCTGGGTCAAAGGTGGGTTTCTTGTAGACAGCATATAGATGGATCATATTTTCTTATCCATTCTGCCAATCGGTGTCTTTTGATTGGTGAATTTAATCCATTAACATTCAGTGTTATTACTCGTAACGAATTTCTTACTTCAGCCATTTTTTCTTTGGGTTAATGTATGTCATATGTTGTTTTGTTTCTCTTTTTGACTTTTCAGTTGTTTTTAAACTCTCCTCCAACTATCTCTCCCTTGTTTTTTCCTTTCAACTTGTAGAGATTCCTTTAGTACTTCTTGAAGTGCTGGTTTCTTCTTGACATACTCTCTTAATTGCTGTTTATCTGTGAATATTTTGAACTCTCCATCATTTTTGAATGCCAATTTTGCTGGATAGAGAATTCGGGGCTGGAAGATTTTTTTTAGTGTTTTGACTATGTTATACCACTGTATTCTTGCCTCCATGGTTTCAGCTGAGAATTCAGCACTTAATCTTATTGTGCTTCCCTTGTATGTGATGGTTCTCTTTTCTCTTGCTGCCTTGAGTATTTTCTCTTTGTCTTGAGTATTGGACGTTTTGACAAGTATATGTCTTGGAGTTGGCCTGTTGGTATTTATAATATTTGGGGTGCGCTGTGCTTCCTAGATCTGCACATCCATCTCTCTCAATAGAGTTGGGAAGTTTTCAGCTATTATTTCCTTCAACATTCCTTCTGTTCCCTTTCCCTTCTCTTCTCCTTCTGGGATGCCCATAATGCGTATGTTTGTGCATTTTGTATTATCGGTTAATTCCCTGAGACCATGCTGGATTTTTTCTATCTTTTTGTCTATCTGTTCTACAATCTCTTTGATTTCAGCTGTATTGTCTTCCCTATCACTAATTCTTTCCTCTGCCTTTTCATATCTGCTGCCATGTGAGTCCAACATCTTTTTCATTTCTTGGCTTGTACCTTTGTTCACCATCATATCTATTACCTTTTTAGCCATGTTAGCTATTTCTTCAGTATGTTCTCCCAGTGTCTTCTTTATATCCTTAATCTCTTCCTTCAGTTATTTAAGTTGGTCCATGATATTTGTTTGGATAACTTTGATTAGTTGTTCGATGTTCTGCATTGCTTCCTGGTTTTTATTTTGTGCATTGGACTGGTCCATGTTTTCCAGTTTCTCAGAGACATTTGTATTTTTTGTTGCCCTCTGGTCATCATATTATCTTGATTGGTTAGTTCAGTTGATTAGCTTTACTCTATGCTCTAGAATTTTATTTAGCTGTTGGTTCTGCGTGTGAGTTAAGTTTTCTCTTTGGCAGTTTTTCTTCTTATTTTATTTCCTTGCTTCTTTCTATGTTCCCTTGAAGGCAAAAGTTTAGGGCCAGATGAATCAAAAGATCTCAGGAAGGCAGAAGGATAATAGTAATATTGATAAAAGTTAGAACAGGGGCAAAATGTGATTGAATGAGATGAATATTTAACTTGTGTAGGCAGTGTAGAGTACTAGGAAAAAATATGGAGTTCCTACAATGGACTGGGAAAACAATTGGAGGAATATAGATAGAGAGAGTGATTTAGAAGGCTAGAATTATGAGGAGGGTGAGAAATAGTAAAGAAAGTTCTGAAAGGAAAAAATGTTAATTCTAATTTTTAAAAAAAGAAGAAAACAAAATAGATGGAATAGAAACTGACACCCTCAAGATGTGGGCCTATGAAAAAATGTTGTCTCTAAGAGCCACAACAGAAAAAAGGAGGCAGAAAGATGCAGGAACGATAAGTGATAGTTTGTCATACAGAATCAATATATACAGCGAGTGTTAAATTACTGAAAAAGAAGCCCAGCAAAGAAACGACAAGCTGGCAGCACCTAATTAACAAAAAAATAGAATGAAAAAGAAAGGGAGGAGGAAAGAGGAAAGAATAGCAAGAGACCAGAAAGAAACAGAGTGAAACCAAAGATCCACACAGGCAGGCAGTCAAACAGAGCTAAGGGGGGGTCAATGATTAACCTATGGTCCACGTGGATCCTTCCTGCCTACTTGTGTTTATCAATCAATTTCACCACAGGGTTCTATATTCAGGTCCTGAAGCAGCTTTTAGCTATTAAACTAATGAAAAAGAATTTATTTTTCATTTGTTGAGGTGACCTCAGTTTTTTTTTTTTTAATTTTTATTTTTTTAGCCCAATGCAGGACCCAAAATAATTCCTCCTCTAGACCAACCCCCTTATGGAAGGGACCCTAGTTGAGCCCATTGAAATTAATCAAGCACGTCCCTCCTTCCAGACTCTCCAGGTTAGCTGTAGCTCTGTTGTTAGTCAGTGAAGAGTGCTAAAGACAGCCGATTCTGCCCCTTCTGGAGCCGAGCTTGAGCATCACTGAGCTGCTAAGTAAATCAGTTTGAGTGCAGATTCGCATCTGCTCTCAGCCTGATGCTGCTTCAGGTCAGCTTATCTGCTCCCCAAAAGTATGGGGCGGTGCAGGTAGCCAGATCTATGTCTAAAAATAAAAAATACCCTTCCCTGTCCTCCAACAGAACCCTCCCTCTTTTGGGGAGTGTCCCTTCTTCCTGGCTCCGCAGCAGCCCGGGTCTTATCCCTGTGTCTAGGGAAATCAGCTCCTTTCCCCACCAGAATCCCCCCTCTGGTTCACCGGGTGCTGATTAGTTCATTTGTTCTGTTCATACAAGGTCCAAGGGGCTCCAGGCAGCCAGATCCCCAGAAAATAAAACTTTTTCACCCTGCTCGCAGCTCCAAATGGCCGTTTTATTTATTTTATTTTTCCTCCCTCACCGCGGGGCTCAGCCGTCTGTGCCAACCACCACCGGGAGCCTTAAAACTCAAGAATCTCTACCGTTCCATCCACACCGTTAATCCGTGCAGATAGATATCACAAGCTTCTCACTCCACGCGTTCACAGCACAGACCCCTGGGCAGGACCCCATCCACAATCGGCTTTGCTCTGGGAGCTCGCAGTGTATGCCCTCCTACACTAACGCCATCTTGGCCACACTCCCCCAGCAGCCTTTAATGGCTGCTTTCTTTTTGTAGTTATAACTAAAATTTATGATTAATAACATTATTTTTCATTTAATATTACACTGAAACATTATTCTATTTTTAGGAATTTTATATTCTTTTACAATATTCGTATGAACTTTTTATTCATATAACTTTAATTGTTATAAAATTATAAAATTTCTTTTAATTATACAACAGTTTTAAATACTTCATTCAACTTATATCACATGAACTTAAATATTTTTAGTATTTTATCTTTTTTGGGTAAAAGACCAAGTTATTTGTGACAGTTTGAAATAAAAGCTATCTCTCAGGATTTGGCTTTGAGAAAGCAGGTTCGAACATTGTTTTATTTTCAAAAGTGAAAACACCTGTTTCTCCATGGAAATGATAAGGTTAAAGTACAAGAAGCTATTCTGATAAAACAGACTTCCTTTATTGCATACTGATTATTTAGGAGGAAAACTTCGTAAACTTTTACTAAAACAAACTACTGACTTGAGAAACTTTGAGAAAGAAAAAAACTTTAACTTTATATTATTATATTGTCTGACATTAAAGCTTTTAAATTTTTATAGATAGAATGCTTAAATTTTACTTAGCTTTGACCACAAAAATATTTTCCACAAGCTTTTTGTATTCATTCAGGTTTTGTCCCACATTTCATTTTGTTATAATAACTAGTTATTTTATCTTAAGATAAAATTACTTTCTTTTCTTTAATAATAAAAGCACAGTTTATATACCTTCCATATTTAAGTTACCACAATGATTTTGGAAACTGTTTCCAAACAAACTTCTGACAACATAAAATTACCATCACCATTAAACAAACTTGTTAGAATAATGATTTAATTTGATTATAACTATTTTTATTATTTTAAACTAATACCCATATTTAGTTATTAATATAATTGTTTATTTAATTATGGCCATTTGAATAGGGCTCTTATAATAATCTTCATTTATCAATTTAATATTACCATCCAGAGTTATCAAAATATGCACTTACACTGAACAAACAGACAGATACCAAAATTATGACATACAGTAACATATATCTTACTAATTTGACCCATAATTTTACTCCTTTTTTATGGTTGTCTTCAAGCCCTCTTCATTTCACATCTTTGATTTTACTGCTTTTAAATTTTTTTTCTGGAATCTGTGCTGCCTGTAATATGTAAGCTTGTTCTTTGAAACACTTTTGTTATCAATCAGCAAGCAGCCAGGACAACTTAAACAGCATAAATACAGTTAATCTCTGATTTAGCAGTTCACACAAATATTTAACACGTATTTTTTGAATTACTACTCTTTAGTAGTACACTTAGGCTCGAAGTTCAGGAGTAAGTTAGTGGTTTAAAACTGAAAGTTCCTTTTAACACCTTGATAAAAATTCTGCACTAATTTTATCAATGTGGTCACATAGCCTCAACTAGAATTGGCATGGAAACAAAACAGAAAACACCAATGTTGTCAAGTTTTTTTACTCTTCTAGTGGTTTAATTTTATTAGCCCCTATCATGTTTTCCTTATTTTGGTTAACTATTTTGGCAGAATAGTGATGCTCCTGTAACTAATGCTAGATCTTCCTTATATTAATCTCAATAAATCTTATGGAATAGGCCCTTTTACTCCTGAATTGGCTAGATATACTTTATTTTGTTTTGTAAGTACTAATTTTTTGGTAGTGGCAGTCGAGGCCAGCACTTCTCTAGGTGGTGGCACATAAGATTGCCCAGAATTTGTGGGTAGGAAATTAAGATTAATCCATTGTGAACTTTGAACAGGTGGTGCTATTGGAGAGGGCTGCTTAGTGACCACTGGAAAAGTTCCATAAACTCCTTTTTTCTTTCCTTACTTTCCCTTTTATTAGACATGAGTTTATCTGATTTTGGCAGTTCATGGATTTTTTCATATATATTTTCATTTGATTGTAATGGTTCAAGAGCAACAGAAATAAAACTGCACAAAGACCATAGAAGAATTTTTCCCCTTTGTGAAGTTCCTTTTAAAGCTTTCATTAGTAACTTCCATTGTTTCAGTGTTAAAATATTCTTCCCTTACAGCTGAAACCAATAATAATGTTTCTGTAGAAGAGAAAAGATCTCTAGTGACTCTGTGTTCATCACAGATACTGTGTATTCTTTAACAAGGACTTCAAGACCTGGGACTATTCCTCTAACTGAGTCAACTGGTTACCCATTACCCTGATGCTGCAAGGACCATTCGACTCTCTAACAGAAGTTCTTGGTTCCACGAAACCGAGGAAGAAAAAAAAAATATTCGTGCACCACATTAGGCGCCATCTGTTGTAATTCAACGTGGAGTTAGATGGTGTGAGGAATGAAGAAGAGAAAACAAAGCCTAGGGTCAGGGAACCTCACTGCATGTGGAATGCAGGTAAGTTTATTTAGGATGAAGCTGCTTTTTACACTACAAAACTGATAACAAAAGTAGGGCATCCTTCACTAGTTCCTCTGCTTGGCACATAAGAGCTCTGCCTGTTTCTGTGTTCCTAGACAATATTTCTTAGGAATTCAGACAGTAACTTCTTAGTGATGAGTCCATTCTGCTCTGCCTCCTCCTACTGATGTCTGCAGTGTGCTTAGAGACATTTACTAATGTTTTTCTGTCAGCAAGTATGCTTTCTAAATGCTTAACCCTTTATGCTCTGGCTCTCAGCATCTTTTCCAACATGTAAAGATTGTAGGAAAGGCTTCAGGAGCAAATCAAATCTCACTGACCATGACAAAATTCATAGTGGAGGGATACCCTATATATGTAAAGAATGTGGAATAGCCTTGAGCCCAAAGCAGTATCTCATTAGACATTACAACATACATACTGTAGAGAAACCCTGTGGATGTAATGACTGGGAATCTCCAAAAAATCTCCACCTCCAGTCTGTGCAACTTGTTGCCAACATTTTAAGGAAGCGGCTGTGACTGTGCAATTCAATATGCCTTTCTCCTCTTGGAAAAGTGAACTTGCAGTTTGTTTTGAGATCTGCTCCTCCCATGTCTTTTTTCACACTCATCTTTGTTTAATTTGTTACCACAAATTTATGCATGAGAACCCGAGATTTCTCTTAGTTTATGTAATGATGGGCATTGCACTGATTTCAAATTATCGTGGTTGTTTTCCCTGGTTCTTCAATCCATTACATTCTGGGTAAGCATTTTAAAATTACCATTTTATAAATAATTCTGCCCATTATTGTAGCATTTTCTTATAAGACACCCCAACAATTTATATTTTTTCAGTTTCTTCAGCTGATTCTGATGTGGATTGCAGTTTAACAGTCACTGAAATACATAGTCCTGCTTGCTTCTTAACTCCAATTTCTTTATTTTAAATCAGAAATGATCCCTTCATAATTAGATGATATACTTCTAATCTCAAGTATTTTAATAAGTTAGAAAATTTATTTATATTCTTAAGTTGTACTCCAATATTTTTCTCATATGTGATAGGGTGTGGTATGAATGAAACTAGAGAATGCAAGTACTTACAAACAAAAATGGGTACCCAAAATAATCTGTCAATACAGATAATTCTGAGGAAGTAGGAATGAGGCTTGAAGCTAGAGAAGGAATTTTGCTGTTTGCAATAACAGACATAAATTACTTTTATATTCTTTGCACGGATAATTTGGTTATAATTGAAAAGACGTTATGAAAATAGTACACAATGAAATCATACAAAGTGGTTGATTTGAAGATATTGATTTGTATCTGTAACATTACTGGGTGGGGGGGGCACTTCCCCTCACCCTTTGCAAATACAATCGCCCATAAAGGAAAATTGCACAATCCCCTTGGCCCCCTCCCCAGTTGCCTGGACGGGTGGAGGCTTCCCTCAGCAAGAGTGAGCACGGAGGATGAGGAGCATGTATGCGACCATTTGAAGGCCACATTTCACTTTACTCGTGTCCAGTTACAGGGCTGTTAGCACCACTGGAGAAGATGGACTTCCAGCATCTTACTCCCCAAAGAAGACCCGCTAGAGTGACTCACATCACTAACTGAGGCTGTGAGTGCAGAGTAGTGCTTTCTCCCTGTCCTCATTTGCAAATTCAGAACCTATGACGATGGTTTTCATTGGGAATCTGAGAGTTTATTTCCCAGACAGGACATTCCCTCTTGGCTTGGGGGAACTGCAGTGAAAACATGTTATATTACAGCATCTTCAGTTGTTCATCAATTTCTTCCCATCCACCCCCTCCATCCTCTTCTGGGATTGAAGAGGTCTGCATCAATTTCAACACTTTACAAATGTGTTGAAAATTTAATATTTAATTAGTCTGAGAATTATCTGGCATCTGCACCCTCTGGGGTTTCTGAAAACATTGCACTATCTCACAACCTGACTTCAATTCTTGCCAGCCCTAGGTCCCAGGACATTCTGGGATTCCTGTACTGTTTATTAGAGTCACTGACCTAATGTTACTCATTCTGCTCATGTTATTGCTGTAGTCAATGCTGTAATGTGAATTTTGACATTTCTGTCCTGACACCAAGTGATTTCATCTTGTCATTGCTCTATCTTTAGCTGTCCCAAGATTGGAAAAGGTAAATGTAGAACTGGAATCAGGAGACCTGAGTCTATGCCTGAGACCCAGGAGGGGACAGTAAGACCAACCTCCTCAGAGGGTCAATGCTGGAGGTCAAGGGAAGGAGAGAAGTGCAAAAGAAGCAGGAGCAAGAAGTCTCCTCTGTGTGCCATGACTCCTCTGCTGCACCAGACCCATGGTTGCATGCTTTTATCTACCCCTGCCCACCTAGCCAAACCCTGCCTGGGACAGGTACAACAAACAGGGGCACCTGTGTCTTTATACTAGTCCCCAAACTCTGTGAAGCCCCTGCCTGAATCCTGGTCTAGCAGGCCTTGCTGGCCAAGAGAACTTCTCCCTCCATCTTACCAGTACTCATTACCACCTAGTCTATAGACATACACAGTTTACAGGTGAATTCACTCAGCAGCAGCATCACACTGCCATTTGGGAACAGGGCAGTTCTCCAACCCTGTGTGCCTAGCTGTGTGAGTTTGCCAAGCACTGCCAATGCAAAATACCAGAAATAGGTTGGTTTTTATTGGAATTTATTAGTTAAAGCTTACAGTTCTGAGGCTGTGTAAATGTCCAGACAAGGCATCATCAAAAATGCTGACTTAACAAAGGTCAGCTGCTGCTGGACCTCTCCCAGGGCAAAATGTTGGGTGCGCCTGTCTCTCTCTGCCTTCCCCTCCAAACTCATTTTCTCCCCGTGCGCAGCAGTGGGCCATCAGACACAATTGCTCACACCTCTTCCTTCTCCTCTGGCCTGGATGTCTTCAGATTCAAGCTGCTCCATGAATCCAGCCTCTGGCCTCTCCATCATCCTCTCAGGGATTCTGTGTCTATCCACAGCTGTATAAGATCCTGGATCCCTCTCCCACATGACAAGGTAAACATGGCTGCACTATTTCTCTGTGTGTTCCATGTATGTAGGACTTAGGCATAATGATTGGCATCCATCCTGATGCCTGAAATCTAATCAGAGGCCCTTAACTAAAATAAAGCAATCTAACAAAATTGACCTAATTGAAATGCCCCTTATCTGAATCTAACCAAAATGTCCTACATACAAAAGGCTTACACACATGCAATGGGTTAGTAAGAACATACACTTCCAGGGTCCACACAAGACTCAAACTAGGGCATTAACCCAGGGCACAAGGATGAGGAGGGTTCTCCAAAGTTTGGGAGAAATGGGAACTCATGAAGCAGTGGCTGTACTTTTGGTGTGGCCATCATTGAGCAAAAGGGTTGTTGACCACCATTGCACTGGTCCCTAGAATGTTCCCAAGAAGAACTCAATATACTTTGCTCTCTCCACCAAATCTCTGCTCCAAAATCAGGTGTGTAACTCAGAGAAGGGGCCATTGTTCCTATCCCCAGAGACAGAGTGCACAGATTTTGACTGGAGTGTGCTTGTGTTGGGGGCAGGAAGCAGAGTGTAAAACTGAAAGCCCCTTATATATTCTCCAAATAACTGATTTTATTTACCACAGAAAGGAGAAATTCAACCCTAAGGGTGCTCTCAAAAGCAGTGTGATCATAGAGGTCCTGAGATTTAATTCATCTCAATCCTTCAGGAAGAAGTGAAATAAATACTTTTTCAGATGAGTAAAATATAATAAAGTTTGCTAGAAGCAACTCACTTTAAAAGAAATGTAAAAGAATATTCTTCAGGCAGAAAGAAAATAATCTCAGAAGGTTCAAGATTCAGGATGAATTGAAGAACAATATCTGTTAATTAAATTCATATCTCTAAATAACTATTTAATGGATAATATAATAATGATATCCGTGGCCTATGAAATCAATAAAATGTTAAAATACACCATAAAATAATATATAGCATGAGATGGGTAAATGGATATGTTTACCCAGTTTGATATTATGAATTCCAAAAATAGATATTGGATTATGCTTGTAAACTGGTCTGTTATTCAGGGTATGATTAAGTTATGATAAGGGCATTGACTGGGACACAGTCCATAGGGCATTGAGCACCGCACCTTTTTGAGTGGGTTCTCACACATAGAAAACATGGCAAGAAAATTAAATAAAAGAAAAAAAGACATGGCAAAGGATGGAGTTGGAGTAGTTTTTGATGTTGGAGTTCTGATAGGCAAGGACAGAATGCCACGGGGAAAAGAGGCAAGCCATTCACCTCACAGTTCACAGCTGGCCTTGTGGAGAGAGGCAAAGCTTAGAGAGCCTCATAGTCTACAGCTGACCTTGTAGAGGTAACAGAGTAGCTGAGCCCAGAGAGAAATGCAACTCTGGGAAGAGAGGAACCCAAGAAGCCTGAACCCTGGCAAATGTCAGCAGCTGTCTTGCTCCAAGTCGAGGTAACAGACTTTGGTGAAGGAAGGAACTTATGCTTTATGGCCTGGTACTGTAAGATTCTACCCCAAATAAATACCCTCAATAAAACCAACATATCTCTGGTATTTTGCATCAGCACTCCTACGGCTGACTAATACAGGATATAAAATATTTTAAAATACATTATTTGACAAGTCAGTAATAAATAATAAGTGCAGACTTGGAAAGGCAAGGAAAAGCACTATAATTACCCAGGTAAACTTTAAAGAATATTAAATAGTGCATCTCGTCCAAATAAATAGAAGGAAAAAAATTGAACAAAAATAGTCCAAAACAAAGTTTTCAGGATTTCCTGGGATGCCATTTTGGCCTTCGTTCTGGTGCCACCTTACTCATGCATCTTTGCAAGCCTCACCTTTCTCATCTTTCATAAGCCTGAAGGTTTCAGGGTTGATTTATGGGGTGTTGTTTTCTTCCTATCATAAATCAAGTGCTGTATCACCTCCCCATTTCCCAGTTATGAAGTACCAAACTGGATGTGATGCTCATTTGAAGTAAGAAAAGCCATGAATGGTAGAACAAATAAAAAGGAGATAATGTTGCTCTTCCCAAATAGGATGCTTAGATGATTGATATTGGATCTTTCCTCTTTTCAAATGAATGCATTCAATGCTATAAATTTCCCTCCAAGCACTGCTTTTGCTGCACCCCACAAACTATGAAGAAACATAGGACATTAAGAAGCAGATAAAATCACTTAACAAAAGGCTTGTGAGTGAAGCTATATCCACTTCCACAATAGTACAGATTTAAGATGAAGGCAGAGAATGTAAGAAAGTCGGGAAAACATTTTCTCTGACTCACAAGTATTTAGATATGCTATGCTACATGTGTTTTCACTTAAAATCATCTTCAAAACTCTGGTTCTACCTAACACTCTGTGAAGGCAGGAGGTACTTCAATTCTGATTGTTAACAAAGATACTTGTTTGTTTCACTGCTATGAATTTGCTTTCACTCACAATGTCAAACCATGCTTTTACCTAATTCTCTGCAAATGGAGAGGTTCTTTAATTTTGTAAAGTAAATAAGAGACCTCTTTCCTTGGCTCTTATGGCCTTGTTTTCACTTACAACCAATGTCAAAGCACTGCTTTTTCAATGCCAATGCTGCAGCTTCTTCACTTTTGAAATCTAAGTAAGATTCTAGTTTTTTTTTTTTTTTTTTTTTTTTTTTTTTTTTTTTTTTTTTTTGCTGCTATGCAGGTGTTTTCACTTATAATCAACTTCAAAGCACTGCTTCTTCCTAACACTCCATTAATGAATTCGGTTCTTCCGTTTAGAGAACCAATAAGGAAACTTGTTTCATTGGCTGCTTTGCACGTGTTTTCACTTACATTCAATTTCCAGACACTGGTTTCATCTAACCCTCTGTGAAAACAGCACGTATATCAAGTTTGAAAGGTAAGTAATATACTTGTTTGTTTTGCTGCTATAAAATTGCTTTCTCTTCCAATCAATGTCAAAACACTGCCTTCGCTTCATGTTATGCCAATGCAGTGGTTTCTCCAGTTTTCATAACGGTCTCCATGGACTTCATGGTCTCCATGGCCTCATCCAAGTCCACAGGTCTTAACAGGCTCAACAGTCTCCTACAGGCTCCATTGCCTCCATGGGCTCCACAGTTCTGCATGGGGTTCATTGGGTACACAGGTTACACAGGCTGTATGGGCCTCCACAGGATCCAAAGGAAACCCAGTCTCCACTGTTCTACACAACCTCCACAGGCTCCTTGGGCTCTATGTTCTCCACAGACTGCACATGCTCCATATGTGTCAGTGGCCTCTAGGGGCCTGCATAGGATCCACAGGTCTCCATGGCCTCCATATACTCCACAAACTCCATGGGCTTCACAGGCATTCATTGGCTACATGTGCTCCACTGTCTCCACAGTCTCTGTGGTCTTTACGGGCTCCATAGCTCAACATGCTCTATGGTCCCCATAGCCTCCATGAACTCCACAGGCTCTGTAAGCCTCAACAGTCTTCACAGGCTCTAAAGCTCCACAGCTACACAGGAATCCATGGAATCCCTGATCTCCATGGGCTTCAAGGTCTCCATGGGCTCCACATGCTCAACAGGCTCATATGTATGCACAGGCTCCACAGGCTCCACTGACTCCATGGACACCACAGGCTCCACAGACTCCACAGTCTCCATGGGTTACATGGGCCTGCACAAGTTCCACAAATCTTCATGTGCTCAAACGTTTCCACAGGCTCCATAGGCACTATAGGCTCCATGTACCTGCAGAGACTCCACAGGCTTCCACAGGCTCCACAAGCTCCACAGGCTACACAGGCTCCATTGACACCACAGTGTACAAAAGTTCCAATCGTTTTGCGCTAATGCTCAGTGAATGCACTTGTATCTTCAGTTTAGAGTTTTCAAAATAAATAGGATACTCATTTCATTGGCAGCTATGCAATATTTAGAGTTACAATCAACTTCCAAATCCTGGTTTTAACCTACAGTTCTGTTGATCTAGGAGGTTCTTTATGTTTGTAAAGTATGAAAGATAATTGTTTCCCTGGCTGCTATACACTTGCTCTCACTCCCAATGTCAAAACCTTCTTTTAATAATGCCTTGTCAATGCAGAGTTTCTTCAATTTTGTAAAGTAAATGAGATACTTCTTTCCTAGGCTGCACTGCTGGTGTTTTCACTTACCACCAATGTCAAAACACGGCTTTTACCTAACGCTATGCCAATGCAGTAGTTTCTTCACTTTTGAAATCTAATTAAGTTTTGTGTTTCATTTACTGCTATTTATATATCTTCACTTACCATCACCTTCAAAAAACTGGTTTTACCTAACACTCTGTGAATGCATGAGTTACTTCAACTTTGAAAGATAAGCAAGATACTTGATCTCTGGCTACTATGTGCATGCTTTCATTCACAATGTCAAAACCCTTTTAACTAAAGCTATGATAATACAAAGGTTCTTCACTTTTGTAAAGTAAATAATACACTTATTTCCTTGGCTTCTTTGCACTTGTTTCACTTACAACCAATATCAAAACATTACATTTTCTATGCCAATGTTGCTGTTTCTTCACTTTTGATATCTAAGTAAGATTCTAATTTATTTTACTGCTATGCACGTGTTTTAACTTAAAATGAACTTGAAGACACTGCTTTCACATAATCGTGAATGTAGGAGGTACTTCAAGTTTGAAAGGAAAGTAAGATACTTGTTAGTGAGGCTGCTATGCACTTGCTTTCACTCACATTCAATGTCAAACCTTGCTTTTATCTAATGCTATGCAAATGCAGTGGCTTTATCTGTTTTCCAAATTAAGTAGGATAATCATTTACTACCTCTTTTCCTATTTGGATGCCTTTAATTTTTTTGTCTAGTCTAATTGCCCTAGCTAGAAATTCTAGTACAATGTTGAATAACAATGTTGACAGTGGGCATTCTTGTCTTATTCCCAATCTTAGAGAGAAAGCTTTCAACATTTCCCCATTGAGTATGAGGTTGGCTGTGGGTTTTTCATATATGCCTTTTATCAGATTGAGGAATTTTCCTTTTATTCTTTTCTTTTGAAGTATTTTTATCAAAAAAGGATTTGGATTTTGTTGAATATCTTTTCTGCATCTATTGAGATGATCATGTGATATTTTTCTTCAAATTTTTAATGTGGTGATTAATTCTCTTGGGAAACAGAATCAACAAGAGATATCTGTCAATAATATTAGATTTTAAAAGAGTCTCTCACATGACCATGGGGATGCACACTTCCAGATTCTGCAGGCAGGCTGCAAACCAGTGGCTTTGATGAAAGTCTGATTAAAGTCATTGATGAGTTTCTGGGAGAAGTTGCCTATCCAGTGATGAGCTGGGAAATTTTCTCTGAATGTTGAAATCATATACCTTTTAAGCCATTCAACTGATTGGATAAAAACACTGCCAATTGATGATGTAACCTTCCTGATTGATGCAGATGTAATCAGCCATCCATGCAGTAAAATCACTGGTGATTGAAGTCCATAAATGCTCTTGTATTACAATTAGCCCAGTGCTTGCTGGAACAAACACCTGGACACAATTACCTGGCTGAGTTGACACAATAGCCTAACCATCACAGTCCACCCCTTGTCAACTTGGCAATCATACACATTACTCTAAACCATTCTTAGTCTCTAAGTAACCAGGGCACCAGGGGTCCACAAGCTCCATGGATCTGAACAGACTCCACACACTCCATGGGCCCCACAGCCTCCACAGATTCCACTGGTCTGCACAGATTCCACAGGCTCTATTGGCCTGAACAGGCTACAGACACTTCATGGGCTTCACAGACTTTATGTGCTCCACAGGCTCTTTAGCTCTCCATGGTCTTCACAGGAACCACAGGCTCCAATGCGTCTACAAGATCCATGGGCTCCATGGGCTCCATGGTCTGCATAGAGTCTACAGGCTTCCACTGGCTCCACAGGCATCATAGTGTCCACAGGCTCCACACTTTCCACATTCCTGCACAGGCTCCACATACTCTATGGCCTCAACCAGACTTCTTGGGCTCAAGAAGTTCCCTAGCCTCCAAAATCCCCATGGGCCTGCACAAGCTCCATGGGTTACATGGGGTCTACAGGCCTGCACAAGTTCCACAGGATCCCTAGTTTCAAATGTTGCACACACTACACTGGCCTGGACAGGATCCACAGGCCTATACAGGTGCCATGGGCTCCAAGGGCTCCACAGAACTTCATATGCTCCACGGTGTCCAGAGTCTCCACAAGGTCTATGGACTCCACAGTTTACACAGGTTCCAAGGTTTTCTCCCTAAAGCTCAGTAAATGCCGTTCTCAGTTTAGAGAACCAATAAAGAGACTTGTTTCATTGGATGCTTTGCACGTGTTTTTGCTTAAATTCAAATTCAAGACACTGGTTTCACCTAACTCTATGGGAATACAGGAGGAACTTCAAGTTTGAAATGTAAGTAAGATACTTGTTTGTTTGGTTGCTATGCACTTGCTTTCACAAACCATCAATGTCAAAACACTGCTTTTACTTAATGCTATTCCAATGCAGTGGTTTCCTCAGGTTTCAGAACTAATGGGATACACATTTCATTGGCAGGTATGCAATTTTTGGAGTTACAATCAACTTCAAAATCCTGGTTTTAACCTACACACTGTTGATCCAGGGGGTTCTTCACCTTTGTAGAGTATGAAAGATAATTGTTTCTCTGGCTGCTATGCAATTGGTCTCACTTAAAATGTCAAAATCCTTCTTTTACATAATGTTCTGCGAATGATGAGGTACTTCACATTTGTAAAGAGGATGCTTCTATGCAAGGCTCATATTCCCTTGTTTTTACTTACAACCAATGTCAAAACACCACTTTTATGTTATGTTATGCCAATGCTGTAAGTTGCTTCACTTTAGAAATCTAAGTAAAATTTGTGTTTCATTAACTGCTATGCATGTGTTCCCACTTACAATCACCTTCAAAACACTGGTTTTACCTAACACTGAATGCAGGAGGTACTTCATTTTTGAAAGGTAAGAAAGATACTTGTTTCCCTGTTTGCTATGCACTTGCTTTCACTCACAATGAAAAATCCCTGCTTTGACCTAATGCTCTGCCAATGCAGCTGTTCCTCACTTTTGTAAAGTAAACAAGACACTTAATTCTTTGGCTGTTATATACTTGTTTTCCCTTAAATCACTCTCAAAACACTACTTTTACCTAACACTACGCCAATGCAGTAGTTTCTTCACATTTGAAATCTAAGTAAGATTTGTGTTTCATTTGCTCCTATGCATGGGTTTTCACTTAGAATCACATTTAAAACAGTGCATTTACCTAATACCCTGTTAATGTAGGAGGTACTTCATCTGTGAAAGGTAATTAAGATATTTTTTCCCAGGCTGCTTTGCCTGAGCTTTCACTCTGAATATCAAAATCCTGCTTATAACTAATGGTCTGCCAATGCAGAAATTCTTCATTTTTTAAAAGTAAATAAGATTCTTCTTAACTTGGCTGCTATCCACTTGTTTTCACTTACAACCAATGTGAATACTCTGCTTTTTCTAAGTCAATGTTGCAGTTACTTTACTTTTGAAATCTAAATTACTTTTTCATTTCTTTTGCTGCTGAGAAGGTGTTTCTTCTTTCAATCAACTTCAAAGCACTGCTTTTCCCTAAATCTCAGTGAATGCAGTCTATTCTTCACTTTTGAGAACCAATAAAGAACTTGTTTCACTGGCTGCTTTGAACCTGTTTTAATTTACAATCATCTTCAAGACACTTATTTCACCTAACACTGTGAATGCAGGAGGTACATCAAGTTTGAAAGGAAAGAAAGATACTTGTTTGTTTGGCTGTTATGCACTTCCTTTCACTCACAATCAATATTAAAACAATGGTTTTACCTAACGCTATGCCAATGCAATGGTTTTTTCAGGTTTCAAATCTAAGCAGGGTACTCATTTCATTGGCAGCTATATACTTGCTTGGAGATACAATCAACTTCACAAGCCTGGATTTAACCTAAAACTCTGTGAATCCAAGAGCTTCTTCACGTTTGTATAGTAAGAAAGATATTTGTTTCCTTGGCTGCTATGCCCTTGTTATCACTTACAACCAATGTCAAAACAATGCTTTTACCTAATGCTATGCCAATGTAGTAGTTTCTTCACTTTTGAAATCTAAGTAAGATTTGTGTTTCATTTTCTGCTATGCAAGTGTTTTCACTTACAGTCACCATCAGAACTGGTTTTACATAACACTCTGTGAATGCAGGATGTACTGCATGTTTGAAACGTCAGTAATATACTTGTTAGTTTGGCTGCTGTTCACTTACTTTCACTAAAATCAATCTAAAACATTGTTTTTACCTAATGTTATGCCAATGCAGTGGTTTCTTCAGTTTTCAAACCTAAGCAGGATACTCATTTCATTGGGCAGCTATGCAATTCTTGGAGTCACAATCAACTTCAAAATCCTGGTTTTAACCTAAAGCTGAGTCCAGTAGATTCTTGATGTTAGTAAGTAAGAAATAATCTTGTTTCCATGGGTGCTATGACCATGATTTCACTTAAAGCCAAAGTCAAAACAATGTGTTTACCTAATGTTATGTCCAATGAATAGTTTCTTCAATTTTGAAATCTAACTAAGATTTTTGTTTCATTTTGCTGCTATGCAAGTGTTTTCATTTACAATCATCATCAGAACACTGGTTTTACTTAACACTCTGAATGCAGGAGGTACTTCAACTTTGAAAGGTAAGTAACATACTTGTTTCCCTGGTTGCTATGCACTTGATTTCACTCACAATGTCAAAACCCTGTTTTTACCTAATTCTCTGCCAATGCACGGGTTCTTCACTTGTGTAAAGTAAATAAGATATTTTTTTCCTTGGTTGCTTGCTATGCCCTTGTTTAACTTACAGCAAATACCAACACACTGCTAGTCCCTTGCCAATGCTTCAGTTTCTTCACTTTTGAAATCTAAGTAAGATTCACTTATAATAAACTTCAAAGCACTGCTTCTTCCTAACACTCAGTGAATAGAGTCAGTTCTTCAGTTTAGGGAACCGATAAGGAAACTTGTTTCATTGGCCCATTTGCACGTGTTTTTCTTACATTCAACTTCAAGACACAGGTTTCACCC